>CM031237.1:110369907-110969907 GCA_018340775.1 Taxus wallichiana var. yunnanensis | reverse complement strand
TAGAATTAGAAATTAACCTACTTCATTGGCCAAGTAAAAGACAATTATAATTTAAGTTCTTTCCATCTATACATCCAATTTTTGGCTTTCTATCAAACAATACAAGAAAATGCACAAAATAGTCTAACTTTTCCATTATATGCCTTTCAAGTAATACAATAAAATTTAATATTTCCTTCATACAAATTTCCAACATTCCCAATTTTTAGAGCAAGAGGAACACGGTTATGTAAGAAAATGACTCAACTATAATGGGAACAAGATATTTCCTTTTCAACTTCATTTCTATTACAACAAAACTAGATGAAGTTGATTTCACTAGATCTTTGAGAACCTTTACAACAATTGGAAAACTAATGACATAATTCTTGAGAATAGCAAAAATATTCCTTCAACCGTAGAAGGTGTGCATCAATAGAGTTCCGAGATCTACACGGTTTTACACAATCTTTAAGAATTCAACACGAAGGCTCAAGGTAACAACTCAATTAAATGTTAACAACCCTTGGTTCCCCACTCCAAAGATACTTTCATAATGAAGTTTCAAATGCCAAAATACTAACACATGGATGACATATTGTGTGATTCAAAAGGATTTTAACATAATATTACAACAGAACATAAAAAATATTTGAAATACATTCGAAATAAAAGCATACACAATATTGCCCAAGATAAACATGTATTAATTTGAGATCTATTAGATTTATTAGCAGGGGAAAGTTTCTTGAAAAATATCGAGCTTCAGAATCGGCTTTACACTTTCAACCATCTTGACGTGATCAAATCTAAAACACAAGAGAATAACAGTTTGTCAGATGGTCTCTTAGGAAGATGGGCTTTCTCAAAATTTCTCATAAAAATTAACCCCTGACCTTTCGAAAGAGTATCCTCATTGCATTTAGATAATTCACTCGTTCACTCATCACAAATTTTCCCCGAAAATAAGAAGATTCGAGGAATCCTTAACTTTTTATACATTTGTCCCGAGAAAGTGATATTTAACAAATTTACACCCAAAAGCTGCCAGGTGGATAAATCATTAGTTGATCACGTTTCTCGGACACTCAACCATGATTGGGATGGCATGCCATAAATTTTTGATAGTCCTAATAATTTTTTTATTCTATCATGAGAGAAATACCCTTTATATTCATTTCGGTGGTTCTCTATAGCTAGATCTCGACAAGTAATCCTTTTCACCTTCAAGAATACACCTTGATAAATGAGTGCCCTTGCGTGGATGGCTACATTCCTGCACTGTGAGTCTGAGTCGGCCAAGTACAAAGAGGATTCAGTGGAAGCTTCCACATGTTTCCTTGGTGCAACTGCAAAGGTGAAGTCTAGAGCTAGGTTCCCAAAAGAGAGTGGGCCTTCCATGTGTTCAGGACCCTAGAGAATTACATTGGTTGCCGAAAAGTCAGAGTATGGGAAGGCCCAGTGGAACCTTCCACATGTTTTTTTTGCTCAACTTCAAACATGAAGTTTAGATGTGGGAATTCATATGAGCGTAGGATCTCAACGTGCCCTGGGCCCAAGAAAATTACATTGGCCTTTGAAAAATTCTCAGTATAAAGATGATCTAGAAAAATCCTCCACGTGTCTCTTTAGCACACTTCTTATATGGTGCCCAAAAGCGAGAGACCTCAAACAAGCATAGGCTCACCACGTATCTCGGTTGGCAAAGGTTTTCAAAGATTTTAAGGACCAGTAGAAGCGGCCACGTGCCTAGGGTCTGAGAAAGTCTCCTCAGCCATCAAAAGTCTAAGTATGGGTAGGGCCAATGGAATCTTCCACGTGTCTCATTGGAGCTTTTGGGTATGAAGCTCAAAAGAAGGAAACTCAAATAAGCATAGGCCTTCCACGTTTCTAGGGTCTAACAAAGTTGCATCGAGATACTTGAAAAAGTCTAAGAATGGGAAGATCTAGCAGAGACTCGCATGTTTCCCTTCGGCGCTCTTTCAAAAGTAAGGTTTAGGGGCAGGTCCCAAAACAAGAGTGGGTCTTCTCCGTGTCCTAGGCCTTAGAAATTTTCTTGAGAAGTCTAAGTATTGAGAGGAGTCGGCGAAAGCATCCATGTGTCTTCTTACTACAACTATAAAGGTAGGTCCTAGAGGTGGATCCCCAAAAGAGTGAAGGCCCTCCACATGTCCATGTTCGACAAAGCTACATTGTCTTCTTTGAAAAAGGCTAAGTATGGGGAAGGCCGGTGGAAACCTCCATGTGTATCCTGACGCAACTTTGAAGGTAGGACCTAGATGTGGATCCTCAAAGGAGCACAGGTGCTCCACATGGAAAATATTTGAGTTTAATTGGGCCAAAAACTTCAAAATTCTTCGTAGACCCACCTCTCTGCTTCCAACTTTTCATGTGGACCCCATCGCAGATTGCATCTAAATTTTATACTTTACATCATTTGAAAACAGATCATAAAAACTCCAAAGTTCTTTGCCAACTCACTTCCCCACTTTGAATTTCAAATGCTTGACTAAAACATGTAACATCACTTTTTCCCTATGCAAGGGTTACAAATCAATTTATAACTTTGCCCTTTTTCACAAAAAGATAAAAATATGAAAAATTCTTGGCGACCGCTTCTCGTCATTGTCTTGAAAAATGACTAAGTGTTCATCTTTAGGGTCAAAGTAATACTTTTTCCCTATCGCTTCATGTTTTTTGATTAACCAATTAGATGCTATCGTGGTCGTGTGGCCAATTTGGTATATTTTACAAATGTAAGAAAAGTGGCAAGTTTCATGAAAAAGACCCGCCGGGCCACATCCAATTAGAAAGGACCATGTTTGCAGATGTTGGGACAAAAATTAACAGGAAAACCGATGTGGAAAAATAAAAGGAAGGGGAAACCCGAATTCATGCCCAAATTACAAATTCTTTCTCATAGATAGTGAAATGGAAAACAATATCTAGACTTAATGTGATCCTTGAGCAAAGGAAAGGACTGACCATGGAAACCAAATGAAGGAAAAATATTTCATGCATAAATACAGAGAGATAGAGAAAACTTCAAACCATGTGGTGAGACATTTTGAAAAGTCGTGGCAAGATTTAATTGAGCACCAACAACAACCAAAAATGGGGAGAGACAACACTCTCCACCCAACCAAAAATCGTATGAGAAGAAGAAGAAATTCTTCTCATTGGTCCCCTAACCCCGACCATAAGGAAATAAGAGATGGATCAAACACATGAAAACCATACAATTATTCAAAATTTACTTTCATGCAACAAACATACAACAAAGATAACCACACAAAAACACTTATTTTTAAGCACAAAAATGCCAAAACAATGGATCTAAAATAAGCTAAGTAGAGATAGGAACATGGGGTGTCCTTGTGCCTTCCAAGGGTTTGGATGCCCACCTCTAAAATCCTCCACAACACAATCAATCCAAAAATCTTTATTCCTCCCCACAACAACATTTCTATGTCTCGTATGCCTCCCTCACTCTTATGTCTCTGTCACTCCTATGATTCCGTCTCTCTTATACCTCCCATGATAGAAAAAATAAGAAAATAGAATAAGGTGGGGCATGCAAAACCCACTCCCTCATAAACACACAAGGAAAATATTATGCCTCACAACATATTTTCATTCCCATTTCCAAATCTCAACACAACCTAAATTCAATTTACTACACAACACTTCAAACAATAACACACATCCATACAACACATACCATACAACAATGCAAGAAGAAAACAACATAGCAATATCCTACCTTGCCATGGTAAAGATCCACTTTTCAAGAAAGTCAAAAATCCTTCAAACACAAGTTGTTCTAAGCTTCCTTCTATTCCAACAAGTAAGAACTCCCAAAATCCAAGATCCAAAGCTAAGCAAGTAAACCCATTTACTTCCCAAAAAATTCAATAAATATAAAAGAGGAGGAGGAAGATGATGTGGCTCCATGTAGGATGCAACATCTATTCTTCTCCACTCCACATCACCCAAGTCAAACCCATACTCTAAGGCAAACTAAATGGGTTGTTGAGAGGTATGACAAACCTCTAACACATATCACTCCAACCCTTACCCGTTAGGACAAATAAATAATCAAATGTAAGAAAGTGCAATTAAAGTTCACCTTCTACCTTCTAAAACACATAATGGGGTCTATTTTTGACCCCAACCCATAGGTAGGGTTGGTATAATAAATTAAGAGGTGTGGGACAAGTTTAATTTGTCCCACAAGTCTCCAAAATTTTCCCTCAAGGCCAAATCCGGATTTCTAAGGACGGGTAGAGTATACCACACTAAAGATCACATAAACTCAACATAAAACAAACAAACCAAAGAAGCATTAATCTAATAAATGACTTATTTTTGTCTTATCCATAATTATTTTAGTGACATGATTAATTTACTACTATATACACAAATTAAATAAATGATAAAACAGATACATCACCATAAAATCACATACACTAAAATTAAATAAAGGAAAATAAAATAAAAGAACAACACACAAACCCCCTTGGTAACAATTGGAGGTAATCCCCATGGGAACCTCATAATGACAAAAAAACACAGACAACATAACACAAGTTTCCGTGGTGAACATTGTTGAATCCATCTATCATTCCGATGTCGTTGGTCTCGATTCCTCTTTGATTGTTGTGATATAATGGCCTACAAAGTCACAGAATAACTCCTTCGCCCTTGTGGCCGCATCAAAACATCCAAGGTAAAATATATACATATAAATCAACAATAATCCATACATAAATTGAATAATCGTCTATTCAAATCATGTTAATATCTTAACATTCCAACAGCATCTCAATTCTATATTTCATGAATACCAATAAGATCACAAGATTAGTTCAACGCTCAATCCTACTCAATATGAAGAAAATTTCGAATGTCGAGAATATATAAAAATATGCCAACAACACATCATCATCAATATAAAATTTCTCTCTAATAAATCCACATGATCATACTATGAATCAAAATCCATTAATAATCAAAGTATCTCTATCATCTAATCATCATACTAAGAAAAATGATATAATAATATCCATGTATATAACCAATAGTAATCAAAATTAAAATTTAAAAATTATCTAAGGGAAGTGAGCACTACATCCCCCTCCTCTTAGACTCGAATTCCTCCCAGATGTCACTAAAATAGGTGTGGATACTAGACCCGAGTAATGTAGAATCCTCCCATGTAGCAGCAATCTCATTAGATCTATCCCACTAGATGCAAACCTGGTCAATCTCTCTACCACAAAGGCCCAAAGTCCTATGGTCTAAAATACATATGGGCTCCACAATCACCTTCCCCTGATGCTACACCTACAATGAGGTCCAATCTAATACATGAGAAGGATCATCAATGTATCTCCTAAGTACATAAACATGAAACAAATCATGGACGCGAGACAAGCTAGGTGTCAACGATAGATAATAGGCCAAAGGAAAGATAGGATCCAAGATCTCAAATGAATCCACACATTTCAGAGTAAGCTTAGATCCTTTTTTGTAATGGATAGGGCTCTTATGTGGCCTAACATGAAGAAACACCTTTGTGCCCACCTCAAAACTATGATTTGACCTATGTTGATCCACATACTTCTTTTGCCTATTGTGCACCTCCTAAATCTCTTCCTGATCATAACAACCTATTGCTCCATATCCTGTAATAAAGATAGCCCAAGAGAAATATTGATCTCCAACTTGTCCCAACTAAGAGGTGTCACGCACTCTCTACCATAGAGTTCTTGAAAAGAATCCATGCCTATAGAACTCTAAAAACTATTAGTGTAGGAAAAATCCTCAAGATACGGTACTCACACCTTGGCTAATGGTCCATGATGTACATCCTAAGCATGTCCTCTAAGATTTGATTCCCAGCTCAATCCGTGCATATGTCTCGGGGTGATAAGCTATGGTGAAATTCATCTTCGTCCCAAGAGCATACTACATCGTAAGTTAGAAGTGAGAATTGTACAAGGGGTCGCAGTTGCAAACAATATTTCATGCGATTCCATATAATCTAATGATCTCATCAAGGTATGCATGTGCCACTTTGCACTAGCTATGTAGGTGGTCTTCACCAGAGAAAAATGAGCCACTTTCGTCAATTTAATCACTGTGACCATGATGGTGTCGTGGTGGTATCTTGACATTCGTAACCCAGCTATGAAGTCTATGAAAATGGTGTCCCATTTCCACTCTGGTATGGTGTGAGAGAAGAGAAGGCTATCTAGATATTGATGCTCGGCCTTCACCTTCGACACTCTAAAAAATCATAAAACAAACCGAGCTAGGTCTCTCCATAGTCCCCTCCAATGGTACAACTATCTCAAGGTGGTGTCCATCTTCTTCACCCCAGTATGGGCCGAAGAAGGTGCACAATGAGCCTCTCTCGAGAATGTCCTCTCTCAAGCCTACATCTTTAGGAACATAAATCCAACCTCGTGCACGAGAAGGCCATTTATCTCTCTAATTAAAATCCATCAAATCTCCACGCAAGGGGTCTCGAGACTCCATATTAGCTCTAGCTGCAAGGTAGAAGGTGTCGTGAGGAAGCTGCTACAAAATCCTACTCTGTAAATATGTACCCACTGAAATAGCCATAACCATATGTCTCCATCTACTCAGGGCATCTACAAGCACATTCTCCCTCCGCTTCACATGATCTATCTCCATATCGTACTCACAAAGAAACTCCATCCAATGTCGCTGACGAGCATTGAGATTGGGTTGCATGACGAGGTGACAAAGACTCAATTGATCAGTCATGAGTGTCAATCTCTACCCAAGAAAGAAGTGTCTCCAATGCATCAAGGTATGCACAAATGCTATAAGCTAAAGGTCATGAGTTGGATAATTGAGCTCATAATCATTGAGTTTGCAAGACTCAAAAGAAACTACTCTGTATAATTGATGAACTCATCATGAGGGTCAATCTGCACCGCAAGAATAGGTGCTCTTGGGAGACATTCCTTGAGTCGTGAAGGCTTGCTCACATTTATCTAATCATATGAAATTCTTCCTTTCCGTTGAAGGGAAGTAATCGGGTGCACAACCCGAGAAAATTACTATATAAATATCATGTAGTATCCCACCAAACCCATGAAACTACACTCCTTAGTCATACTAGTGGGTGTAGGCCAATCCATATTAGCTCAAATCTTGGAAGGATCAAACGAAATACCTTCCCCGAAATTATGTGGCCCAAATATTGCACCTTTATCTAAAAGAACGCAAACTTCTCCAGGTTCTCGTAAAGTTGTTTCTCACAAAAACACTGAAAAACCTAGCGAAGGTGCTCCGACATGTATGTGATTATATCGAATGTCATCAAGGAAAGTGAGCAAAAAGTGATCCAAAATGTCCTGAACACCCCATTAGTCAAGCTCATGAACACTGCTGGGGGCATTGGTTAAACCAAAAGGCACTACTGTGAACTCGTAGTGGCCATATCTCATACGGAAGGTTGTCTTAGAAATATTTGCCTCTGTGATCCTCAAATGATGATATCCTAACTTAAGATCGAACTTAGAGAATAATGTTGCCCCCTTCATCTAATAAAATAAATCATCAATGTGTGGAAGGGGTAATGATTCTTGATCGTTACTTTATTTAGCGGGTAATAATAAATACACTAATGCAAAGATCCATCCTTCTTATTTACAAAAATCACTGGTGCACCCCATGGGGATACACTAGGACAGATTAGGAATTTCTCCAAAAGGTCTTCAAGCTATAACTTGAGTTCATAGAGCTAAGGGGTAGTCATCGATAAGGAGCTCATGAGATAGGCTCTACCCCTAGAACCATATCTAAGAAAATATATCTCACGTGGAGGAGGTAATCCCGATAGCTACCCTAGAAATACATCGGAAAAATCTCTCAACCTATGATGGTCATTAAGAGATGGCCCACTAGTCTCATCCTCAGATTTTTCACTAACCATAACAACATACATCTAAGCAACCTCATTGTGTACACCGCTTAAGATGCATAGTGAAGATGGTGCAAATGTAAAATGGTCTCCTAACTCCTGCTATCACCGACTCAACATCCAGATCTTACGTACATGATATATTCTTATCATAACATTCCACTTTGGCTCTGTGTGTAGACAACCAATCCATGCCCAAGATGAATCCATAAGAACCCAACGAGAAGGATATGAAGATCCAAGGTAGTGGTGAAGGGTCCCAAGTCCACTACAAACTCCTTAACTAAGGCATCTACATAGATTTTGGCTCCAGGAAGCCATCTCGATGTCCCAAGTAAGATCCTACCTAACTGCCACCAACCTATAATGCTCTACTAAATATGGTGCAATCAATGAATCAAATGAATCTAAATCAAACAATATAGAGGTAGTAATATCACCAATGTTACATGTAGTCTCCTTCACGTTACTTTGGTGCTCGGCCTAGGTGGTTCTCGACCACCTGCGTAGATCCGAGGGCTACGTCCCATGTGGCCAACCATAGGATCTAAAATATATGCCTTACCCTTGTTGCTAGGGTTTCGTAGGCACTATCTCTAATTATCTCCAGCAATGCCACAACAATAACAACTTCTTGGTCCTCTCCACTAAGATGAAACTCTATCCGGTACTCTAGACATTTTTGCCATGGATCCTAATGATTCAGATATGGACTCGCTCGGGTATTTTCTAATGATCTCCTAGTGAATGAGCTCTTGGTACATCGTGTGTCCTAATGGGACCCCTAGGAGGAGGCCCCGTACTCCATCCCCTCTGAGCGTCGAATATCTAAGTAGGTCTAAATGGTAGATGAGTCTTCTACTGCTGCTTTGAGATGGTGTTGTGGTGGCGTAAATGAAGACTATGTAAAACCATGTCCACCACTAGGATGAGGAGCTGAACCCCTCAACTTACTATCCTACATCTACTAGATGAGGCTCCGCACTCTGTCCCTGGCCTAATGAGTCTTCCCCCGCATCTCCTCTATAATGTAGGCCTTTTCCATAGGCTTTGTTAAGGTCTCTGTGGGAAATGAATGTACATTGTACCTCCCAAATATAAATCCAGGCCCCCGATGAATCTATGAATTTAGACCAGCTCATCCCGCATATAGTTGACATACTTGAATAGGTCTAGGAATTGACTCTCATACTCAACTATAGTCCTATGCCTAAAAGAGGTTGTGGAAATTATCTATCCTCTGCTAAATGAACCTCCTCAATAAATACCTAATCTTGAACCACTCCTCAAAGATATCCCGAGTTAAATGTCTTTGATTCTACATGGAGCTTCTTCTCCATGGTCCTTCACTGAACACCTTGTCCATCCCTCGGAAGATGGATCAAACCATGAGATTTTGTGTTGCTAGTACATGGGCAGATCTTGAAGCACCGCTCAATCTCACAAACTAGGCCCTTACCGAAAACCACATGTATCTCTAGAATAGTGAGATGGGTGTAGCTTTAAGATCTCCTAGATAGAGTATGCAACCCGATGACCGATGACCCTTAGGTCTCTCTCCATGCACCTCCCTCTACCTAGGGATCTTAGATTTATCCACGTACCTCGAAATCTTGTCTCAATGTCCCCCTCTACGGTGACTCTTCCTGACAACTGACCACGTGGGAGTTCTCGCGCCTATACTCCTCGTTGTGTCGAAGATATGCATGAGCCTTTATTGATGGCTCCCTCTCATGTCTAGTAGGTCATCCTCCTCCTAAGTACCCTCCACATATAACGACATTGACGTCCCGAAGCATCTGCAAATCTTAGGTAGAATGACTTCTACGGCTGATTTGGAGGTGGCAAGTTTGGATCTATGTGCAAGAACTCCTCATCTAGTCTATAGTTCATCATTCTAGGTTTTTGTTCCAGGTTTTTACATTTACTATATTATATAATTATCAGACAATATTTTTTTCTAGGTCTACAAAAAAATTATGCTAAGTTAAATGTTCATGTCTCATGTTTTCCAGTGTGCCCAAGGGTCCAAGCATTGAACCCATAGATTTGATACCAAGTGTAATGCCCACTAAACTTGTCTACATGAAACCCAATAACAACCTAGAGCAAGATAAAAATTTATGGCATAATTATTTTTTGAAAAGCATGCCCACAAAAAATTTCAAATTAATAGTTTTCACAATCATGTTTGTAAATTAGTGTAAATTAATAACTTAAATTTCCTTATTTAATCCCCATCATAATAAAAATAATAATGCCCTTAATAACAATGAATAAACTAGGTTTGTCTAAGGCTTGGTTTAGTTTCCCTAAATTTTATTTGATAAAATTTAATTTACAAAAGATAGTAATACTTGTACAAATTAAACCCATGCATAAAGAGGTCTATTTAATTAAATACAAATGTTATTTTAATCCCAAAAGGTTACTTGGTTTAAAATAATTAGCAAGTCCTCAATTTACCAAAAGGGTTAGATAAATAATTCCACCCCCTACACAATCGAAGTGGCCTCCTATAATTCAACCCATGCATTTAAAATTTAAAATTTGAATTTTACTCAACCAATGCACACCTACTATTTGTAGGGATGAATCCCATCCAATGGATGGATTCATTTGGGTCCACAAGATCAAATAATTTCACTAACCCTAATTTTTGTTATGAAAGGCTTCTTCTCTCTTTTATTTTGTAGATTGGTGGAGGAGAAGGAGGAAGCCATTAGAGGCCATCTCAAACTTTTGGAGAGACATACATGCCTCATTTATTTTCTTGTTTTATTTTCATCCTTCGTTAGGGTTCCAATGTGTTTGTATACATTATATACCTCATTGTTTCAATATTTTTCCCAAATGTTATGTGGGTTTTACCCCATTTTGATTAAATGGTTAAATTCGGTATGTGATTCCATTTGTGATATATATATATATATATATATATATATATATGTGTGTGTGTGTGTGTGTGTGTGTGTGTGTGTGTGTGTGTGTGTGTGTGTGTGTGTGTGTGTGTGTGTGTGTGTGTGTGTGTGTCTATGTGTGTGTGTGTGTGTGTGTGTGTGTGTGTGTGTGTATGATGTATAACCAAATGTTCAAAATGTCGCGGCCACATTTTTAAATTATACGATACTGCAATATATAAAAAAAAATGTGCGGGATTAAAAATGATTGGGGATTCATTATTTTCTTATTGGTAAAGATTGGGGTTTGGGGAGGGTCACCAACTGTACCCCCATCCCATTTGATAATTGGGGGGGAGTGGGATCACGACCTTCCCCCAACCCTATTCCCTACTAAAATATCCATATATGCCACAAAGAATGCTGGCTACCCCAAACTCGTATTGTTTGTTTAATTTACCTTTTTGTTGGTTATAATTTATTTAATATAATTTCACATATATATATATATATATATATATATTTATATTAAATATTAGTAATATCAATATTATTATTAATTTCAATAATAATAATATTTTAATATTAACACTATTGTTAAGGAATAATGATATATATATTTTTAACTAACTTAATCTTACACTAAAGATTTATTTTAAAATGGGACAGCATTATTATCAAGTGATAGTTTAAAATTTTGTTTTCCCTACACTACCATTTTGATATTTGATTTAAAATGAACTTGATTTAGCTTAATAACTTGTTTATATACTCAATAGATCTAAGGTCTATTTGCAACTATGAAATTTCTTTACACAACTAGAATTAGAAATTAACCTACTTCATTGGCCAAGTAAAGACAATTATAATTTAAGTTCTTTCCATCTATACATCCAAGTTTTGGCTTTCTATCAAACAATACAAGAAAATGCACAAAATAGTCTAACTTTTCCATTACATGTCTTTCAAGTAATACAATAAAATTTAATATTTCCTTCATACAAATTTCCAACATTCCCACAAGAGACTTTCAACAATATTTCCAATAATTTTTAGAGCAAGAGAAACACACTTATGTGAGAAAATAAATCAACTACAATGGGAACAAGATGTTTCCCTTTTCAACTTCATTTCTATTACAACAAAACTAGCTTTACTAAAATGTCTTTCTTTCCTTTTTCAACCTACAATACAATCTTAATAGCTAATAATCAATACAACTTTTCTTTCAAAATAACAATACAATAATATTCCACTTGAAGTGGGAATTTTTACAAGAAGGAAACTATAATGAAATACACTAGAGCTTCCTTGTGTGTTTAGGAGGGAGTGGGTTCTAGATGCCTCACATTATTCTATTTTTTTATTTTGTGTATTGTGGGAGCCATAAGAGAGAGGGAGGCATAAGAGACATAGACATGTTTTGTAGCAAGGCATAAGATATTTTCTGATTGATTATGTTGTGGAGGGTTTTCGAGGTGGGCATCCAAACCCTTGGGATGCACAACGGCACCCTCATGCTTCCATCTCTACTTGGCTTATTTTAGAGCCATTGTTTTGGGAAGTTATTGTGCTTAAAAATAATTGTTTTTGTGGTTATATTTCTTGTGTGTTTGTTGCATGAAAGTAAATGTGGAAGCATTGTATAGTTGTCATGTGTTTGATCCATCCCTTATTGCCTTGTGGTTGGGGCTCAAGGGCCAATGAGAAGAATTGCTTCTTCTTCTCATTGGAGTTTTGGTTGGGTGGAGAGTGTTGCCTCTCCCCCATTTTTGGTTGTTGTGATCAAGTGAAGAGAATATGGATCTTGGTTGGAGATTTGATTCTTGGAGCAATAATAGAAGACAAAATTTAATTATTCTAAACTATATTATTAATAATGTTACACAATATATAATATTATTCCTAACATTCACTCCCCTATTGTTAACATTATTATTTCCACACATACACTCCCCTAATGTGAACAATGTAGAAAAGAATAGTTACACTTTCTCTGTAGCTTGCACACCCCTGTTTGCTCATGATCTTGGTACACATATGGACCTCAGTCCAAGGTAAGAACCCCTGTTCATGAACCTCTGTTCATCAAATACGAACCCCTGTTCGACAAAAATAGACCTCTGTCCTAGGTACGAGCCCCTGCTCATGAACCTCTGTTCATCCTCTTCAAGAAAAACATGATGCTACTTTTTCTTGTGCTTTTATCTTTCTACTATAACATATTTACATCAGGAGGTTATAAAAGGAAATACAATTCTGAACAGGAATGTGACATCTGTTCTTATTACAAACAATGAAACACACAACTGAAAATATGCCACAAACTCATTATGTGGCCCCGTCACTTGCGGCTGGTGAGAGGACGTTGGTTGTCCTCCTTCCTCCGTTGCCTCCTGCCTCCATCTGCATGTTGCTAACTCAGCAGAATATATATTTGAAGCTCATCAAGTTTCACATTGTACTTTATTTTGTCTCTCCCCCGCAATGTGAAAACAATTATTTCCAGACGTCGGATAACACCGAAAATGCGTCTGTGAGGCAATTTTTATTTTTTTAATTTTTCAGACTTTTTACAATTTTTGACACTTTTATTAGACAATAATCAAATATCCTAAAATCACCTGATATAATGACGCTAATAACACGTAAAGACATTGAATTTAATTTTGACAATATGACAAACACATATCTTGATGACTAACATAAAATCCAATTAAAGATTGGATTTTAATAGATAAACAAATTGTGATTTTTTAAAAAAATGACTATTGAGACTAATGATGACAAGACTAGTATTATAACAATACAATGATTTTGACTGACACACAACTACTGGACAACAATTGACTCGAAAATTTGACTATACCGACATAAACTCGACACAAGACTCTTTATAAATGACACAAAATGATACTACGGACCACCTAATATTGATCTATATTAATAAATTGACTTATATATAAGTCGACGCACTAATATATACAAAAGTAATCTGCACTTTTCTTTTCCGTTTTATTTTGTCTGAAGTAACTCACCATTATACTAATAAGAGGAGAGCAAAGCGACCAATCTTAAATTGAGAGGAAACGGAATGGAAAAACTAATTGAAAGAAGAGCAGACGCTGCGAATCTCACTGTCGGTTCCAGTTTTGATGCCAATGTTACCCATTTTAACCATCGCTTTAGCAAAAAACAAATCAAACCTCACACCAAGCAATCCTCTGATGGTACCCGCATACTTTTGAACCACGGTTTTGGTAGACGCATCACCCAATGTAGATTTGGTGGCGGAATTCACGTTTGGATGAGGATTGCCACAGAATGTAGATTGCAGTCCGTATGAGCCAATACTACTCCAAATCAGTCGATCCCAATTCTTCTATTGTTGACAACTGTCCACATTGACGTTTCAACTACCTGCCACGTTATGTCCATGAGATTGACAAGAATGTAGGAACTTTGACAGATCCACGACTGCAGAAAGCACAAATGACTATGAGTGGAGATGGAATGAATGCGTGGAAGACTGCAATTGTCGATGGAATTGATGATGGTTCCGGTAGGAGTCCGAGCTGCTACTGGGTATGATCATCAATAGAATGCAATTAGAAATGGTAAGAATTGAGTCACAAACTTGTGGTGCCTTTGCCAATCAACACAATAAGACCAATCTAGAAGAGCATGCGAGAATACGAAGCTGGGTAGGGTCGCAGATCCTAATCTTGGAAGAGCTCGCCAAAGTTAACACATAGAACCCATCAATTTCAACAACCTCATAAATTCATCTCTTGACAAAAATATGCATCCATGCTGTCTCACCCAGAACCGTGTTGATCCAAGATGTAAACCATTAATCAACCATTATATCTTTGAGGAACATCGCTACTCGATACCAATGATATAATTTTGTTTAGATTATAAACGTGAAACAAACAGAAAAACAAACATGAACAAAATGATTTCAATTCATTCGGGATAAATTACACTGGAGAGATTACATACATATATAGGTAAATGACATCCTTAAAGTAAGGAGTCAACTTCTATCCCCCATATCTCTCTCATGATCACTCAGCATCCCACAAATCTCTCCCAACTTATCTCATCCCTATAAGATCTCTCACACTCCTATCAACGTGAGTTGTTCTCACAACTTCACAATTATTCTAAACTATATTATTAATAATGTTACACAATATATAATATTATTCCTAACATATCATGTGACATTTTGTGTGAAATTGAGCTTTTGACAAAATAGTTTTTCTCTCTCCCGCTATATCTTTCTCTCTCCTAGGTTAAGAAATGAAGTGAAATTAAATTAAATGAATACATGTCTCTAACCCTCTCCATACGAATAGAAATTAGTATTATTATGTAAATGGAAAATAAATATGTTAATTATGCTAGATCTAGGTGGATGTCATGCTAGTGATTTATTGTTGATTTCATGCTCACATGGTTTTGTAGGATGATAGAAAGATGGCAAAAAGGCATCATGTAATTCATTGTTTATTATTGTAATTTATATAGGTCATTGTAAAATGTATATATGTATAATGTATAGTCATGTTATACAATAGTTTATATTTGAATTTTTATAATATGTATGAGATGTTAGTTTTAGGGATGCCTTGGGAAATGGGAATTTAATCAAAGGTTCCATTTTGATTCAGATTTATGTATGGTAAAAGGTTTTGATATATATGTATATATATATATATATATGTGTGTGTGTGTGTGTGTGTGTGTGTGTGTGTGTGTTTGTGTGTGTGTGTATATATATATGTATATATATATATATATGTATATACATATATATATATATATATATATGTATATATGTATATACATATATATATGTATATATATGTATGTATGTATGTATATATATATATATATATATATATATATATATATATATATATAATGAATTTGAATTTAATATCTTGTAGTGTATTTCCAGTGTGTAATAGATTATTAATTAATTTGTGTGTCATGTTTTCCTTACCTTATAAATGCAATAAAGAAAACCAAACGAAACATTCAACCCTAGTACAAAATTCATACATAACTAACCTTCTTGTGTGAATCCTTTAGCATAGAAAAATGAGACCTTTGAATGAAATTTTCACTTGATGACACCTCCTATTTTATGTAAATAAGAGCCTAATTTTGAGTTCACATCATAGCCTATATGGTTAGCAACATCATTGTGAACCCAAAAATTAGGAACGACGTGGTCAAACATTATCTAGAGTATGTGGTTCCCTTCTAGGATTTATAACTATGTATGCAGTAAGGAGGTTGTGATATCTTAAGGTAATAATTCCTCGGAACCAACATTAATCTTAGAGTAAAATCCTCTTAGAATGACATGCATGTTGAGTGGTGAAGACCAAAAACTAGTATTGACAGTCACCCTTAAGAGTTAGGATTATAATTGAACTCGGTAGTCAATCTCTTCTATCGTTGGGATTAATGGTGCAATATTGAGGTTAAATTGTGAAAATTAGACAATTATTAAGTTACAATTAGTTGGTAAAATGTATCCATAAGATGATATGCTTGGATAAACATTAAAATTATATCATTCATATAATGTGTATAAACCATCTCCTGGGTTGAGGAACTAAATTTTTGACGTGTGATCCCTAAGGTGAACCGTGATCCTTTAAACGAAGGAGTATGTCCTCTTTGTCTCCACTATTCCTAATGTTTAATGAATGTACATTGTAAAACTAGGTCATAATGTTCTTAAGGAGATTACCTAGGATGAGAGCTTGTAGGCTCACGAGCATGCAAATGTCCTTATTAACCAATGGGTTTCTCAAAAATTCAACACATTAATTAAATCAAATTAAGTGAAATCATTTTCAAATGAATGAAAATGATTTGAGTGGGTCCTATGTTTTAGATACCTACATGTGAGAATACTAGTGTGAATCCCTTTAACCCCTCTCAAACAAGAGTGTCAGCTTGACAAAAAGTATCGAATGTACATAGATTTACAAGAGGATTTTGGAGATAAGGGTGTACAATAACTCTAGTTGTGACCCTAGTAAGGTGTGTAAAATTTATAATTGAATATCTCCTTATAACACACATCTAATGCTTAATTGTTCAGGAATCCAACCCTGGTGGAGTGTGAAATCATACTGTTACTAGCTTGATGACTACACAATTAAGTGAAGTAGATAAAATACATGGTTAGTTTTCATAGAATAAAATAAAAATAGACTGACCTTAGAATTTAAATGCTAATATGAAAAGAACGCGTAATCTATCTACTCTTAAATCAATAAACTTTCTTTGCTTCATGAGAACCTCCCTTGTCGTAACTAAGATAAATGGAAAATCCAATCAAACATGGAACTTATAAAATGAATCCTCAGAAAAACAAAAAAATCATCATGTATGTACATATGTTCATACAAAAACTAGGTTACAACATTTTGGTGTGATGGGGAAACAAAAAAAATTGATGGGATTACTACAAGTGAAATTTTAACTAAAGTGAAGTTAATGTCGTCTAGTTATAAAATAATTCATAAGTGATTTGCAAGAAAATAAGGTGAATAACAAAAAAGTATATAATAAATATGTAAACTGGGAAAATGTTTTCATGGATGGTGCCTATACAGATTCTTAATGTATTTGAATCTTTATGTCATGTATGGTCATTTAAAACAAATGGCCTTGATTTGCATCACTTATTTTCATGTTTCCTATGTGGGTTAGTGTTCATGCATGCTAATCATGTGCTGTCATAAGTGATCCCCTATAGTGTCATGTGAACTACAACATTAGTAAAAAAATTATTCATGTATTTTTATTGTTGTATTCATGTGTGTAAATTATGGGTGTTACATACATTCTATCAAAAAAAAATTGTGCCTTAGAAGGACGAATTCCTTTAATGAATTTTCTCAAATAGTTCATGGGCTTGCTATAGGAATTCCTCCACCTTTAGTCAACTTCTATTTGATCTTTTTATAGAACATGAGCCATAATTTTCACCACGCACTTGTAACTTAACACCACAATGAGCTAAACAAACAGTTAGGTTATTGGCATATGATCTGCACCAAACTAGGCATGAAGAGCCTCAACTCATGGGAAATGAGGATGTATGGAATGCTAAAGATGAACAATCAACCACAGTCATGGAAATCGAAACAGATATGAAACATTACCATATCGAATACACAAGAGATAACACACTAAGCCATTACATGAGATCATAAGAACAAATCATTCCATGGATGGATGTGGACCAAACAACTCAAATTCCATAAATATTTTCTCCTTTTTGTATGATATAGATCTCACAACGACCCATGGAGAGATATTTGGTATGTCCACCCATAGTTGTAAGTTTAGTATGACTAGCATAAGGAGGTAAAAGTACTTGTGACATGTGGAATAACATAATCCAAAGCTGGATTTTCATATCGGCATATGTGTCACAGTCCAAGTTTTCCCATTCCTAAGATTCTCAAAAATACCTACACGTTAAATGATAGACTGAATGTGAGCGCACACGATCCCTTCCATCTAATATGGTATGAAGAGCATCATGATGGAGGAAAGAGTGCAAACCCGATGATCGAGAAGGAGGTCCATTACACGAAATAGAATGTTATGCAAGTTAAGAAGGGAACAATGCATTGCTTTAGCCTCATGTTGACGTGGGTCACTAGTTAGTGGTGGAGTGCTGGACCAAGCTGGCCGAGATAAGAAGGATCTGGAGTTGTGCCCTAACCCTAGGGATCCAAAATTACTATGTACCCATATAGAGCCTGGTGGCCTAGGCAGGATGGTAGTAGGAATAAGGGAGATGGAGATTCAGACAATCATGGCTTGGTGCATACCTAGAAGGCTACCTCCTTCAAATATGCACTTGAAAACAAGGGAAGCTGATCCTTGGGAAAGAATACAGCAAATAACCGGCCCTATCTGGTCGACCTAGCCGAGGAGATTCCTTCGCTCACCATAGACAATCCAGAAGTTGAAGAATATTTCAAAACCTTATCATGGGATGTGGTTATTGGTAGGTTTAATGGTTTTTGGCCTTCCTCCTCAAATCAGATCGTGGCTTTTTGAATATTAAAACAAAAATATGAAATGTCTCTTTGTTCCAAAGGATTTTTCATTGTCCATTTAAGAGAACCCGAATATTACCAGTGTTGTTTGACAGATCGTCCTTGGTTCTGGGGACATGCGGGTTTATTTATCACTCCATGGTTCCCATATTTTGATCTGAATACTTATTCAGTGGCCAAAACACCAATTTGGGTCAGGATTCTTAACCTCCCCTTACATCTATGGTATTCCCTATATGATATTGGGAGTGTCTTGGGAAAAATTATAAAAGAGGACCTGAATAGAACACATTCAGGTCTATGTTCGTTTTCCAAAATTTGCATTCAAATTGATCTAAGAAAAGGAATACCTGATCAAATCAACATTAAATTTGGTTATTTTCAGCATACCCAGGTCTTAGACTATGAGAATACTACATTTTGGTGTAGATTATGTAGAAATATGGGCCATTTGCAAGCTTCATGTCCCTTCAATAAGAATCAAAAATCTGGAAAAAAATTGGATCGACATCTTCGAGTGGATGGGGCTTTGTAAACCTTGACTTGGTATCTGCATCAAATTTTAAAGATAATCTAAATAATTTTACCTCCGATGGTAAAATTGTTTACAGAAGAATGATACAAAGATGGGATTTCAAGAAAATCACCTGGTTATAGGTGGTTTGAAAAGGGGACATACTTCTGAAAGTTTGGAATCAAAGCAGGATTCGGTGCCAGAAAATTTGATGGCTTGGAAAATCCCAATGACCTTGCGTTGGTTATTTCATCTGATCTAGGAAAATGGAAAGAGGTAAAGAAGCAGAAAAATAAAAAAGGACGACAGAAACATTGATGATTATTTTCCATCCTAGGGTGGGAAGTATTTCTAGGACATTTTTATCTTTGTTTAGTTAGTAGGCATTTATTGTTTGGCTATTATAGCCCTTTTGTTCTCTTGAGGAGTTGGCTTCAACTTAAGGAGTAGGTAACAGGTCCCTTCAATCCGCTTTATTAATAAAAAAACATAATCCAAAGCTTCCCCTTTTGGCATAGGCTGGGATAAAAATCCAAGCATGAAAAAAATCAGATTTCCATTATCCTTGATGGATGTCCATGCCCTATTTGAAATCCTCCATTTTGGAACAAGGTGTAGGTTCTTTGGTAAATTCTATGAATCCTAGCTTTGAATTTGATTGAAATGTTCCAAGGTATTTTAAACAGGCCCTTGTTTTACATATCCTACTATCATTGAAGTCCATGAGGCCACATTTCAAGCATTTAGTAAAACAGTTCACATGCCAAGTGCACACTTCTACATATTTCATACATACCTACTAGAGCACTTGCAATTACAACATCTAAAAAAATTAGGTCCCTTCCTCATTATTGTTTTGTTTCCTACAATACTTTTAGTTCATACCACATTTATTTTAGGCATTTAGTCAAAAAAGTCCATAGGCTAAGTGAATGCTTCTATATTTTGCATACATATCTCCCAAAGCCTTTCGTAACTAAAAAATCACACAAAATCTATCTATATTTATTCTTCGATGGGTATTCATAACTGTGACTTGCAGCTCATGTTTTGGCATAGACCAGGTGTACATATACAAATGTAAACTGATAAAATTGGAGGCTTCGTTATGGCATAGGTGAAACAATGTGAATGTCTTGTGAGGAAAACCATGCCTTCTAGATTTTCATCATAAGAATTTGTGTAAACTCCTAAATCTTACAATGTTGGCTATGTTTCAATGTGGTTAGTGTATTTGGATCCCAAAGAAAGTGCATGTATTATTTTTTAAGGGAAATGATAGGTCTGCAGGCCTTTTGAGTGGTAATTCCCTTGTGGACCACCTGTCACATGCGAATCCCTCGCCACGCACCATCCTTTAACTCCCTCCAACAACACCACGGATTCCTTCACACACCCACTTACTCACGAGTGCACTTCTTCATTTTATAATTGGTATTTTTGTTCATTTTTAATTCTTAAAGGTGATACAACAAGTAAAAATTCCATAGGGGCCTCAAGAGAAATAACCAAACAAGCGAAAAGAAACCATATGTAGGAGAAAATAAGAGAAATGTAAATAGAGGATTTGGATTCATAGGTTTGTTTCTATTATTTTTTATTAGGAGATAGGTTTCTTATCAAAATATTCACAATTGGGGTCTTTCCACCCCAACTCTAACAAATAAATCTAAAAAATCTAACATGATTCAACCTAATAAAATATAGTATCAAGCTTAAGAATAATGTTGTAGCTCTTCCATTTAAAGCCATAAGAAGGGGTTACTTAATCAACATTTTAAAATTGTTTTTAGTTCTATGGTGTCGATAATTAATGTTTTGAAAACTAAAATAAAAATAATTTGTATGAAATATAGGGAAAATGGGATTCAAATTTTTCTATTTAATCTTTTACAACATAATGAGTTTTTATCGAGATAACATTTTATTTGTCAGATAAGAGAAATATATCAAGGTAAAATTGGAAAGAAAAGATGGCATTGAAATACATGCATGTCGCACTTTGCTCCAAATGTTAAATTGTTCCTTCCCAAATAATATCTATTTATTCTCCACTTTATCATCTTGATCTCAATGCAAACTCGAGTGATCCCATCAATGGTCCGAGGAGATGTTGGATGCGAGTAAGTATGAGTTAAGGCATTCACTTTACAAGGTCAATGGAGGAGAATGAGGTGAGGAAGATAAAAATGTGTACATTCCAAGGTATAAATATGAACACAACACCCTTCCTATCCTATATGTTACTCTCTATAACTTGATCCACGACATGGATATGGTTGTAAGGAAATAACCAAATACCCTGGAGAAGTAAAATATTCATGTACATTTTTAATTATGTAGATATGGGTTTTCTAAATTGGAACTATATAAACCTATCACTTGACATGGTTGTCAAAGGACCGAGTGGTGGTTACTAATTAAGGATCTAATCATTTCAGTTATAGGTCTATGTAGGATTAATTCCAAATATCTTTTGTATTATTTTTAGCTTCCACAAATTACCGTGGACACCAAGAGTCAAAATAGGATTTAGAGAGAGGAAATATCACGAACTTAAATAATTTTAAAGGAAACCTTCAACCGATAAAATATTTTTCACTAGTGTAGTGGAAATTAAATATTTGAATTTAAAATATTTGCTTATCTTAGCAGGGTCATTCAACACCTTTCTCAATTTTATGGAGAGAAACAAATTGTTGAAAATTGTATGGAAACAAAAATAATAGAAATGAAATAATTAGCTTATTTGAGCCATCCGATGTGACATTTTCTTTCATAAAGAGGACAAATCACACAAATCTCACACTCGAGAATAATAAAGTTTGATCTTAGGCCATCTTATTTATAAGTTCTACTCCTTGTTAGATAATTAAAAATTCATAAGCCTTCAAACACAATAGTGGCCAATATGAAAAGATGAAAATATAAATATGAATATCACCAAAAAGTGAAGAAGTGTTAGTTTCATTTTGGTGGATGGATAATATTTTGCTATACTTCAATGAAAAAAATGATCTAATCTATTTATGCTCTTGAAGTTTGTCAAATTTAGCAAATTTAGTCTAATTTACAATCTAATTTTATCAACTACGTGGCATTCATATCTCCCATGTTAGGGGGCATCGATAAGAGAAACTATCTTTGTCCAAATCTTCAAGGATTTGTCTCTGTTAGAATATTAGCCTTATCAACTAAAGGACACATCTAATTATGTCGAGTGAATAATAATGAAGGATTTCAATGCATATCTTGCGATCTCCTATCCACCATCAATTTGCTGGAATGTTTCAGACTTAGCAAGGCTTCACCCATATAATGTTCGACTCGGTATACACCTTTGGCGTAATTAACATGTAACAATGTCATGGTTCTAGTTAAGTATTCTTTAGATATATTTGGTTTTCAAAACTTTTCATTACTTAACTCAATTTATTTAGCTAACCAATTATTTTTCTAGTTGAATAGTGTACCCTTACATTATTATTTACCTTAGATGGTTTAATTTTTGCATCTATCCCCGAATGTAAGGCGTAATTAAAATGTAATGTTGTCATGGATCTAGTCAAGTGTTCTTTAGATATATTTGGTTTTTAGAAATTTTCACTAGTTAACTCTATTTATTTAGCAAACCAGTCATTTTTCTAGTTGAAAAGTGTACCCTTCCATTATTATTTACCTTAGATGGTTTAATTTTTTCATATATACCGGATCTATTATTATGTATAAATTGGTAATATTTAGCATCGATTGCCCACAATGTAGAATTTTTAAAGACGGAAATAAATCAAATATAATAAATTAGTAAATAATATTTTATAATCAATGGACAATATTTTTAGATATGATATACTATTGATGATATTGATTATTTTACAAAACAATCAAGCTCTATGAGATTCTTTTTGCATATGCCTTGCTAAATTATTCTCATTTTAATATCCATTTTAAATCTAGCCCTTTTTAATTAGAGTTTTTGTATGGGATCATGAATATCAAATCAAAACCATGTCATTAAGACACTACACTTCTAATAAGGTTATATTTTTTAACAACATATAATATATTGGTTTCAAATTTTGTATGATCATGAGCACGTTTTTAGAGTAATAATTCTCAATTACACTATAGATAACAATGCATTGACTAAGGGAATAATTATAAATATGTAAAAAAGGGTCAAACGTAAATAATGTATTTTTTTATTAGGGGTAAATAGTTTCTTGAAAGTGACTATACCCCTCAGACAACACTCGCTCAAAATCTAGATTTTATTCGAAAAATCCCAACAACAGATAATAATCTACCAAGATTAAAACCAGTAAAAGTAGTTCGGTATTAAAAATAACTAAAAATAAGTAGTTAACACAGAACACAAACTTAGTAGTAGCCGCACAATGCCCACATGTAGCAAGGAAAGCAACCAAAAGGACAAGATTCATACCTTGTCCGATATGGTGAAGGATTTGGATTTGGTGTTTCCATTTTTTTTTCTATCCACCACTATCCAATCCTTATTTTCTACATCCACTAAAATCGGAAGAACAACTGCAATGGATTTGAGAGGTATGTGTCTCGTAGGAATGGGGGTCAAAGCATCCTTAATCACTGAATCAACACCCTGAAGAGAAGAACTTAGAGGTAGCTTCTCTGTATTATTCTATGAAACATCCACGATAGAGTTAGTCAACTTGTGGTAGGGGGTGGCACTAGATTCCTCAATTGGATTTGAATCAATTTTAAGATGTTTGGATAAGGAATCCTTCCACCATGCAAGTTTTGTCTTACATTTTGAATGTTCGTAATTATCTATAATATGACCAGTTTGGAAGCAACTCGACCTATGTTTGTAATTATCACCGATTTGTAGATTGATTTCTGTTGGTAAGGCTTTAGAGGTATCAAGATCTACAAGGATTCGAGCATAAGTAGTATGGGTTTGAATGGAGGTCTTATCATCAACTTCCACACATGAGCCTAGAGTATCCCCTATATAATGATAAGACAAGATCTTGTTCAAAGATGAAGAAGGAGTCTTGACAATCGAACCCAAATTGGGTAGGTATTAAAGGATTCTCTTACAGGGTGAAAATATGGATACCATGGCTTGGCCATAAGCTCGTGCTTCCCCCCAAACCCAAGGTTGGCGAAAAATTAAATTCCTATCTTCAAGGGTTTCAAAGACAATAATGAAATAAGCTTTCACACAAGGATACATTGCTATCTTAACTTGTATCTTTTATCTTTGGGCTATCCAATCATTGAGCTGAGATAGTTTTGGCCACAATTTGTGAATTTTGCATATGAGACCCAGCTAGGAAAGATTTTCCTCGTCCTTGACAACCTTCGTAAGCAGATCCTAATTAATTTTCAGCGTTGGGGTCTCCTAAGAGCATTTTAAGAGCTCATTTCTTGCATTCTCCTTCTTTTTGGAGACCGGCGCAACATAATATATGGACCTATTAGCGCTATCATGTTTTCCTAGTTCTCGCTAACCCTTGTTTTTTCCTCTCCATCACGAGATCCGGGAATAATATTCTTTTCATAAGGGGAAGGGGATTTATTAGTGTTTAATGGATCTGGTCTACCTTGGCTATCCCCATCAGAGGATATCCTTGATTTGAGAAGAGCTCAATTTTAATCTCCATTTCTTGCAATCCAGGAGAATGGATCTTTGTTTTCATTGTCTCCACCTTTAATTCCCCCAGATTTTTGTTGGTAAATAATAAATATTATTATGTTACATATTAATAATAATTTCATGTCAATGGTGTAATGAAAATGTAATCGAGGATTCATGGAATAAATTGCATACATGCCTATATATGCATGTGTCTTTTTCTAAATATGACATATCAAAGAAGAAGAATAAATTTAAATTTGACAACTAAATATAACATTCTTAATAAAAAGGAGTTTATAAAAAGTTTTATCATGATACGTTGATTCCCTTGCAAAAAATTTATAGATAAGTACTTCTATGTTATAATAATATTGGTTCAACTAAAACTCATGATGGCATTTTTATCTCTTTATAATTGGAAACGGTTAAACCATCACCATCTTTGAAGATGAAAAAAAAAACTCATTTTCCAGCATTGAAATACAAACTCCTACAACATGCTATTATATCCAAATATTTAAACAACACCGAATTTAGTTCTTCTAGACAACTATCCACATGAGCAATGATATACGTGAAAGCATCTTCTACTATAAAACCAAAATTTTCTTTTATGTAACACTCTATACTTGAAGCTAACTCTCTGTGTTCATACTCATCCTTCAAGAGTATAAAAAATCGGTTAGATCATATGTCATTCATTCTCGTGTTTATATACAATAAATAGTTTATAATTGAACTTGAGTTTCAACTTTTATTTTCATATCATCACTGAAATCATTCATGTCATCAACTAAGTGAATATTCGATGACATAAGGTAGTGGAACTTTGATGATAGAAAATCAAATTTCTTCAAAATATCAGCAGAAGAGGACTGTCAATTAACATCAATGAATGCATGGTTAACACCGCATATCGGAACTTATCTTTCCATTTGATAAATATTGGTGTATAATTTGAAGCAATCCATTCAGCTTCTTACAAGTATGATAAAATATAACTCTCCCACTAAAAAAGAACACTCCAAAACAATATTTCAAAATGATATACAACCATATATATATATCACTAACATTTAAAATGACGTGACAATGTATGTGTACTTTAATTCATAATCTTATCAAAATTAAAAGAGCTATAATAATATTATATTACACATAAGAAAAATGATCTTCTAAAAAAATTATAGGAAGCATAAAACTTGGTCAAGAGAGGAATGCTCACACAATCTCAAATGTATTTATGCTGAATGGGACCATGCTTCTTCTCAGCTTCACTTGCAATTTCTCTATATATTTCATGTGCAAATCTGAAACTAGTTTTCAAAAAATTTGGAAGGTTGTCTATGAGAGATTGGTCCCATCTACAATGAAAATGATAAATTCAATTAAATTAGATGATCAATCTATTACAAGAACATAAGAAATTAACAAATTAATTACCTTATCAATCCCTTTGTCTAGGGTAACAATTCATCCAAAGCTGCATAAGTGTCATAAATATCATTAATTAGGGAAAAACTTGTAGTCGGTTTGGTAAAACTAATTCTACTTGTACTGAACTGAGGCTCAAACAATGAACAAACACACAAAATATAAAATTCCACGTGACGATGTCAAAAAAATTCCAATGAAATACTCTCAAATTCATCCACTATCTACATAAAAATTCTCCATATAACTATTTACATACTTGAATTGAAAATTAATGCTGCTTTTAATGAATTAATAAAATACTTACGTGGAGATTAGTTTGAGCTATCTTTGGCGTTTAGATTGCAAAATACTGTAATATAATGTTGCTAATTCCGACATCTTTTGTCTATATCCAACCGGTATCCTGAAAGTTGTTAGAAAGATGCCAAGAACTCGAGGATTAATAAATTTGACTTTATTCTTATTCTTCTGGATTAGACCTTACTTAATACAGTACTCAATCAAATATTTGTGAACTATTTATTTTGAGAACAACTTTAAAATATTATAAATGATTGAGTTTACATATAAACCCCCGTGAGAAGACATCCATCCCTTTAATTGTCTCATCTAAATATTTCAATGTAGTTCCTCTCTTCCCATCTAGGAATGTTGCATCTCCAAGGAAATATCAGTGTGTACTCCACCTGTAGATTCAGTAAGTTGCTTATTATGAGCTTAGTGCAATAAATAAAAATAGACAACAATAAGTCTTGGACCAAAGCACGTGCTTATTTCCAATCAAGAGCTGGTAACTTGACACCACGATGAGAAAAACAACAAGTCAGGTTATTGGCACATGATCTAAACCAAGCTACGCATGAAGAGCCTCAACTCATGGGAAATGACGATGTATGGACTGTTACATATGAAAAATAAACCATGGTCATGGAAACCCAAAAACAGATCTGAAACATTAACAGATCGAATGCACAAGAGATAACCCACCAATCCATTACACAGATCATAAGAACAAAGCATTCCATGGCTGGATATGGACCAGAAAACTCAAATTGCATAAATATACTCTTCCCTTTTTTTACGATATAGAGCTCATAACGAGCGATGGAAAGATCTTTGATGTGTCCAGCCATAGCTGTAAGATTAGTACCCCATCTAATAAGGCTGTGACAAGAAAAAGGAGGTAAAATTGCTTGAGACAGGTGGAAAAAAAGCATTCTATACAAAAAAAGATTGAGATATACTCAAAACAGAGAGTCTCTGTTCTGAGTATATCTCAATCTTTTTGTATAGAATGCTATTTTTCTTGTAGCTATTCTACCTGAACATATAATATCAATTCTATTTTTATCATTTTGGAACTGTTCTTTTTGGGTTGTGAATTCATTTCATTTAAGTCCATGTTCAATTTTTCAATTGGTATCAGAGCTGCATATATAAGTTGTTTATTTGACTGCTGCAAGCTAGTATAATGGCCCAGACTAACAATACTGTGCAGTATCAGATTCCTCTTTTTAGTGGGGAGAACTATGAGTATTGGAGTGTGAAGATGAGAACTCTGCTAATCTCACAAGAACTGTGGATGCTTGTTTCTTCAGGCTATTCAGAGCCAGCTGATGAAGCCGCCTATAATCTTCTATCTGCTGATCAAAAGACAGAGTTGAAGGAGAACAGAAAAAAAAATGCCAAAGCTCTGTTCATTCTTCAAACAGGAGTTGACATCTCAATATTTCCAAAGATTGCAGAATGTTTGATGTCACATGATGCTTGGGAATCCTTGGAAAAGGCCTACAAAGGTTCCGTCAAGGTAAAAATTGTCAAACTCCAAATGTTAAGAAGAGATTTTGAGTCTCTTTCTATGAAAGAAAGTGAAAGTGTTGAAGCTTTTATTACTAGAGTTCAAAATATTATGAATTTTATTCATGCCCATGGTGAATCTCTTGAAGATAAGAGGGTTGTTGAAAAAGTGTTAAGAAGTCTTCCTAAAAAATTTGATCCCATTACCATTGCTATAGAAGAGTCAAGGGATTTATCACAACTAACTCTTAGTGATTTATTTGGAAGCCTTCAAGTACATAAAAACAGGTTGAAAAGGAATGAGGAGCCCCTAGAACAAACCCTCCAAACCAAGTTGAAGGTTGATGACAACAAAAAGCAATCTTCCATGAAGGAGGCTTCTATTTTTTCCTCATCAGATAGAGGAGGTAGAGGCCATGGAAGATTTCATGGAAAAGGAGATCGTGGAAGAGGAAGAAGCAACAACCCTAGGAGAGGCCACCTTCATTGTAGCTATTGTGGTAAAGATGGTCATATTGAACAATATTGTTTCAAAAAGAAAAGAAACACCTCTCGAGAAAATTTTAGTAAAGACAAAGGTGAGAAATCTCAATAAAAAAAATTGACATCAAATAGCTTTGAAGTCAAAGATGATTTTGTTCTGTATTTAGATAGTGGATGTTCAAATCACATGACTCAAAATATTTTTTTTTTTGCAAAGTTAGATGAGAGTGTGAAGGGGAAAGTCAATTTTGGTAATGATAATCAAGAAGAAGTAATGGGAAAAGGTGTTCTTGCTTTAAAAATGAAGAATGGGAGTACTATGTATGTACATGACACTTTGTTTGTTCCAAGCTTAAAGCATAACTTGATTAGCATAGGGCAGCTAAATACTAAAAATTACAAGACTGTTTTTGAAGGAAAGTCTTGTAAGATTTTTAACAACAATGGACTCGTTGTTGAAGCTCCTATGACACGAGAATAGGATGTTTTTTCCTAAAATGGAATCTGATGTAGTTTTTTTGAAGGTGTCTATTGATGATCCTTGGCTTTGGCACAAGATGTTTCGACATCTTAATTTTTGATCTCTCTCGTTCATGCAAAAGAAGAACTTGGTGAGAGATTTTCCATCTTTCATAAAGCTAGAGAAAAAGGTATGTGAAGGTTGTGTAATAGGAAGAAATTTAGTGCCCACTTCCCTCCGACACCTTTTTGTTGTTGATTATGATACTATCAACTATACTTATGGATATTACTATAGCCTTTGAGTTGGTATGATGTTAGACATTAGAAATCAGGGACTATGGTTGATGTGGATTCATATATGATGCATGTGGATTTTGGAGACATTTTATATTGATGTTGATACACTTCTTGGCATGGTTAGATATATGTTTTTCTTACATGTGATATTTTGTCATATTGAGTAAACCTAGAAAATGGAACTAATCTTGTGATCATATGATTATGGATGGAATTGTAAAGGAGATTGTTGCTTGCTTAGATGATGTTTTGATTCATATATATAGATGATTTGGAGTTATATTTTATATTTATTTTGGATGTTTTGATGTGGCCACGAGGCCGAAGGAGGTATTTGTGTTTTGCAAGTAAACATGTCACAACAAACATCGGGGATTGGAGACCAACCACATTGGAATTCTAGATGAATTCAATAAGGGTCACCATGGCAACGTGTATTTGTTATTTGTGTATGATTGTATTGTTGTTAAGGATTTCCATGGGTGGGATCACCTTCAAATGTGACCAAGGGGGTTATGTGTATTCTTTTATTTAGTTTCTTTTGCTTAAAGTTTTGCATGTGAATTTAGTGATGTCTTTTCTGCTTTATTATTAATTTTATTTATGGCTAGATTAGTGAGTAATCATGTTGTTAAATAAATTAATGGGGTCAATATAATGCATTTAGTAGATTTGATGGCTCTTGGATTAATTATTGTAAGTAATGTGTAAGTAGCTTTGAGTGTGAAACACCGCACCTTCCTTTTGAAATTCGGATATGTCCTTAGGGGATGATTTTGGTGGCTTGTAGGACAAGTTAAAATTGTTCCAAACCTCTTAAATTGTCACACCAACCCTACCTATGGGTTGGGGAGTCAACATTAGGCATTATTATGTACTTTGGGAAGGCAAGTTGTAAGTTTTTATTGCACTTGCTTGCATGAAATTAATTTTGGTCCTTAGGGTATGGACTTGGATTGTGTGTAAGTAATCTATCATTTTATTCACCCACATTTTAAATTGTTCTTTAGGGTTTGGGGTTGACTTTGGAGGTGGAGTGGAAGATGAGTGATGTGGCATCCTACATAGATCCACCTCATCCTCATCTCTCCCTTTTCTATTTATTTGATTTCTTTTGATGTTTTGCAGTTACTTGGAGGGGGCAAATTCATTTTTGGTGATTTCATTTTGGTTATTTATTTTGGTTTAGAGCTCTAGTAATTTTGAAGGGAGTTGGATATTTTTGTTGAATTCTTGAGGATTGTTGGTGATTTTGGACTGTATGGATTGGAAAAATATTGTTGTTGAACTTTTGGATCAAACTCTACCATGGAGAGGTAGGAGCTTGGCTCTTTAGAATGTTCTTCTTTTATTTATGCATATGTGAATGCTTTGAATATTTTGGTATGTTTTTGGCTGGTTGGGTAGATTTCCTAGGTATGATGTAGGGGAAGACTATGGGGATCTCTTGTGGGGAGGTATAAGTGTTATTGTGGAGGGATTTTTGGATTGGGTTCCACCTTGTAAAAGAAATAGCTTGCATTTCTTTACTTGTTATGGGGTGCCATAAGAGTGTGGGGAGGCATAAGAGAATGGGAGGTATAAGGGGTACTTGGGGGAGGCATAAGGGAATGTAGGGGTTTTGAAATGATATATATACATATATATATATATATATATATATATATATATCTCTGTGTGTGTGTGTGTGTTGGTGGGTTTATCTTAAGGTGGACACCCATTTACCTAATTGGGAGGTATAAACAGCTTCCCCCATAGGTATTGCTCCTTTGGCTTTTACATGATGAACCCCGAGTGTTTCTTGTTGTTCTTCCGTGGTTGGAAACTACAAGTATGTATTTTTACTATGTTTTGTATGTTAAAATTGTTTTTCTTTTGTGGAAGGATATTTGTTTCCATGATTTTAAATACATTTCTTATTGCTTTCGGTTGGGGATTGGGGGCCAATAAGGAGGATGGCTTCTCCTCTTCATTGGAATTATTGGTTGGGTGGAGAGTGTGTTGCCTCTTTTTTTTTTATCAAAAGATATATGGTGGATCTTCTTATTGTTGTTCGGAGTTGAGGATGAAGACCAACTTTGTAGTTTCTCCTTGGGTTCCCTATTGTGAAATTTACTACTTCAAGTGGATGGCATTGTAATAATATTGTGTTGGAAATTTTTCTGTTTTGGAAATGGAACCTACATTTAAATGTGAGAGATGTATATTATGTAAGTTGTATTTGATGAATGAAAGAAGAAAGTTGTAAAATAATTATTGAAGTTCAATAGAATATATTTTAATTACATGCAAATGATATGCTTTTCATTTGAAATATGTGTTTGAAAATAAAAATAAAAATACGTATGAAGAAATATTACATTTCTCTATTTCATTCAAAATGCACGTTTTGAAAATACAATTACATTCTTGCTTTTTCACATACCGATTAAAGTAAAGTTGAACATTGTAAATTTAGAATGGAATGAACTTAAATGTTTAAAGAAATGCAAATGAAATAGATAAATACCCAATTTAAATACATGGATCTCCATTAGATTTCTTCAAACCTACAATAAATGTCAGAAAAAAATATATATACAAAGCACCCTACAACTATAAAATATAAAAAGAAAAATTAAAATAAACTAAGGATGATCAAAATGTATCCCAAAATAGATTGTATTGCGTAAGAAATTTACATAGAACTTTATAAATCAAGCTAGAGGCAGAGGAATGCCTTTACCGAGAAAGGAGAAAGGAAATAAATCCATTTTGAAATCCCAACCATAATCAATTAATCCTTGCATATCCGTCCAAATTTTATGAAGTGTGTGTCTCCATGTTTGTTTGGCATGTTGAAGAAGAAAGAATGGTGGATCAAATTAATTCTATTAAGTTATAAAGTCTAGTTCATAGTTAAACGGAAGGAAATATGTTTTCTTAAACTTCACCCACCTAAGTTTGTGAAAAATGAATTTGGATATTTCGTTTGCAAAGAGGAGTTTGAGCCCTTTCAAAAAAGTCCTCATTTTCCTAAATATGAGCTTCCAGTCGAACGTTATGGCCTTCTTAAGTTTTTACTTCGCTTAGTTTTTTTAAAAAGAGGGAAATTTTTCTAACCCAGACCCGTGGGCCCAAAAATTACTTAGGGCACTTTTTGCAAAAAAAAAGCAAAAAGTCAAAAATTCCCTTCGGCCCCACCTATTCAATTTTTGGAAACCACTTCTTCGGGTTCATGAGTCCGCACTTCCAAACATTACCTTTTTGAAAAATGGTGATAAATATTAAGTCTCCTTCAAGTCTGCTTCCCCGTCTGTCACTGTGGATCTAACACGTGGCTTTTTCAGGCATCGGTAGAGGCATGGGTTGTTTTTATCCTTCATGGTTTTTAATACAAAAGACAACTTCTCTAAGTTTTCACTGATGTTTCAGTCCCCCACTTGATATTTTTTGCAAGACATGTGGCATCCCTGGGAGCCAGCGGAGGCGTGGGGGTTTTTGAACCTTTTTTCCCTTTTAAAAAAACAGTGTTAAAATTCAAATTACCTCTGACGACTCTCCTTCCCGTGTTGGCTTAAAAATGTTCCACATGTCCTTGCATTTTCGGAAAAGTTTCTTCCTGTGGCCCATAACCTACATTTGGAAAAAAATTCTTCCTTGGGCCCTCAGGCCCGCCTTTAGGGAAAATTTTCTTCTCAAGGCCCATCGGCTCACCTATGGGAAAATTTTCTTCCCTAGGCTTGCAGGACCGCCCTTGATAGAAAATTTTCTTCCCAGTGCCGCAGCCTACCTTTGGGAAAATTTTATTCCCGTGCCCGCAACCTATAACTTATGAAATATGAGGATTTAGGAGGAATTCTTTATATCATTGGAAAGGGAAAGAAATTTCCTATCTAATGGATATGTTTTTAGGAAACCTTAAGTGCATGAAATATGTGAAAAATCAGGTTGAATTTCAAGATGCGCTGCGAATGGGTAAGTGGGAACTTATCCCCTTATTAACTTAAATGTTTAATTCTAGACCTTTTTGGGGGTGGGCATGTTATGGGGTAAGTGAATGTTTTCCTAACCTCATGTTAATGTGAACCTTTGTTATTATTTAGACCTGGTGGAATTAAATACCTTGGGTATTTAATTGTTTTGGCCACTTTAAACTTTCTAAAATTTATTAGAGAACAATTAATCTTAGAGTTAATTTAATTTTTTATTAAATTAACACCTAAAGGAAATTTAAACTATACTTGGTTTAGTTACACTCATTAACTTGTATGTGGTCCTCAATATTTGTTATAACCAAGAATATATTTTTATCTAATATATTTGTCCTTGATATTTTTTTGTATTGTGACAATTTGTTGTAACTTGAGCTTGTTCGTAGTCACACTTTAAAAAAATAAATTATTCCATAATTTTTTATCTAAACTTAGGTTGTTCTTGGGTCTCGAGTGGTCATTTTAGCAGGAATTGCACTTGGTATTAGAGCTATGGGTTAAACTCTTGGACCCTTGGGCACACTACAAAAATTAAGACATGAATATTAAACCTAGCACACTTTTAAACCTAGAAAACAAATTTGTTTGAAATTTGCATAGCTTAGTAAACATGGAAAACTGAATAAAACCTAGGATAATGAACTAACTCTTGCTTGGGTCTTTACAAGAGGCACGAACAAGACAAGGGGTCCTTTCACATAGATCTAGACTTGCCACAACCAGATCATGTTGTAGAAGCCATCCTACCTCAGATTTTATAGGTGTTTTAGGGTTTTAATGCCACTCTATGTGGAGGGTCATAGGAGGACGATCGGCCTAGACATGATAGGAGTCATCCATTGAGGATCATGCATCTCCTCAACATAACGAGGAGCATAAAGGGGAGAAATCTCACGTGGAGTCAAGAAGAGCAGAGTCACTGCAGAGGGGACAAGGAGACCAGACTTCTAGACATAGGGATATGTGTTAGAGTCCTAAGCTTAGGGGTCTCAAGACTATAGTTGCAGACCATATCAAGGAGATCCTAAAGCTAAGAACATCTCATTATTCCGGTGAAATAGGTGGATTTCAGGAAAAGGCCTAGTTGGTGAGCTTGACTGTGTGCTTAAAGCTCTCTCCTTGTTCTAGAAACACAAAAGCTCATGCTCCAATACATCTTCTAAGGGATGGAGCCAAGTGTCTCAGTGGAGGACTGAGGAGCAGAATCTCTGTGTTGATTCAAAGATAGTTACCTGGGATCTCTTTGAGGAGTAGTTCAAGAGCAGATACTAATCTCGAGAGATTCATTTAGCAGAGGATAGATGAGTTTCACAACCTCCGTCAAGCCTCTATGACTATAGATGAGTACCGAGTCAATTTACGGACCTACTCTAGTATGTCGACTATATGCAGGATGAGTAGGTATGGATTCAAAGGTTTATCTAGTGCCCGAATGTAGATTTGGGTGGTGCATCCGAACACATTAGTTGAGGTCGTTGAGAAGGCCTATATAGTATAGGAGACTTGGGGAAAGACATAAGAGCCGTGAGCCGCATCTAGCAGATGGACAACAAATCGAGGGGGTCAAATCCTCCTCCTCATTCCGGGATGTGGGTTTATCACATTCATATATTAGACCATAGCAACAACAAGAACACTCTCACCCACCGTAGAGACCTACACAAAGATTTGATGCACCGAGGGGTAAAATTATGGGGCCTACTCCTAGGGGTCCCATTAGGACAAAGGGTGCACCAAGAGATCAGCCAACAAGAACTCATTAGTAGAGACCTCAATAGACCACAATCGGATCATCAAGATCTAGAACATAGACCTCAGAGTATCGGTTGACCTGCTACTCATGAGAGAGGATCGAGCGGTTGTTTTGGTTGTGGTGTTGATGGATATTTTTGGAGAGACTTCCAATAGAACCCTAGTAACAAGGGTAAGGCATAGATCTTAAAGCCTACTATTGGTGACATGGGGTGCAATCATCGATCTATGCAGCGGTCGAGAGCCACAGTGAGCACCGAGTACCATGATTGAAATGAAAGGTAGCATTTGTGGTTTTCCTACCTAAATTCTATTTGATTCGGTTCTTCTCGATTCTTTTTGCACCATCTTTGGTAGAGTGACGCAAGATGGTGGTAGTTAATGAGTTCTTAGTTGGGACATTGAGATGGATTCCTGAGCCAAGTTCTTTGTAGACTCCTTAGTTAAGGAATGTGTAGTGGATTTGGGACGCTTCACGACTACCTCAAATCTTCGTATCCTTTCGTTGGGTTCATATGGAGTCATCTTGGGCATGGATGGTTATGTCGCATTACGAGCTAGGGTGGATTGTTACCATAAGAGTTTATCTTGTGTAGATGATCTATGAGTTGGTGCCATGTTAGTAGGGGTTAAAAGACTGTTTCCATTCACACCATCTCTACCATGTAGCTTAAGCGGTGTGTACGACAAGGTTGCCAAATGTATGATGTCATAGTTAGTGACCGATCGGAGGATGAGTCTAGTGGACCATCGCTGATGACCATCCCATCTTAAGAGAATTTTTAGATGTCAAGTTCCAAGTGAGCTATCGAGGTTACCACCGCGACATGAGATATATTTTCATGTAGATCTGGTTCATGAGCACCTTATCGAATGACTACCCCTGAGCTCTACAAGCTCAAGCTGTAGCTAGAGCGCCTTTTAGAGAAAGGCCTAATATGTCCTAGTGTATCCCCTTGGGGTGCAATGATGATATTTTTATAGAAGGATGAATCTCTGTGGTTGTGTAGTGATTACCGACAATTTGAACAAAGTAATGATCAATAATCATTATCCCCTTCTAAACATTTATGATATGTTTTATCGGATGAAGGGGGCACATTTTCTCTAAGATAGACCTTAATTCAAGTTATCATCAGCTAAGGATTATGGAGGCAGCCATTAATAATACCACCTTCCATACGAGATATGACCACTACGACTTAACCGTGGTGCCTTTTGGTTTGACGAATGCCTCCGCAGTGTTTATGAGCTTGATGAATGGAGTGTTCGGGATGTTCTAGGATCATTGCATCCTCATATTCCTTGATGACATCTTGGTTTACTCCTATACGCGTAAGGAGCATGAGGGGAACCTTTGCTAGGTTCTTCGGTGTCTTCGTGAGTAGCGGCCTTAAAGGAATCCCGAGAAATGTGTAATTTTTCAGGCAAAGGTGGAGTATTTGGGCCACAACATTTCTAGGAAGGTATCGCAATGATCGATCCTTCCAATATTTGAGCTACTATGGATGGTCAAAGCAACCACTAGTGTGAAAAAAGTGTGCACTTCATGGGTGGCTAGGATATTATAGGATATTTGTCCAGATTTCTCTCAGATTGTGCACCCCATCACTTCCCTTTAGCGGAAAGGGAAGAAGTTTGTTTGCTTAGATAGATTTGAGAAGGCCTTCAAGACACTGAAGGAATTCCTCATGACAGTGTATGTTCTTGTAGTGCTAGATCTGCAAGGTGAGTTTTTCATATGCATGGATGCTTCTTTGGTAGGAGTTGGAGGTGTGTTGATGTAGGAGGGCAGAGTAGTTTCTTTCGAGTCTCAAAAATCCAAGGATTATGAGCTCAATTATATGACTCATGATCTTGAGTTTGCAGAAGTTTTTCATGCCTTGGTTTGATGGAGACACTTCCTTCTTGGCAAAAAATTCACACTCAGGACTGGTCACTTGAGTCTTCGCCACCTCTTCACGCAGCCTAATCTCAACGCTCGCCAGCAACGTTGGATGGAGTTTTTTTGTGATTATGATATGGAGATATAACATGTGAAGGGGAAGGAGAATTTGGTTGTAGATGCTCTAAGAAAGAGGAGACGTATGGTTATGGCTACCACATTGAGCACAGTTGGCGAGTAGGATTCTATAGCAGCTTCCTCACGATAGTTTCTACATTCAGCTAGAGTGGAGATCGAGTCTTATAGACACCTTGAGGTTAATTTTAATGGGTTTTGATTGGCGGTAGATGGCCTTCTTAGGAAAAAGGTTGAATTTATGTTCCCAGAGATGGATACTTGAGGCATGACATCTTGACAGAGGCACATTGTGCACCCTATTCAACGCATCCCGTAGTGAAGAAGATGCATGCCACTTTGAGATAGTTGTATCATTGGAGGGGCATTTGTAGATATGTGGCTCAATTTGTGTCACCTCTGTTTATATTGTCGAAAGTGAAAGGCCAAGCATCAGCAGAAATAGCTTGCCTTCTCTTTCCACATGCTATACCGAAATGGAAATTATTGTTGGGCTACCAATGTCGAGATACCACCATGACGCCATCATGGTCATGATGGATAAATTGATGAAAGTGGCTCATTTTTCACCGGTGAAGGTAACCTATCTTCGCTAGTGTTGAGGCATGGTTATATCTAGATGAGATTTTTAGATTGCCTGGATTCCATAGAAAATTGTTTGTGACCAAAATCTTCGTACACTTCCCACTTTTGGACTACCATTGAAAATGCCCTCGGGATGAAGATCAATTTCAACTCGACATATCACCCTGAGACAGATGGAAAGACTGAGTGGGTGAATCAAATATTAGAGGACATGCTTAGGATGTATGTTATGGATCATCAGTCAAGATAGGAGGAGTATTTGTACTTGGTGGATTTTTCCTACAATAATAGTTTTTAGAGTTCGATAGGCATGGCTCCTTTCTAGGAACTATGTGGTAGAGAGTGTAGGAAACCTCTTAGTTGGGAAATTTTGGAGGACAAGGTTTCTCTTTCACCAGCTTTTACCGCATGACATGGAGTAGTAGGTGTTTATGATCAGATAGAGACTGCAGGAAGCACATGACAGGAAGAAGAAGTATGTAGATCAGCTCATAGGACCGACCATAGTTTTGATGCGGACATGAAGGTTTTCCTTCGTGTCAGGCCACATAAGATCCCTATCCATTACGGAAAAGGCTATAAGTTAGCTCCTAGATTCGTAGGCCCCTTTGAGATCTTGGAGCATATCGGTTGTTTGGCCTACCGTTTAGAGTTGCCACCTAGCTTGTCTTGCATCTAGGATGTGTTTCATGTTTTGGTAATTAGGAAATATATTACAAACCCTTCTCATGTACTAGATTGGACCTCATTACAGGTGTTAGATAGGGGAGTCTTTGGTAGAGCCTGTTTGCATTATAGATCTCATGACCCTAGGTCTTTGAGGCAGAGAGATTGACTAGGTTCAAGTGTAGTGGGAAGATATGATGAGACTACGGCTACATGGTAGGATGCTACTGCACAGGATCGGTTCCCACACCTATTCCAATGAAATTTAGGAGGAAGTAGAGTCTATGGAGAGGGGTATTTGGTGCCCACTCCCTCTGACACCTTTTTGTTGTTGATTATGATACTGTCGACTATACTTATGGACATTATTGTAGCCTTTGATTTGGTATGATATTAGACATTATAAATCAGAGACTGTGGTTGATTTGGTTTCATATATGATGCATGTAGATTTTTGGAGACATTTTATATTGATGATTGATATAATCGCTTGACATGATTAGATATGTATGTTTTTCTTAAATGTGATATTTTGTCATATCGAGTAAACCTAGAAAATGGAACTAATCTTGTGATCATATGATTATGGATGGAATTATAAAGGATATTTTTGCTTGCTGGGATGATATTTTGATTCATATATATAGATGATTTGGAGTTATATTTTACATTTATTTTGGATATTTTGATGCGCCCACGAGGTCAAGGAGGTATTTGTGTTTAGTAGGTAAACATGTCACAACAAACATTAGGGAATTGTAGACCAACCACATTGGAAATTTGGATGAATTCACCAAGGGTCACCATGACAACATGTATTTGTTATTTGTGTGTGTTTTTATTTTTGTTAGGGATTCCCATGCGGGGATCACCTTCAAATGTGACAAAGGGGGTTATGTGTATTCTTTTATTTAGTTTCTTTTGCTTAAAGTTTTGTATGTGATTTTAGTGATGTATTTCCCCTTTATTTTTATTTTTTATGGCTAGATTAGTGAGTAATCATGTTGTTAAATAAATTAATGGGGTCAAAAGAATGCATTTATTAGATTTGATGCCTCTTGGATTAATTTTTGTAAGTAATGTGTAAGTAGTTTTGGTGAAACACTCCACCTTCCTTTTGAAATTCGGATATGTCCTTAGGGGCCAATTTTTTAGGCTATTAGACAAGTTAAAATTGTCCCACACCTCTTAAATTATCACACCAACACTACCTATGGGTTGGGGAGTCACAATTAGGCATTATTATGTATTTTGGGAAGGCAAGTTGTAAGTTTTTTATTGCACCTTCTTGCATGAAATTAATTTTGCTCCTTGGGGTGTGGAATTGGATTGTGTGTGTAGTTAATCTGTTATTTTATTCACCCACCTTTTAATTATGCTTTGAGGTTTGGGGTTGACTTGGGAGGTGGAGTGGAGGATGAGTGATGTGGCATCATACATGGAGCCACCTCAGCCTCCTCTCTCCCTTTTCTATTTATTCAAATTATTTTGTTGTTTTGGGGGTTATTGGAGGGGCGAATTCATTTTTGGTGATTTCATTTTGGTCACTTATTTTGGTTTGGAGATCTAATAATTTTGAAGGGAGTTAGAGATTTTTATTGAATGATTGAGGATTATGGGGGCTTGGAGACTATTTGGATTGGAAAAATCTTGTTGTTGAAATTTTGGAGCAAACTCTACCATGGAGAGGTAGGAGTTTGGCTCAGAGAATGTTATTCTTTTATTTATTCATATGTGAATGCTATGAATATTTTGATATGTTGTTGGCTGGTTGGGTAGATTTCCTAGGTATGATGTAGGGGAAGATTATGGGGATCTCTTGTGGGGAGGTATAAGAGTTTTGGGAGGTATAAGGGGTTATGGAGAGGCATAAGGGCATGTAGGGTTTTGAAATGATATATATATATATATATATATATATATATAAAATGTATGTATGTATGTATGTATATATATATATATATATATATATATATATATATAGATATACATATATGTATATATATATATATATATATATATATATATATATATATATATATGTATATATGTATGTATGTATTGTCGTGTTTATCTTAAGGTGGACACCCATTTCCCTAATTGGGAGGTATAAGAAGTTTCCACCTTAGGTGTTGCTCCTTTGGCTTATGGATGATGAAGCCTCGAGTATTGTTTGTTGTTCTCCATGTGGTTACAAAATGCATTATGTACTTGGACGTGTTCGTATGTGAAAATAGTTTTTATGTTGTGGAAACATGTTTGTTGCCATGAGTTAAAATACATTTCGTATTACTTTGTGGTTGGGGATCGGGGCAAATGAGGATGACAGCTTGTCCTCTTCATTGGAATTCTTGGTTGGGTGGAGAGTGTTGCCTCTCCTCCTTTTTGTTGTGATCAAAGATATATTGTGGATCTTCTTATTGATGTTCGGACCTAAGGATAAAGAAAGTTTTGCGAGTTTCTCCTCGGGTTCCCTATTGTGAAATTTCCTACTTCAAGTGGATGGCATTGTAATATTATTTGTGGTGGAAAATTTCTCTATTTTGGAAATGGTACCTACATTTGAATGTGAGATATGTATATTTTGTAAGTTGTATGGATGGATGAAAAAGGAAGTTGTAAAATAATTATTGGAGTTCAATAGAAGATGTTTTAATTAGCACACAAATGATATGGTTTTCATTTGAAATATGTGTTTGAAATTTTGCTAAAAAGAATACGTATGAAGAAATATTACATTTCTTTATTTAATTTGAAATGCACGTTTTGAAAATAGAATTACATTCTTTCTTTTCACATACTAGTTGAAGGAAAGTTGAACATTGTAAATATAGAATGGAATGAACTTAAATGTTTAAAGCATGATAAATGAAATAGATAAATACCCGGTTGAAATACGTGGATCTCCATTAGATTGTTTCAAACCTGTAATAAATATCGAAAAAAAAAAATATGTACAGAGCACCATATAACTATGAAAGACAATATGAAAACTTAAAATGAACTAAGGATGATCAAAACGCATCCCAAAATAGTTTGTATTGCTCAAGAAATTTACTTATAACTTTATAAATCTAGCTAGAGGCGAGAGGAATGCCTTCACTAAGAAAGGAGAAAGGAAATAAATCCATTATGAAATCAGAACCATAATCAATTAATCCTTGAAAATACGTCCAATGTCTATCAAGTACGTTTCTCCATGTTTTTTTGGCATGTTGAAGATTAAAGAAAAATAGATCGAATTAATTATGTTAAGGTAAAAAGCCAACTTTACGTTTAAACGGAAAAAATATATTTTCTTAAACTTCACCCACCTAAGTTTGTCAAAAATGAATTTTTATGTTTCCTATGCAAATATGAGTCTTATTCCTTTCTAAAAGTCTTCATTTACCCAAATCCGATATGCCAGTAAAGTTATGGCCATCCAAGTTTTTACTTTGCTTAGTTTTTTAAAAAAAAAAAGAGAGGGAAATTTTTGTAACTCGGACACGTGGACTTGAAAATTACTTAGTGCACTTTTTGCAAAAAAAGGGAAAAAGTTACAAATTCCTTTGCGGCCCCGCTTCCCGCCTATTCACTTTTGGGAAACCACTTATGCGGGTTCATGGGCCCGCACCTCCAAATTTTAGATTTTGAAAAGGGTGAAAATCTTAAGTCTCCTGCTAGTACGCCTCCCCACCTCGTCACCGTGGGTCGACACGTGGCCTCTTCTGCATCGATGGAGGTGCATCTTTTTTTTTAGCCTTCTCGATTTTTAACACAAAAGCAAAAATTTCTAAGTTTTCCCCGATGGTCCACTCCCCCGCTTGAGATTTTGGGTAGGACATGTGGCATCCCCGGGCACGGAAGAGGAGTGGGGGTTTTGAACCTTCTTTCCCTTTTAAACAAAAAGAGTTAAAATCCAAATTATCTCTGACAACCTGCCTTCTCACGTTGGCTTAAAAATGTGGAACGTGTCCCTTATGTTTTGAGAAAATTTTCTTCCCGACACCCGCCGGCCCACCTTTCGGAAACTTTTCTTCTCGAGGCCTGCTGGCCCACTTTTAGGAAAAGTTTCTTCCCTAAGCACGCGGGCCCACCTTTAGGAAAAATTTCTTCCCGAGGCCTCGCCACCCCACCTTTGGAAAAATTTTCTTCCCCGGGTCCACAGCCAACCTTTAAAGGAAAATGTTCTTCCCTGCATGCAGCCCGCCTTTGGGAAAATATTCTTCTCCGTGCCCACCAACCTTTATATCATTAGAAAGGGAATAAATTTTCTATCTAATGGATATGTTTTCAGAAACCTTGAGTGCGTGAAATATGGGAAATATAAGGTTTAAGTTCAAGATGCGCCTAAGACTGGGTAAGTGGGAACTTACCTCCTTATTAACTTAAATGTTTAATTCTAAAGCATTGCTTGACCTTTTGGGGGATCACGTTATGGGGTAAGTGTATTTTTTCCTAACCTTGTGTTAATGTGAACCTTGGTGATTATTTAGACCTAGTGGAATTAAATACCTTGGGTATTTAATTGTCTTGGTGACTTTAAACTTTCTAAAATTTATTAGAGAATAATTAATCTTAGAGTTAATATATTTTTTTATTAAATTAATACCTAAAATAAACTTAAAATATACTTGGTTTAGTTACACTCATTAACTTTTATATGGTCCTCAATATTTTTATAACGGAAAATATATTTTTATCTAATATATTTGTCCTTGATATTTTTTTATTTTGACGATTGTTGCTATACAGTGCCCTGTTTGTAGTCACGCTTTAAACAAAAAAATTATTCCATAATTTTTCTATCTAAAATTAGGTTGTTTCTTGGGTCTCGAGTGGTCATTTTAGCGGGCATTACAAGCAACATAGAGAAAGTTTTCCTAATCATCGTTTTAGAGTACATGAGCCTTTGGCTTTAGTACATGTATATATTTGTGGTCCCATGCAAACTTTGTCTCTTGAAAAAAAAAAAAAAATTGTTCTCTTTGTAGATGATTTTTCAAGGATGTCTTCGTTCTATTTCTTAAGTGAGAAGTCTCAAGATTTTAGTTGCTTTCAAATATTTAAAGCACTTGTTGAGAAGGAATCAGGTTTCTATTTGAAAGTTTTGAGAACTAACCAAGGTGGATAATTCACCTCTAATTCATTCAAAGAATTTTGTATCTCCCATGGCAATAAAAATGAGCTAACTACAACTTATACTAAAAAAAATAGAGTAGAAGAGAGGAAAAACAAAACCATTTTAGAGATGACTAGATGTATCTTGAAAGAAATGTGTTTGCCAAACATGTATTGCGAAGAATGAGTGCTTTCAACGATTTATATTCTCAATAGAAGTACTACAAAGATGGTAAAAATTTATACTCCTTATGAGACTTGGTTTTTTAGAAATCCAAATGTTTCTCATCTAATTTTTTTTGGGTCTACATGTTTTGTTCATATTCCTCAAAAACAAAGAAAGAAGTTAGATGAGATGTCTGTGAAATGCATTTTTATTGGATATTCAGAAGAAATTAAAGCTTATATATGTCATGATCCTCTTACTAATAAGTTTCAAATTAGTAGAGATGTGATATTTGATGAAGGGGGACTTTATTTTAAAAATGAAGGAGAATATAAGATAATTACTTCTCATATTGAAAATTTAATTCTTGATAATAGTACTCCATCAGTGCAGTCCTCTACAACAGAAAATATGGGCTCACCTTCAAGGACTTCTACATCAAAGGAATCTTCTTCTACTTCATCAACTAGTTCTCATGTTTAAACACAAGTAAGGAGTCCATGTATCCCTCGTAGAAAGACAAAAAGTTTGAAGGAAATATATGAGATAGCAAGGTATGCTGATGATAATTTTTCTTTGCTTTCTTCAACACATGTTGAACCTTATAATTTTAAATAAGCTTATACTAATGAGCTATGGATGCAAGCCATGGATGTTGAAATGTCTCGTATTAATAAGAATGATACATGGGAGTTAGTTGATCTACCTAATGTAAAATCAACGGTTGGAGTAATGTACAAGATAAAATTCAATATGGATGGAAGTATTTCAAAATATAAAGAACGGTTAGTTGCGAAAAGGATATGTGCAACAAGAAGACATTGACTATGAGGAGGCATTTGCTCTCGTAGCAAGAATGGAAACCGTAAGAACCTTTCTTTCCATCATTGGTCTCGCCATAAACTAAAATTTTATCAAATCGATGTTAAATTTGCACTCTTAAATGGATATTTTAAGGAAGAAGTTTATGTGGACAGAAACAAGGTTTCATTGCTCGGGGAAATGAAGATAAGGTTTATAGGCTTAAAAGGGCTCTTTATTGTCTTAAACAAGCCCCAAGAGCTTTGTACTCTAGAATAGATAACTATTTTCTTGATCATGGATTTGTTAAATGTTCCTCAAAGAGTATTGTTTACAAAAATATTATAGGATTAGATTTCATCATTGTTTTCTTATATGTGGATGACTTACTATTTTTCGGCACCTCATTCTCACTCATGGAGGAGTTCCAAGAGGCTATCAAATCTGAATTTGAGATGTCTGATTTGGGAAGAATGCAATATTTTTGGGTTTGAAAATATCCCAAGAAGTTGCTAGTATATCTATCTCACAATCCAAATATGTTGAAAATATGTTGAAAAGGTTTAATATGCAATGTATTAAATTAGTGGGCAATCCTCTTGTTGTTGGGAGTGAATTGACGAAGGAAGATGAAACTCAACCTTGTAATGCCACTCTTTATAGATCGCCGGTTGACAGATCTTCTTCGTATCTAACATCTACTAGAGGATACATTGTGTTTTTTGTAAGTCTAGTTGCTAGATTCATGCACTAACCTTGAGAGTCTCATTGGCAAGAAGCTAAAATAATTCTCAGATATGTAAGTGGAACTAAATATTTTGGATTGGTTTATAAAGTTAACTAATAATTTCAATGTTGTAGCCTACATGATGTGGATTGAGAAAGGTTTATTGGATGATCGAAAGAGTACCTCTAGATATGCTTTCTTCTAGGAGAAAATCTCATTTTTAGAGCAGTAGAAAGCAACTCATTGTAGCTTTATCTACGGTGAAGAAGAATATATAGCGGCATCATCAACAAGCATACATGCCATTTAGATGGAAAGACTATTTGAAGATTTGGGAATGGTAGTATGTAAGCCTATTAAAATTTATTGTGATAATCAAAACACAATATCCATGAAAGAAAATCATTTTTTCCATAGAAGGAGAAAACACATTGATATCCAACATCATTTAAATCAGGGTCACGTTAAACAACAATTCATTTACTTTGAATTTTTTCAATCTGAAGATCAACTTGAAGACATTTTTACCAAGGCCCTTCCAAAGGATAGATTCGAGCATCTTCGATCACCATTATTTAATTCAAAACTTCACATCAGGGGAGATTGAAAGCTATGATGACTAAGTTTTTTTCATCATATCTTTCAGCAATAATAAGGCCATGACAAGAACAAGGAGGCAAAATTGCTTGAGACAAGTGGAAAAACAAGTTCCAAATCTTCCCCTTTTGGCATAGATTGGGAGAAAATTGCAGTAGGAAAAAATTATATTTCCATTATTCTTGATGGATGTCGATGCCCTATTCTAAATCTTCAATTTTGTTGTAAGGTGGAGGATGTTGAAAAGGTTTTGAAGCCTTGTTTTTTTCATTTTATTGAAAGGCTACAAGGCCTTTCAAACGAACCCATTTTGTACATATCCTACTATCATTACAATCCATAAGGCCATATTTCAGAATTTAGTCGAAAAGTTCACATGCCAAGCACATGCTTCAAGAATTTACATAGATACAAACTAGAGCACTTGCAACTAAAACATCTGAAAAAATCATGTCCCATCCTTACTATACTTTTGTTTCCTATAATAATTGCTCATGCCAAATTTATTTTAGGCGTTTAGTCACAACAATTCATAGGCTACGTGCATGCTTCCATATTTTGCATACATATCTCCCAGAGCCTTCGCAACTACAAAATAAGGAAAAATCTCTCTATCTTTATGCTTCAATTGGCATTTATACCTTTCTCCACAGCTTTCCTTTTGGGACACACTGGGAGTACATATGCAAATGTAACATGATCACATTGGAGGCATGTTTATTATATAGGTAAAACAATGTGGCAGTATCTTGTGGAAAACCGTGCCTTCTCAACTACCATCTTTGTAACTATCCTAACTCCTAAATCTTACAACGTTTGCTAGGTTTCAACGTGGTTAATGGATTTGGAGCCCAAATAAAGCGCATTTATTACTTTGGAGGAGACGTGACAAGTTTATAGGCATTTTGGATGGTCATTCCCTTGTAGACCACCTGTCACACACGAGTCCCTACCACACTCCCTCCAATATCTCCCTCTTACAACTCCACAAATCCTCCTGCATGCACCCACTTTCCCACCGGCGCACTTCTTCATTTTCTAGTTATTATTTTTGTTTGTCTTTAATGTTGGGCACTACATGGGAACCCTATACATGCGAATATTATAGAAATGAAGTAAAAGGTGACACAAAAAGGAACAAGGCAATAGGGGCCTGGGGAAGACAACCAAATAAGAAAAAAGAAATCAGATGCATGGAGAAAGAAAAAAATAGAAAGGGAAAGAGACGAGATTTGATTCATGGGTTTGTTTCTATTATTTTTAGCGGGAGATAGGTTGTAGATCAAAAGATTCATATTTGGGATCTTTCCACCCCAACGCTAACAAGTAAATCTACAAATTCTAACATGATTCAACCGAATAAAATATAGTATCAACCTTAAGAATAATGGTGTAGCTCTTCCATTTAAGGCCATAAGAAGGGGTTACTCGGTCAACATTTTAATCTTGTTTTTAGTTTTACGGCGTCAATAATTGATGCTTAAAAAATAAAAGAAACATATTTTGTAGAAAATATAGGGAAAATGGGCTTCACTATTTTTGTATTTAATATTTTACGAAATCATGATTTTTGATCAGACAACATTTTGTTTGTCAGATAAGAAAAAGATATGAATGAAAAGTTGGAAAGAAAAGGTGGGATTTAAATACATGCATGTCCCACACCTATTCCACAACTTAAATTGTTCTTGCCCAAATAATATCTATTTGTGCTCCACTTTATCGTCTTGATCTCAATGCAAACTCGAGTGATCCCATCAGTGGTGCGAGGAGATGCTGGATGTGAGCAAGTATGAATGGAGGCATTCACTTTACAAGGTTCTACGGAGGAGAACGAGTCGAGGAAGATAACAAAAGGTACATTCCAAGGTAGAAAGAAGAACACAACACCCTTCCATGTGTCCTTCTATCCTAAATGACACTCTCTAAAATCATTCACGACATGGATATGGTCAGATATGGTTGTAAGGAAATAACCAAATACCCTCGAGCAGAGTATTCATGTGCATTTTTAATTACACAGATATAGGTTTTCTAAATTTGAACTGCATAAACCTATTCCTGACATGGTTGTCAAAGGATTGAGTGGTGGTTACTGATGGAAAATCTAATCATTTCAGTAATAGGTCTATGTAGGATTAAGGCCAAATATATTTTGTATTGTTTTTCGCTTCCACAAATTACCATGGACATCAAGAGTCAAAATAGGATTTACAGAGAGGAAATATCATGAACTTCAATACTTTTAAAGGAAAACTTGAACTGATAAAATATTTTTCACTAGTGTAGTGGAAACTAAATATTTGAATATGAAATATTTGCTTAGCTTAGTAGGGTCATTCAACACTTTTCTGAATTTGATGGAGAGAAAAAAATTGGTGAAAAGTATACAGAAACATAAAATAATACAAATGAAAGAATTACAATATGTTAGCCATTTGATATGATATTTACTTTCATAAAGAGGACAAATCGCACAATTATAACATTCTAGAATCGGAAAGTTCTACTTTGGGCCATCTTATTTCTAAGTTCTATTCCTTGTCTGATAATCAAAACTTTAGAAGCCTACAAAGAAAATAGTGAAACATATGAAAAGAGGAAAATATAAATCTGAATATCATCGCAAAATGTGAAGAAGTGTTAGTTTCATTGTGGTGGATGGCTCAGATTTTGTTGTACATCAATGAAAAAAATTATCTAATCCATGTATGCCCTTGATGTTTGTCAGATTCAGCACAGTTTGTCTAACTTGAAATCTAATTTTATCATCTAAATGGCATTTTTATATCTTCTATGTTAGGGGGATGTTGATACGAACAACAAGGTTTTTCATAATCTATAAGGATTCATCTCTATTAGGTTGTTATCCCTATCAACTGAAGGACACATCTAATTATTTCGAGTGACCAATAACCATAGGATTTCAATGCATATCTTGCAATCTCCTCTCCATCGTCAATTTACTGGAATGTGTCAAACTTATCAAGGCTTTATCCATATAAAGTTCTAACTGATTATATGCATTTGGCATAAATAAAATGTAATGTTCCCATGGTTCTAGTCAAGTATTCTTTATATATATTCTGTTTTAAAAGAAAAAATCACTAGTTAACTCTATTTATTTAGCTAACTAGTTATTTTTCTAGTTGAAAATTATACCCTTGCATTATTATTTACCGTACTTTAATTTTTGCATCTATACTTGAACGTAAGGCATAATTAAAATGTAATGTTGCCATGGTTCTAGTCAAGTATTCATTATATATATTTGGTTTTCAAAAATATTCACTAGTTAACTCTATTTATTTAGCTAACCAATTATTTTTCGAGTTGAAAATTGTACCCTTGCATTATTATTTACTTTAGATGGTTTAATTTTTACATCTATACTTGAGCATATTATTATGTGTAAATTGGTAATATTTAGCATCATTTTCCCATAATCTTGAATTTTGAGAGAGGGAAATAACTCAAATCTAATAAATCAATAAATTAGATGCTATAATCAACGGACAATATTTTTAGATATGGTATACTAATAATGATAGTTATTATTTCAAAAAATAATCAAGTTCTATGATATTCTTTTTGCATATGCCCTACTCTATTTTGTTGAGTTTAATATCCATTTCAAATCTAGCCCTTTTCAATTAGAATTTTTGTATGGGATCACGAATATCAAATCAAAACCATATCATTAAGCCACTACATGCCTAATAAGGTAAAATTTTCTTAACAACATATGATATATTCATCTCAAATTTTATATGATCATGACAACATTTTTTAGAGTAGTAATTCTCATTTACACAATACAAACAATGCAATACTGACTAAGAAAATAATTAAATATATGTAAAAAAGGTCAAATGTAAATAATAAATATTAGTATGCTACATATTACTAATAATTGCATGTGAATGGTGTAATAGAAATGTAATAGATGACTCATCGAATAAATTGCATACATGTGTGTATGAATGTATTTTTAAAATACAACATATGAAAGATGAAGAGTAAATTTAAATTTAACAACTAAATAATCTATTCTTAATAAGAAAGGATTTTATAGAAAGTTTGATCATGACATGTTGATTCCCTTACAAATATTTTCTAGCATAGCAATTGTATGTTATAGTAATATTGGTTCTACTAAAACTTTCATGATGGCATTATTTAACTCTTTATGATTGGAAACGGTTATACCATCACCATCTTTGAAGAGGAAAAACAAACCTCTTGTTCCAGCATTGAAATATAAATTCCTACAACATACTTGGTATATCCAAAGATTTAAAAACTCCCAATTTAGTTCTTTTAGACAGCTATCCACATGACCAATGATGTATGCAAAAGCATCTTCTACTTGTAGAACCAATGTTTTCTTTCATGAAACACTCTATACTTGAAGCTAACTCTCCACGTTCATGTTCATCCTACAATAGTATAAAAAATTTATTAGATCATATGACATTCATTATAGTGCTTATATAAAATAAATATTTTATAATTGAACTTGAGTTTCAACTTTTGTTTTCATATCATTACCTGGAAATCGTTCATGTCATCAACTAAGCATATAGTTAATGACATAAGGTATTGGAACTTTGATGATGGAAAATCAACTTTCTTTAAAATATCATCAGAAAGAGGAGTATCCATTAACATCAATGAATGCATGGTTAATGCCCGCATACCGAACTTATCATTCCATTTGATAAATATTGTTCAAATTTTGGTATATAATTGGAAGCAATCCATTCACTTCTTGCAAGTATGATAAAATATAACTCTCCCACCGAAAAAGAACACACACACACACACACACATATATATATTACCATATATATATCACTAACATTTAAAATGACGTCACAATGTAAGTGCACTTTAATTCATAATCTTATCCAAAAAAAAAAGAGTTCTAATAATGTTAGAATACACATAAGAAAATTGATCTTCTAAACAAATTTTATAGTAACTTTTAATATATTCATAAAACATGGCCAAGAGAGGAATGCTCACACAATCTCGAATGTATTTATGCACAATGGGACCATGCTTCTTCTCAACTTCACTTGCAATTTCTCTATATATTTCATGTGCAAATTTGAAACTAGTTTTCATATAACGGAAGGTTGTTTATGATAGATGGGTCCCATCTACAATGAAAAGGATAATATTAAATTAAATTAGATGATCAATCAATTACAAGAACATAAGAAATTAACAAATTAATTACCTTATCAATCTCTTGGTGAAGGGTACCAATTCATCCAAAGTTCCACAAATGTCATAAATATCATCAATTAGGGTAAAAAAACTTGTAGCCAGTTTTGTAAAACCGATTCTACATGTATTGACCGAGGCTCAAACAATGAACAAACCCACCAAAAATAAAATTCCACGTGGCGATGTTGGAAAAATCCCAATGAAATACACTCGAAGTCGTCCACCATCTACATGAAAATCCTCCATGTAACTATTTACATACTTGAATTGGAAATTAATCCAGGTTTTAATGAATCAACAAAATACTTACGTGGATATTAGTTTGAGCTCACTTTGGTGTTGAGATTGCAAAATATTATAATCTAATGTTGCCAATTCGGACATCTTTTGTCTATATCCAATTGGTATCCTGAAAATTGCAAGAATCATGTTAAGAACTCGAGGATTAATAAATTTGGCTTTATTCTTATTCTTCTAGATTAGACGATAATTAATGCAGTACTCAATCAAATTTTTGTGAAATATTTATTTTGAAAACAACTCTCAAATATTATAAATGATTGAGATTACATATAAACCCCCGCGAGAGGACATCCATCCCTTTGATTGTCTCATCTAAATATTTCACTATAGTTCCTCGCTTCCCATCTACGAACGTTGCATCTCCAAGGAAATTTCAGTGTGTACTCCACCTGTAGATTCACTAAGTTGCTTATTATGAGCTTAGTGCAATAAATAAATAAATAAATAAAAATAGATAACAGTAAGTCATGGACCAAAGCACGTGCTTATTATATATTGGAAATGAAAAGTACTGACCTCCATTAAAAGTTTGGTTTTCTCAAATTTAAGTCTTCCCATTCCTTCACAGCTTCTTCCAGATACGTAGAGGTGAATGCTCTAGCTTCTTTGAGGATGTTTTCACCAGGAAAATCAAGCTCTGAAGCTCTATATAACTCTTTGTGTGCATGAGCAGGCCCAAAACAACAAAAGAATTGACCATCTTTGTCCTTGAAGTTTCCAAGTGCATCTGCTCAAATATACAAAGTGGAATTGAATCTTGAACGATGAACAATTACCGATTAAATACTATTGAAAAAAATAATTAATAAAATTCATTACCTACGGAGACATCGAAGCCATTGAATCGTAGTGTCCGAAAACCCAAAGCGGCTGTGTTGAGATCGCAAATAACATTTTTATTCCAATACCTAGTAATGGTTGAATTATTAGAGAAAACTTCTCGGGTAGGAAATTTTAACACTCCAAGAAAAGGTACAAAACAAAACACCCTTTGTAAATAAGTTGCATACCTGTAAGTATAATCCAGTACTACTTTAATTTCTTCCTTGAAATTATTGGAAACTTATATAGCCACGAAAAGATTAAGCACAGCAAAATATAAAGTGAGTAAACGAAATTAAATAGCCAAAAAAAGACACAAACCATAAACACAGATTTACGTGGTAAAACCCTCAAGAGGGAAACATCCACGGAGCAACGGTATCGATTCTCTTATTGTTCAAATCTGGAAATTACAATCAGCACAGCTCTTCCTCTTACAACTCTATTTTTTGTGTGTGTTTAGCCTCAATGGGCATACATGGATTTATAGCATTCTCACAAAACTGAATTCATTAATGCGTTCCTATCCATATTCTAACTAAAGCTGTCTTGTTACAACAGCAAGCTGAATAATAGGATCTTGATCCACCAGCAAGAGGAATGGTTGTCATCTAATCTCAACAATCTCCACCTTGACAACAATTAACCTGATACCTTGCTCATTGCTCATCACCTTTTTTGCAAGCCAAGAGAAGCCAAGCACCACCGCAGCTTCTCTAATATAACCGGTTTCGTGAACATGTCTGCACAATTCTTTTGAGTGTGGACCTTATCAAGAATCACCTGTCCTTCATTAACAACATGTCTTACATAATGGTATTTCACGGAATATGTTTCGACTTACTATGGTAAATTGGATTCTTAGCCAAATAAATTGCACTTTGACTATCACGTAAAATTTTTACACTTTTCTCGAAAGCTGTCCTAACTCACCCAATAAACCTTTTAACCATTCGCCTCTTTTGCAATCATGTGAAGCAGATACATACTCTGCCTCAGTAGTAGATAAAGCAACAATGCTTTCAAGCTTTGACATCCAACTAATAGGACCACCTGCAAGAGTAAAGACATAGCCTGAAGTAGATCTTCTTTTGTCCAAATCACCTACAAAATCAGAATCAACATAACCGCAAACCTTATCACTGCAACCATCAAAAGTGATACAGTAACTGCTTGTGCCTCTAAGATACCGAAGCACCCATTTCACTGCTGCCCAATGTTCTTTACCTAGCTTTGCCATGTATCTACTGACAACACCAACTGCATGTGAAATATCTGGTCTAGTACTAACCATCGCATACATCAAACTTCCTACTACATTAGCATACGGTACACGAGACATATACTCCTTTTCTTCATCATTACTAGGACACAAACCTGAAGAAAGTTTAAAATGTGAAGCTAAAGGGATATTCACTGGTTTCACTTTATCCATATCGAATCTCTGAAGTATTTTCTCCACATACTTCTCTTGTGATAACCATAGCTTGCCTTTCATCTTGTCTCTGTGTATCTCCATGCCCAAGATCTGTCTTGCTGCTCCTAGATCCTTCATATCAAATGTCCTAGCCAACTGAGCCTTTAACCTGCTGATATCAACCATGCTCTTGCTTGCAACAAGCATATCATCAACATATAGTACCAATATAATGAACATGCCATTATCTAACCTTTTAAAGTAAACGCAATGATCATATTCACTCCTGGTAAAATTATGGCTCACCATGAAGGAATCAAACTTCTTGTACCATTGTCTTGAAGACTGCTTCAAGCCATACAATGATTTCTTGAGTTTGCAAACAAACCTCTTGTTGCGATTTTGAACGAACCCTTCCGGTTGTTCCATATAAATTTCCTCATCTAAATCTCCATGTAGAAATGCAGTTTTAACATCTAGCTACTCTAATTCAAGATTATGAAATGCAACTAATTCTAACACCATACGAATAGAGTCCTGTTCATGCAACTAGTGCTAACACCATACCGAGCATGCTCCTTGCTCTCTCGAGAAGAGTCCTGTTCATGTGTTCAACAATGCCATTCTCACGCTGGAGTGTACACACAGTGGTTTTATGCCTGTCGATCCCTTCATTCTTGCAATAATTCTCAAACTCCTTCGAAGTAAATTCCCCTCCATTATATGTTCTAAGACATTTAATGGATTTACCTGTGTTATTTTCAACCAAAGCTCTAAATTGTTTAAAAGTGTTAAATACATCAGCTTTCCTCTTTAACAAATAGATCCAAACTTTCCTTGAGTAATCATCTATAAAACTAACAAAATATGATGATCCTCCATATGAGAGTTTCAGAGCTGGACCCCATAGGTCTGAATGAATATAGTCTAGGATACCTTTACTTGTATGTTTTCCAGGTTTAAACTTTTGTCTAGCTTGTTTCCCATAAACACAATGCTCACAGAACTTTAAATCTACAGTTTTTAAACTAGGAAGAAGTTTACGATTAGAAAGTACCTTATATCCTTTCTTGCTGATATGACCGAGCCGTTGATGCCATAAGTGAGTGGATTCACCTACATCCTCTAATGTGACTCGCTTGATCAATTTCTATCCTTCCTTCAAGTTTATACAGTTCCCGACTCTAATAGCTTTCATGACTATCAAGATACCTTTTGATATCTTCAAAACTCCACCTCGAATCGAACCCTTATGTCGACTAGAATCCGTAACTCCCAAAGATATCGATTCTTTCTCAAGTCAGCACATGTCTCACATCCTGTCGTTGTTCTAACAATCCCATCATACATTTTAATTCGATACTCCTATCCCAACATTTTTACATGTAACATCATTACCCATGTAAACTACCCCATCATCAATAGATTGATATGTAGAATACCAATTCCTATGCGAGACACATGTGACAGGATGCCCTTAATCAATTAACCAGTCATAATGGTACTGTGGGAGAATAGACGTAGATAATACCTCATCAACCATACCTGAGTCCTTCTCGGATATGTTAGCCTCCTTTGTAGAGTCCTCCTCCTTAGATGCCTCTTTACGTTTCCAGAATCTTTCTTGAGGTGTCCTGATTTGTTACAGAACCAACACTTCAACTTGCTCTTTTTGCCCTTCGACTTGGATCTAGCTAGGCCCTTCGAATGCTATCCCCTCTCAGTAGTTCTACCTCTGGCCATCATAAATTTTGTTGTCAAAGTTTCCAGAGAAGATCTCTTTTGAGTTTCCTCAGATATCATAGCTCCAACAACAACATCAAAGCTAATGACCTCTTTAGAACTAAAACTAATAGAGGTTACGAAATGATCCCAAGATTCAGGCAGAGAACTTAATAATGTTACCATCTTATCTTCATTCGAAATTTTGTCACCCGTGCTTGTCCAATTTACAAATAAGAGTATTAAAAGTATTTAAATGTTCGAAATTGTCATACCTTCCTTCATACACAAGGTATACAGCTGACGCTTCAGGAGGATTCTATTCGTCAAGGATTTAGTCATATACAAGCTTTTCAGTTTTGTCCAGAGTCCTTCTACTGTTGTTTCAGACACGATGTTGAATAATAGATCATCATACAAGCATAGGCGAATAGCATTGAGAGCACGAGTTTCCATCTCATCCCAGTCATCACCTTCCATACTCGTGGGTTTCTTTGCCTTTCCTACGAGCGCCTTCACAACACCCTGCACACACAGTATATCCCGTATCTTGACCTTCCATAACTCGAAGTTATTGCTACCGTCAAATTTCTCGATCTCGAATTTAGCACTCTGTGTCTTTGCCATCACGCTTCAACGCAGCGAATGAATTCACCCTTCAAACTCGTCCCTCGTGGCCACCCTCCAACCTTGCTCTGATACCACTTATTGGAAACTTATATAGCCATGAAAAGATTAAGCACATCAAAATATAAAGCAAGTAAACAAAATTAAATAGCAAAAAAAAGACACAAACCATAAACACAGATTTATGTGGTAAAACCCTCAAGAGGGAAACATCCATGGAGCAATGGTATCGAATCTCTTATTGTTCAAATCTGGAAATTACAATCAGCACAACTCTTCCTCTTACAACTCTATATTTTTTGTGTGTTTAGCCTCAATGGGCATACATGGATTTATAGCATTTACACAAAACTGAATTCATTAATGCGTTCCTATCCATATTCTAACTAAAGTTGTCTTATTCTACAACAACATGCTGAATAATAGGATCTTGATCCACCGAGAAGAGGAATGGTTGTCATCTAATCTCAACAGAAATGATGATCTATTCCCAAACGTTGAACAACGTCAACCTTCCAAAGCCTTTCAAGTATGTCCACGGGATACATGCAGGGAACCTGTTTGTGGAAATTCTTTTTGTTATTGTAATTTTAACCATAATAGTAACATAATAGAAAATGCGAGGCAAATATATCGAAGAATATAAAAGAACTAGTATTGATATGATTACCAAAATTGCCAAACTTGTTAAGAGTATTCGTCAAATAATCGAGGCATTTAATGTCTCCGGTTTGAGTGAAGGCACACGTTGTTGATGAAGGAGAGCTTAAGAATGATCCATCCGTAGATTGAAGATTCATAATTCTTTTCCGATCAACAATTTCTTGTAAACCCTCAAGCGAATACAAAGATGCCTAAACATCACGCACGTTCGCAGTCCTTGCTAAATTTAAATTTTTGACTTTACATCCCTAAAAAGCGCGTGGCGCAGTGGTGGGGGCCTACATCCAGGGGGCAAAGACGTCACGGGTTCCATTTTATTTGGAACCATGTGAAGCAAGCGAATACAAACATTGACATCGCATCGGTGTGAAACGTTTCCCTACATATTCGTGTTTCAGCCAAACGAGATATTCGGTGAATGTACTTAATAATAACTAGTGTATGGAATGTAATATCATAAGGAAGACCATACTTGGACAATCTTTTCTAAGTGCCGGCACCGTAATTGCTCTATCCGGGGTAGTTGATAAGGAAGATCTATCTTAAGATTCCGAGCTTCGTATAAGAGTTCAGTGGAAGATAAATTCAAAGTCCATGGGTAACCTCTCTTGTTTCATTGATTCCATATGTTTCTTTAGGAAGTGTACACTGGAAGATGAGATAACACAAATAAATATAAAAAGGTTAAAGACATTATTGTTGGATGAATACGCCCTACTAAGAAGTCACATATGTTTTCAAGATGAAAGACATTAGTGCCTACCCTTGGTAACATTGTGCTTCCCACTTTTCCATGTACTCGGTGGTAGAATACAAGCAAGAGTGTTAAGTAGTCGATCAATGAATGAAAATTTGGAGTTAGAGTTATGTAGACCCCGGGAACCATCGTCGTGTTGATTTTCACAAATCCAATCCAATGTTTGAGGAAAGCGTGGACGAGCCGCAGAGAGCGCACAAGTCGTCAATTGCTAGAATCCTCGCTATCGAAGCCGTGTCATAAGGCGAGGGCTATATTCTCCTTCTCCATCTCCTACTCTCTTCAACATATCGCTAATCTCTTTAATCGGTGTTTCCCTACGTTCAATGTATACAGATGCCTCGCTTACAAACACAAATTCGAAACAAAATTCTGAGCCTCGAAAAGATAATAAATTCTTAGCATCTTTACTATTAAACTAGAGGGGAATAGATAAAATATTAAATATTAACAAATAAATAAAATCTTACTCCATATGGTGAAGAAAGAGAATGTATAAAATCATCCGTCCACAAGTTAGGGTGATGGTTGCCTTTTCGACGAGTGATGGTATTGCTGGTCGAACCTCCATCAACTCCAAACTCTAAGTGCAACGGAACATTACAATTACACAAAGATTGGGCCATGATAGAATATGGTTTGCAGGAAAAGCAAGCCAGCACACTATAATACTATCTCAAAAACACTTGTGGTCTAGAAGTTCTCTGCATATTCTATTTATAACATTAAAATCTCATGAAATAATTAAAAACAAAAAACAAAACGAAAATGTCCAAAGTCATAATCACCTGAAATACTCGCCTCAATAATGCACCTTCCAAACAAAATATGGTCCATAAAAGAAACAACCATGTGGTCGGCGATTTTTAGGGATTTTTTTTCTTGTAGTTTCTATTGGCATTGCATGCCGTCGTATTATTACGGACAATGGCATATTTGTCTCTCAACTATTCCAAAATAAAATACTTTTAACTTAAATTAAGGATATCACTAGCAATGTCATTTGCACTACTAAGATGATAGTTACAGAAATTCTCGGATATCTTTAAACTGATGCGACGAATGACGTAATTAGAATTCTCGGATGTGTTCCACTAAAATAGTGGACAATGCTATCACGGTTATCCATTTTCTTAGGTGGATATTATTTGTCATTGCAGGTTGAATTACTTATTATTGATAACATAGAAGTAAAATAAAATGTATGTAAGTTATGGATCCTTTTAATGTGTGGATGTGCAAGAACTATTTCACTCAAGTGTATGTAAATAAAAACACTTGTTTTTTTTAATAAATTATATTGTTTAATATTTGATTGAGAAATGATTTAGAAAAATAAGAAATTATATATTTTTAAAATGTGTGATGTTATTACTTAAACGCTGCATTAAGTGCTAATTGATATAGTGAACATGTGAATCATTTTGAATATGAAAATAAAGATTCATCACCGTGTTCGACAATCACCTCCACAATCTAGAAACCATGATAAGTAAGAGTATGTAACTGAAAATTACAAGGAAATAAATCTTGTAATACAAGATATTTTTCAAGTGAACCACTGAGGATATTATGTCTCTACCAAATATCATATCACTTAGTATATTAAGTCTCTACCATCCAAATTTTTTTGTACTAAATTATTTTGTAGCTACCATGACATTAAATCCTTTCTTAATTCTCTAACATATAGTCTATTAGAATTCTCCTTTTATCAAATATTTCCCAACTTATTTTATAAATGTTCTTTACATATTCACTTTTCTTGATCTCTCACCAAAAAAACATGCAAGACTTCAAAACAATACAAAGTATGAAAATTACACAAATATGAATTAAATTTAAGATTCTTGTAACAATGGCGCTACAAAAATATGTAAGGCCGCCTAAATATCTTATTCTTAATACAACTATGTAATTATAATTGCATTTTGAATTAAGTAAATTGAACTCGGTATGTAAAGTTAGACACTAACTACTACTAGCATATGTGGAACCAATAAATTAATCTACTCTTCACGTAAACTATAGTAAAATAAAATAAATTAGTATGCCCTAAATGATAGTGTCTAGAAGTTGCCTAGTTTTCGAATGCCTTACCCCCTTTGGGAAATAAAAACAATAGTAGTAGGATGGTGCAGAAAATATTTAAAAGATATTATATCATTGTACATGCATTTGATTGTAGAACATATAAAAAAATGTATAATTGTTGATTAGAATTACTAGATAAACAAAATATAAAGCCATTTTGGGGTCAACTATTATTGTAGAATATTTTTCGATTTTAAGGTTTTTCCTACACATGTATGTATATTTATTTGATCATTAGGATATATGAGAGTTACACTTTGTAGTGCCCACTTCCCTTCGACACTTATTAAATTTTGATTTCAATTACTGTTGGTTATACACATGGATATTATTGTATCATTTTGGCTTAGCATGATGATTAGACGATAGAGATACTTTGATTATTGATGGATTTCTTATAAAGCTATTTAATATTGATAATGATATGTTCACATATTTATATCTATCCCGACATTTGAAATTTTCGTCATATTGAGTAGGATTTAGCAGTGAACTAATCTTGTGATCTTATTAGTATTGATGAAATATAGAATTGAGATGTTGTTGGAATTTTAAGATGGTAACGTTATTTTCCTATATGATGATTTAATTTATGTATGGATGATTGTTGATTTATATGCATATATTTTACCTTGGATGTTTTGATGTGGCCATGAGGCCGAAGGAGGTATTGTGTGTTTTGTAGGTGATTATATCACAACAATCAAAGGGGGATTGGAGACCAACCACATTGGATTGCTACATGGATTCAAAAATGGTCTCTATGGAAACTTGTGTTGTGTTGTGTGTATTTTATTTGTTCTTAAGGGGTTCCCACGGGAGGGATTACCTTCAATGTGACTAAGGGGTGTTTGTGTTATTCTTTTATTTTATTTTCCTTCATTTAATTTTAGTGTATGTGATTTTATGGTGATGTAATTCCTTTTATCAATTATTTAATTTGTTTCTAGAGTATTAAATTAATCATGTTACTAAACTAATTATGGATGGGACAAAAAGAAGTCATTTATTATATTAGATGGTTGTTTGGTTTATGTGTTTTATGTTGAGTTTATGTGATCTTGAGTGTGGTACGCTCTACCTCTCTTTAAAAATTTGGATTTGGCCTTAAGGGCCAATTTTGGAGGCATGTGGGATAAGTTAAAGTTTCCCACACCTCTTTATTTATAATACCAACGCTACCTATGGGTTGGGGGTCAAAAATAGACCCCATTATGTGTTTTAGAAGGAAAAAGGTTATTTTTATTTACACTTTCTTGCATGTGTTTATTTCTTTGTCCTAAAGGGTATGGATTGGAGTGGTTTGTGCAAGAGGTTTGTCATACCTCTCAACCACCCATTTATTTTTCCTTGGAGTATGGGTTTGACTTGGGTGATGTGGAGTGGAGAAGAAATTATGTGGCATCCTACATAGAGCCACATCATCTTCCTCCTCCTATTTTCTATTTATAGAAATTTTTGGGAAGTAAAAGCGGTTACTTGCTTAGCTTTGGATCTTGGATATTGGGATTGCTTTCTTGTTTGAATAGAAGGGAGCCTGGAGTTTCTTGGGTTTGAATAATTTTTTGAGTTTCTTGAAAAGTGGAGCTTTACCATGGCAAGGTACGATATTTCACTATTGTTTTCTTGAAGCTTACTTGTATGTTATGTGTTGTATGGATGTGCATACTTGTTTGAAGTGTTTGGTAGTAAATTGACCTTAGGTTGTGTTAAGATTTGGAAATGGGGATGAAAATATGTTGGGAGGAATAAATATTGTGAAGTTGTGAGAACAACTCACATTGATAGGAGTGTGAGAGATCTTATAGGGATGAGATAAGTTTGGAGAGATTTGTGGGATCTTTGAGTGATCATGAGAGAGATATCGGGGATAGAAGTTGACTCCTTACTTTAAGTATGTCATTTACCTATATATGTATGTCATCTCTCTAGTGTAATTTATCCCAAATGAATTGAAATAATTGTGTTCATGTTTATTGTTCATGTCATTTCACGGTTATAATCTGAACAAAATTATATCATGATAGAGTTTAAGAAAGTTATTTACAAGCTTCAATGAGTTTCCACGGTGGTTTGGTAACCCAACGAGGGTTATATGACTTTCCTTGTTTAACGTTTTCCCACTAGTTGCAAAAATGTTTAATTTAGGCTCAGAGGCTAAGAAAGTGCATTCAAAAATTGTCTTTCGATAACATAATAACTCCATATACCCTCAAAAGTATCATAAAACAAATACATCTACCTCCAAACATATCCTAGAACAACTCCATATACCTCTCAAAGCATCATAGAACAACTCCATATACGTCCTAAAGAATCACAAAACAACTCCATATACCTATGAAGCAATAAATCAAAGATAGGTTTTCCTTTTCGCTCCCAAAAGAGGGCAGTCATCCTATGTCCCTAGGTGCATAGAGTTGAGATACATATATACATAGTGACATAATAAATCATGGTTTGACAAGCCGCTAGTTATATGTAAATCCTTGGGAAGTACCCCCATACAAAAAAAGTGGGTCCATAGGTTCAACCACTCCATTTCTCTATTCCTTACATTATGACATTAGAAATAACATAACAATCCATTTCAAATGCCAAGTGGAGAAAATCCCAAGCCTTAGGCTACGCTATAAAACCTTTAAACATGAAAAGAAAATTTAAATATAAGTGAATAAAATGGATAAATAGTCATAGTTAGTGTAAAAATCTGCATGTTAGTGCAACAACTAAATATAATTCCCAAATCATAAGAACACATCAATCAATAAAATTGTTAGTTCTTAGAAGAAAAGAGATAATGTTCAATTTCTGAATAAAATAAGTATAGATAAATAACACATTACAATCACTATGTGGCCTTATTTTGCCACCAAAGGGGTACTCATTGAGTCTTTGGCACTCGGACATCAAGCCTCATCTCGTAAAAAACATATCAAATAATACAAATGTCATCATCTATGTCTAAATCATCCCTCCACTACTTCCACAAGGATCAACATAGTTGTAAATACGATTAGGTTTAATCCAGATGATAACTGTATAGGAAGAGAGGATGGAGTAGAGGTCACCATCTACCGAGACTAAGGTGTTCGTAAAACACACTATGCATGACATTTGTTGAGTAAGTTCCATACATATCAATTGAATGAAGTTGTTTTTCAACCTATGTAAGACTCCACTTCCTATCTCATACTTGAATCGAGTGTGGTCAATGGTACAAATTTCCTCACTATAAACATACACCTTTCACCAATTTCCCTTAGGCCGAGTTAGTTTAAGTTCACAACATAACACATAACTACATCACTAACACAATGGCAATTCAAGCACATTAACCATAAGAACTTACGCATGATATATATACGGGAATATCACAATCATTACATTTATGGGTTACAAGACATCATGTTACCACATACCGCACTTAAAGTGGAAGAATTACGAATAGAGTCATATGATCACCATATGCCCGTAATTACGACATGAACCATCAGATATTACATAAAGTATACATATGATGAACACAATGAATAACATTACAACATAAAATTAATTGCAATATAACATGGTGACACACACAACTCATCGCACCATGGTTGTGATATCATGATACAATCCAATTCACTATACATAATGTTTTTCATGCAACATGTAATCACACCTACATATCAATGAATAAAAACACACTCCAACACTCGTAATCCACCATAACATTCTTATAACACATTAAAAAGTGACATATTGCCCATGAAATCTTCTTGGACTCCACGAAAAATGAGAGTGAATGCTCTCATCGAAGCACAAAAAGGAAAACAAATATGCACTAAGTGACATGCACAACATGTGCATTCATAATATCACAATTACAATGATGGGCATATCACACTATCTATCACATTACTCTTCCAATATCCACCACCACCATGCAAAATCATCACAACTCTAATCTATTCTAGAGGTTTGAGAGCATGAACCTCCACTCCGATACCAAATGTAACACCCATATTTTTCACACAAAAATAAAACAGTAAACATACCTTAACAAATTTGTTTTAACTCACATTGTAGTTCACATGACATTGCAAGGGATCACTTATCAAAAAATTCAACACATGATCTGCTTGCATGAACACTAACCCACATAGGCAACATGAAAAGTATAACGCCCACATTTTTACCCACAAATATAATAGTAAAAATACCGAATAATTTTTTTTTTTACTTACATTTATCATTACACAACATGACAAGGGCTCTAAGAAGAGAAACTCAAAAACACATAAGAAACTTACGTAAGTCATTGAATCACATAGACACACAAAAACACCATATACATATCAATCCACACTTTCCCAATGAATGAATACTAGTAATGACCCAACCAAAAGAAAGGGACCCAAGGAATGGAAAACCCACAACACATCATTACCATGATTACATCTTAGTTACGATTAACATTCCAAGAACATTTTTATACAAGGATAATTTTATCCATTTTCCACCTACAGATTCTTAAATTCATTTCACATTCAACTTATAGTTTGACCATTTAATTTGGATCTTTATCCCTTATGACAATCTCCATAATTTACATAAGTAATTGCCATATTTCAAATTGCATACAAAGTTCCTAATTCTCTTGTTCTTATGTTAAGATTATGCTTCCCAAATGCTTATTCAATGTTTAAATTTTACCCTTGCTACACAAGTGAATCTAATGTGGTGTCAAGAAGAAATATTAGAATTACAGGAGATTTAGATTCAAGATAGATTTTTCCCATAAACATTCTTTGATCACGGTATATTTATTTCCCTACCATATTTAATATAGTTCAATAAATTTTTGAACCCATTTAACATTTCCTTATCAAGAAATTTTATTTAGATTTATATACGTATTATTTTTCTTGAAATTTGATTTCACCAAGGGAAATTCATATTCTTTCTAACACATAAAAATGTTTAATTGAGTTATAAGGAATCCAATAGTGATGTTATTCTCGAACCTCAAATCTCATTTTTCACTCATATGATTTACTCTTACATCGCATTATGGTCAAATTATTAGCATTTTTTTATGACAAAAGGAGCTACGCAAGTATTTTTCTAACATCGTGAAGAAGTACGTGATTGGAAGTATTATAACAAAAAAATAGGAATAAGATATGTTTTTCATTTTAAACGTAAGATCGCATGTTTCGTATTTCATGATTCCGCATGAGAAAATTTCTTCTACTCTTAATGTCATAGAAGGGCATAACAAGGGATTATAGAACATAGTTTCTTGTTTCTTGGATTCTCTAAAGTTAACATATTTCAAATCAATTTTTTTTGTAAGGAGTTACTAACGATTTTCTACCCACAAGTTAACCCCTTCATTTTCCAAGGTTTGGTTTAATTCCAATTGCACCTAAGGATCTACACCCCAAGTATATATGAATTTAAGGTGAGAGTACATAATTATGTTAAACAACCTTCTTGAAATACCAAGGTTTTATGTTGTTAGTAACCAAGGTAACACATTTATTTGCAAGGAACTAAAGAGATCATTAACAAGAGTTAAGTCATAATACAACTATTTCACTAGCTCCATTTGTGTCATCTAGATCCATCAAGGAATTCATTCGATCATGAAGTTGATTCCTAGATCTAACTTTGTAATACTTGGTAGTCCACTAGGATCCTAAGTAAGTGTTTTCTCTTCTTACACTAGAAATAGTTTGAACATGTTGTTCCTAACCATCGTGTTTACGATGATGTCACTAAACATACCGACTATGATAATAATTCAAACTAGGGATCTTATTTACTTAAGCCATAAGGTGACATCGAGTGTAGAGATTGAATTTTATCCTAAGGTTTTAGTTTTCTACACTAAATGAATTCATGCAGGAAAGATAGTAATACATGAGTCTTATACTAGGGTTTACTGTTTCGTTTAGATCTCTTTATTTCATTTACAAGGTAAGAATGTAACACAATAATTAATTAATCGTCTATTGAACCTTTGGAAAAGCACTACAATATTTTAAATTCAAATTCATTTAGCATACATATCCAACTTTTACAATACAAAATTTGAGGATCAAAATAACACTCATGTGTAGATGAACATTCCCCTTAAACCCTATCATAAAAATACTGCAAAACTTCATATATAAACCTTTTCATACTTCACAAAACATTGAAATATCCTCTACATTTCATTTAATGAGATATACCCAAGCCCACCATTGTTTTCCATATGTAAATATGAATCAAGAGAACACCTATAGTTAAATGCACATTTCCCAAATCACCCCTAAAACTAACATCTCATTCATATTGCCAAATTTCAAAAATAACTTTAGTGTAACATAACAATACATAAAAATTTCATTCTATTAACATTCATAAATTCGACAATATAAAATGAATCCAACCCACGTCATTATGTCATCTTACTTGTATCCTAGAACAACATGTGAGCATGAAATCAGCAAAGAATCATTGGCATGGCATCCACCTAGGTCTAGTAAAATTAACATTTTAGTTCCCTATCTCCATAATAATAATAATAAAAATAATTTTCATTCGAAAGGATAGGGTTAGAGACACATATTTATTTCATTTCACCTCACTTCATTATTTTTAACAAAGGAGAGAGAAGAGATACGGAGAGAGAGAATAAATATTTGGTCAAATTTTAATTTCACACAAGTCACATGATAGAGTTTAAAACATTTAGTTGCAAGTGTAAACAAATTTCCATGAGGATTTTGTAACCCAATAGGGTTCCTACAACTTCCTTTTACATTTTCCCACTAAATTTGTAAAAAAGTTTAATTTAGGATCGGGAGGCTAACAAACTAATTTTAAATGTTGTTTTATAGTGAGAAAACATACCAAGGGTGAGTTTCTAGTTTTCCTCATCTAAACCAAGAATTCACATTAAATGGCAAAATTTAGAACTGGAGAACAATTTACTATTGGCGGCGATTTCCAAGGACAAAGTGGTCGTAATTGACCTAATTGTAAACTATCAAAAGTTAGCTCAAGGGCTCAAAAAACCATGTCCAAAACTGATGTTCGATGGATGAACACGCAATGAGAAACTTCCTATAAGTTCTCCTATATATGGAGAATTCACCAAATTCGAAGGAATGAGAACTAGAAAATGGTTTTCAAATGACGACGGAGTTTTCGGAACCATGGGTCATAATTGGTTAAGTTTTGACCCAGTCAAAGTAGGACCAAAGGCCTACAAAATTCCTTCTCCAAACTATCAAGAAGAATTTTTTCCCCTAAATGGAAGGTTTTAGGAAATTTTCTAGTAAAAATAGTAGTGGTTTGTGAAGGCGGCAAGCATTTCATTGTTTAGGGTCCAAACGAGAAGTCGATGAAACCCAACTTTTCAGTTTTAGTTGCTTCTTGAGAGTGCAAAAATGGGTAACAAGACTCCTAGAGGAGTGGAAAAGAGAGTACAAATATTCAAATGGGGTCAATCTAAATCTTGATGTGACTCTCCTCATATCAAGGAACACATACGACGCTTGACCTCTCTTTTACAGGGTTCAAAAGGTTGTTTTGCAAGTCTCTAAAAGTTGTTTTTTTTCCAACTTTGCAAGTAAAGAAAAAGGTTGTGTTTAGTTGATGAATCATCTAACTCTCAACAATATCAGTGGACATGAGCACCTAATTTGGATATCCGAGTTCTATAATATGTGGTTATGGTGACAACTATAGTTGATGTTCAAATGGTAAAACAATTTCAAAATCAAGTGGGAATTATTTATTTACACTATTTAATTTTGGTTACATATCTAATTGAAAATTTTATAGTGGTGTAATGTTTCTAATATAATGCAAATGAAGAACCAAATTACAAAAATTATAGAAGATGAAGGTAAGGAGACCATTCCTGGAGGAACAAAGTTAGTCGAACTTGTGGGATTTAGTTTAACATCTCTAAAAGGCATTTCATCAAGAAGTTCACGTGCATCCACAATTTCACCATTTTACATTTTCTTGAAATTATCAAAGGCTTTTCTAATGGACCCATTTTGCATAGAACCAATAATAAAACAACAAGTTTAAAGCGGTGTGCTGAAAATTAATTTTAGATCCCCTTAAAGTGGTTAGAGTAGTCCTCAAATTCTCGAGGTGATATTTAATAATGAAGAATATAAACCCACAATGGCCAAAGCATGATTTTAATGGTGTATGACGATAATGTTTAGAGATCCCTCAAGATAACCAAACATAGATAAGAAATCCATACATACCCACATACAATATTATTCTAGCACAATGCAATTAGAGTTGCTCACACCAATTTGCACCAATACTAGAAATCCCTCCATTCAAACTACAAGCTTCTTTCTATTACAAAATAAGAATCTTACATGGTCAGTAAATGCCATACAACCATAGCTCTCGAGGCACTTATCGGGTAGATGAAAAACCCAGCCTAGGCATCACTACTGGTAATTACTTCCACTACAAATCCCATAGTAACCAAATCAAGTAGAGGGAGGCGAGCTAAAGGAGGCTTCCAAAAATAATCCCAATGATCCCATTTTGGCATAGCCACATACTAGGAGTATATGGGTAAGAATTTTATCCTTTAACTTTTCATGCATGTCACAAATCAATGCTTGAAGGCTTTTAAGGATTTTTAATAACCCATTTTGTGTATAACATCTTATCATTATAGTCCAGATTTTCTTTCCATCCATATTTTCCGAGGAACTTGCAACTATCAAATCTGAAAAAATGTCTAATTTGGCGCATGCGAGGAGAAAGTCCCCTTTGTTTGAGGCACTTTGTCAAACAATTCACATGTCATGAATACATCCTGTATCTAGTTATAGTGGTCATATTTTGGCATAGGATGGTAGGACGAAACAAGATATTGTAACTCATTATGTTGGACACCTATGTGTTACAATGGGATATAGTGAGACTATCTCGTGATGATAACCACGTCTCTTGTGTGATGCACTATCAAAAAACTGCTAATTTTTTCCGGGTTTCACATGGGTAGGGTCATTAGATTCTCAAGTAAAGTGGTTGGAAGATTAGGATCAAAATAAAGTTCTTTTCATTACTCTTCAAGGAAAATGATAGGGATGTAGGCCCTTCCACCCACCACATGCCAACCTAGACTCCACTCACCCACCATTCAATCCTTCCACTTTTATTTTATATTTTTTTAAATGATTTTTAATTTAAGTGTTATCTTTTTTTGTTGGGCACTACAAAAACATGTGATGCACATCAAGGAAATGTTTTTAAACTTAAAATACATGAAATAATGACTCAAATATATTAAGAATATTATATAGGCACCATCCATGACAACACTTTCCCAGTTTACATATTTATTACATTCATATTTCGTTTATTGACCTTATTTTCTTGGAAATCACTTATAAATTATTTTATAATTAGACTACATTATCTTTACTTTATTTAACATTTCACTTGTAGTAATCCCATCTAATTTTGCTTGTTTCCCTCATCACACCAGAATGTTGTAACCTAGTTGTTGGTATGAACATATGTACATACATGATCCTTTTAGTGTTTGTTCCAAGGATTCATTTTCTAAGTTGCATGTTCAATTGGATTTTCCATTTATCTTAGTTGCAACAAGGGAGGTTCTCATGAAGCAAAGGAAGTTTATTGATTTAAGAGTAGATAGATTACACATTCTTTTCATATTAGTATTTAAGTTCTAAGGTTAGTCTATTTTGTTTTACATTATGTTTGCTAACTATGTTATCTCATTTACTTCACTTAAGCGCTTAGTTATCAAGATATTAACAGTATGATTTAACACTCCATTAGGGTTGGATTCCTGAACAATTAAGCATTAGATGTGTATTATAAGGAGATATTTAATTATAAATTTTACACACCTTACTAAGGTCACAACTAGATTTATTATACACCGTTATCTCAAAAATACTCTTGTAACTATATGTACATTCGATACATCTTGTCAAGATGAAACTCTTGCTTGAGATGGGTTCAAATTAATTTCTCACATGTAGGTATGTAAAACATAGGACCCGTTCAAATCAATTTCATTCATCTTAAAATGATTTCACTTAATTTGATTTAATTAGTGTTTTGAAATTGTTGAGAAACCCATTGGTTAATAAGGACATTTGCATGCTTTGAGCCTACTAGCTCTCATCCTAGGGAATTACCTCAAGAACATGATCACCTAGTTTCACAACGTACATTCATTACGCATTAGGAAAATTCGAGAAAAAGAGGTAATAATATTTCGTTTAGAGGATTACAGTTCACCTTAGGGATCACACGTCAATAATTTAGTCCCTTGACCCAAGAGATGGTTTATACACATTATATGAATGATCTGACTTTCATTTTTGTCCAAACAGATCATCTTATGGTTACATTTTCACCAACTAATCATAACTTAATAAGTTTTAAGTTTCACAATTAACCCTTAGTATTGCACCATTAATCCCAACGATAAAATAGATTGAGTATCGAGTTCAATTATAATCCCAACTCTTAAGGGTGATTGTCAAGGTTAGTTGGTGGTCTTCACCACTCAACATGCATGTCAATCCAAGAGGATTTTACACTAAGATTAATTTTGGTTCCCAAGGAGTACTACCTTAAGAGAACACATTATCCTTACTACATACATGATTACAAATCCTAGAAGGGAACCACATACTCTAGATAATGTTTGACTACATAGTTACTTATTCATTGGTTTGATGATGATGCTCCAAAGCATATGATGACAACTCAATCATGGGATATTATTTACCTATAATATGAGGTTCCATCGAGTGCAAAGTTCATTTGAAGGTCTTAATTTTTATGTTAAAGGATTAACACGTAAAGGTTATTTATGGACGAATTATTTTACTAGGGTTAAGTGTTTTGTTTAGATCTATTTGTTTCATTTTCAAGGTAAGGAAAACATGACACACCAATTAATTAATTGTCTATTGCCCACTTTGAAATGCACTATAAGATATTAAATTAAATCTCATGTTATATATATATATATATATCCAACCTTTTACCATACATAAATCTGAATTGAAATGACACCTATAATTAAATGCGCATTTCCCAAGGCATCCCTAAAATTAGCATATCATTCATATTACCAAATTTAAAATATAAATTTTTCGTAACATGGAAATATATTATACAAATATACACTCTATATTTGACCTAAATAAATTACAATAATAAGCAATGAATTACACCACACCTTTCCTTGCATCCTGCAAAACCATGTGAGCATGAAATCAACAATAAATCGCTAGCATGGAATCCACATAGATCTAGCATAATTAACGTTTTTAGTTTCCATTTACATAACAATAATAATTTTCATTCGAAAGGAGAGGGTTAGAGACATGTATTGATTTCATTTGATTTCACTTCATTTCTTAACCAAGGATAGATAAAGAGATAGAAAGAGAGATAGAAACACTATATTGTCAAAAGTTTAATTTCACACAAGTCACAAGATAAAGTTTCAAATATTTATTTATAAGTCCCAACATGTTTCCACGGTAGTTTAGCAACCCGATGGGGGTCCATTAATTTTTATTTTTTTACGTTTTCCTTCTAGTTACAAAAACATTCAATATAGGGTTAGAGGCTAACAAAGTGTCCTTAAAAACTACTATCATTCGATAAGAAAATTAATGACGGTGAAATACTATGTGTCTACCTCTAGACTAGGAGTTCACACAAACCGACAAAGTTTAGAACTAGCAAACAATTTACGATTGGTGGCTACTTTTTGAGGCCATTTGTCATAATTGGACCAGTTTGACCTATTCAAACTACGATTTGAGGCCTACAAAATCCCGTTGCCAAAATATCCAAGAATGGGATTTTCCCAAACTTAATGTTCCAAGTATTTTATTGTTCAAGGTCCAAATGGCGAGCTAATATGAAACCCAACTTTTCAGTTTCAACAGCTTCCTAAAAGTTCAAAACGGAGTAACAAGGGTTCTAGTGGAGCAGCTAAGAGAGTATAAACAATTGTATGCGACTATCTTCATAAAAAGTAATACATACAAGGCTAGATATCTATCTTAAGGCAAAGAATGTTATTTTGTAAGTCTCTAAAAATTAACTTTTCTAACTTTGTAAGGTAGATGAAAATGGTTGTTTTAGTGATGAATCTTCTATTTCTCAACAATACCAATAGACATGAACACCAAAGTTTGACACCCTAGGTATCAAAATGTAGAAGGTTGAGGTCACGACATGGTTGAGACCAGATTATAAGTCGGTAGCATAAATCAAGAGGTGGATTTTGTTGTTTTAAACTATCTAGCTGGTTAGATATCCAAATGTATAATTATATACTAGTTTACTATTTCGTTATATTTCAAATGAAGAATCAAATTATGAAATTTATAAAAAGACGAAGGTAAGAATACCATGCTTAGAAATATTAGTGTTTGTAGGGAAAGAGGTTCTCCAAGTGGGTTTGCTTGTCTTCCGATGAACTCCAACTCTCTCTTAACATTCTATCAAATATTTTGTGTGCAACCCCAAGCTAGTTTGAATGCACACATGCAATAAGTCCACCACATGACCATATGTCTACAATTTCCACTCTCTACTATGCTTGTTGATTCTTGCACCCTATACTAAAGCTCCCAAGAACTTGTTTAACTAGTTTCACGTCCTCATCAACAAACCCATTCCTCACAAATATGGAAATCATCAAATTCCAAGAGGCCACATCTCTTTGAAGACTTTTGTAAAGGATTCACCAAGCTTCATCAACAAATCCGTGTTGTGTATATCCAGAAATCATACTAGTCCATGAGATCACATATTGATTGCACATTTTCTCAAACACATTCTGTGCATTTTTAAAATTCCCATTTTACATTGATGTCCAAGAGGGAAATTGACACAAAAATATTATACTAATATCCAATTCTTATTACCTGCTTATGGATCTTTATCCCCTATTTCATACATTGCATGCCAACACAAAGGAGCATAATGTTGACGAAGGCAAAGTGATTAGGTTGGAAGGTTGTTTTCTGCATTTGGTCAAACAATTCACCTAGCTTGTGTAAGGTTCTGCATTTCCATACACGTTAACTAAGAAATTGCAAATAAAAAATATCACAAAAACTCCTTTGTATTATGTTGCAATAACTATCCATCTCGTGCTCCAAGGATCTCATTCTGCTGTACAACACCACCACTTTCTCGTACATCTGATCTCAATTTCTCCAGATTCTTCTAAATCTTGCTATTCTATTGTACAACACCACCATTTTCTCACACCTCTGATCTCACCTTCTCACATTTTTCCTCCGGATCCTAAATTTTTCCCAAACTTTCACAAGACCCTAAATCCTTCGTTGTCCCGACAGGACCACCATTAACTGTCACGACCATCAACAAATAAAATAACATAAAATAAAACACAAACTCAAGAACAAAAATCCTCATACAAATCACTTCCTCCTAAAAATCACCAAAATACCTCTCGAATCAATGCATCCTTCATCCCTTTTAAAAAGAAAAACCAATTCCATACGAATCAAACTCCGTCAAAAAATTTGAATCATAATTCCTTCAAACAATCAAAGCGATCCCCATTTCCAATGACATAATTTGGATCGTGAATGAGAGGACTTGCATTTCCGAGTTGTGGATATGTGAATTCATTTTTATTCTTTTCTGTAGACAACAAATAAGCCAATAGCCGATAATATTTTCCCCTTTTCTGAGACATTTGATCTTGTTTTAAACACAGAAATTGATCCAGACCAACGATTTGTATAAAGAAAAAAAAAAAGAGGAGGTATTGGGATTATAGATTGATCTCCGTGTGCAGTGTTTATTTAACCTACAATAGAAAATATTTTAGGATGGCTAAGGGTGAGAGCTCCCTTAAGCATAGTCCCCTCACTCTTCCCTCACTGGAACTATACATTACTGCTAAAATTTTCAACGTTAACTTGGGTTTAAGTGTTGTTAACACCTTGGATCCTAAATAGTGTGCTTGTATTATTATTATGCAAAGAACGTGACACGTTTGAATGCCATTATTTAGGGTTCCGATGTGCCTTGTCATGGAGCCCACATATCTTTTTACTCTCAACGCATCCTCCATCATTAATCTCCAACCACCCCGTGCTTGATTTTTTCAAACTCACTTTACTATTGTTTTTGTTTCTTTAAATTTATTTTATTATTATTATAAATAAATATTATATTGGGCACTACAATATGTTAAAAAAATGGGTACACGAAATGCCTTAAGAAGTTTTGGAGTCTCATGAAATGATGGTGAACCTGCATGGAAATCCTCTTTCTTCATGTCATTCTCAGACATGCATGGTTCATCTCACCTTGTCCTTCATAGTTCTTGTAATTAGTTTTTATTTGCAATGCAATAAATTTAAAACCTTGGAGTATCTTACATTTGATTATTTTATATAAACTTGTTTTGAAAAACAATAAAATGTTTCTCTTGTAATTATGTAATGCGAACAACACTTGGTAGTCAAGCAAAAACTTAAACCCTCCTTCAAACATGATTTGGAAAACTTCATAACCATATTAGATAGTTGTGACACCCTTTTATTGACAAGATGAGTTTGTTCCCTCGTAAACCCACTAACTATTCCATTGTAAAAGCTAGTAAATCATGATATTCATAGACCTACAAAGCAACCTTCGAAACCCAAAAAGGGGATGTAAAGTCTCATTCGTGTTCCTTGTTATGAGGAGAGTTGCCTCAAGATTTAATTTTGACCCCAATCGACCATTTATACTCTCTTTGTCACTCCTCTAGGAGCCCTGTTACCCCGTTTGTACTTTTAGGAAGTTGTTAAAATTGAAAAGTTGGGTTTCATATCAGCTCGTTGTTTGAACCCTGGACAACGATATTCTTATCTGTATTTGCAAACCTTTAGCATTTTTACTAGACAATTTCCTAGAACCTTTAGTTTGGGAAAACACTATTCTTAATAGTTTGGCAAAGGCATTTTCTAGGCCTCGGTCGATGTTTGACTAGGTCAAACTGGATCAATTACAACCAGTGGCTCGAGAAAACCTATTGCCATTTGAAAATCATTTTCCAATTCTCGGTGCCATTGACTTTGGTGAATTCTCCTTATATAGGGAAACTTGTATGAAAATTTTCATTGCGCATTCATCCATCAAACATCAGTCTGGACATGGTTTTTGAGCCCTCGAGCTAGCTTTTGATCATTTACAACTCGTTTAATTACGATCGATGACCTCAAAAACTAGACGCCAATCATAAACCATTCAACATTTCTAAATTCCATCATTTCCTTTGAATTCTTGTTGTATAATAAGACACATAGAAACTTACCTCTCGCATGTTTCCTCACTAGAAGAAAATGTTTAAAACTTGTTCCTTAACCTCCGAGCCTAAATTGAAAGTTTATGCAACTAGCAGAAAAATGTAAAGAAAGAAAGTTGTAAGACCCATGTCAGATTACCAAACCCCCGTGGGAACTTGTTGACACTTATAACAAACTGTTTGAAACTCTATCATGACACTTGTTGTGTGAAATTAAACTTTTGGTAAAATAGTAGTTCTCTCTCCCCATCTTTTTCTCTCTCCTTGGTTAGGAAAAGAAGTGAAATGAAATGATATAAATATGTGTCTCTAACCCTCTCCTTTTGAATGAAAATTATTATTATTAAGTAAATTAGAAACTAAAAATGTTAATTATTCTAGATCTAGGTGGATGACATGTCGGTGATTTATAACAGATTTTGCGAGTAGGATGGTGAAATAATGTGGTTGTAACTCATTATGTATTATTGTAATTTATGTATGTTAATGAAAAATATGTACGTATATGTGCATTTCTATGTTACTGATAAAGACTTGTTTCAGAAATTTTGTAATATGTATGAAATGCTAGTTTTAGGGTGCTTCGGGAATCGTGCATTTAACTATAGGTGTTATTTTGATTGGAATTTAAATATGGTAAAATCATTGTTGGATATATAAGCTAAGTGAAATGGTAGAGGATTGCACACATTTTGTAGTGTATTGAAGGTTGTATAAGTGAAGTTTTGTAACATTTTTTAAGATGCTAGTGTTTAAGGGAAAATTACATCTAAAGATGGATGTTATTTGATTCCAAGTTTAGTATTGTAAAAGTTGTATATTTTTTTAAACAAAATTGAACGTAATAACTTATTGTGAAATTACGTGTGAAGTTTATGAATAAATATTCAGTGTTTTGTTTTTTCCTTTGAGAATATAATAAGGAAATCTAACAAACCGAGTTGACTCTAGTATAAAATTCATGCACAACTTAATTATTCACACTTGATGAAACCTCCTAGCTTAATTAAATGAGATCCCTAGTTTGATTTTTTCAATCAGAACCTATATTCTTAGTGGCATTGTCGTGAACTCGATGAATAGGAATGATGTGGTTAAACATTATCTAGAGTATGTGGTTTCCCTCCTAAGTGTTGAAATTGTGTGTTTAGTTAGGAGAATGTGATTTTATTAAGGTAGTACTATATGGGTAACCAAATGGAAAACATAATGTAAGATCCTCTTGGTCGGGAATGTATGTAAAGTGAAGAGTGTAGGTGGCGAAGATCACTAACTAACCTTATAAGTCACTTGTATTAATTGGAGACAATAATGAACTCAATACCCAATTTTTATTATTGTTTGTCTTCTATGATGGAATATTAAGAGATATCTTTGAAACTCAACCAAATTTCAATTTATGATTAGTTTGTCAACATGTAACTATAAGATGATGCATTTGGACAAGGGTTAAATATATATCAGTTTTATAACGCGTTCATACCATCTTGTGGTGAGAACAAAAACCTCTTCATGTATACTTTAATGTGAATCTTAACCTTTGAAATTAAGAACTATTGCCTCTTATTATCCTCCTTGTCTTATTTTGCATATAATGTATGGTGTCCAATCATGTAATCATGTTGTTGACATGAACCCCTAGGGAAAGGAATAAAAATATCATAAGATGCTAATGTCCCTATTAATAAATGCGTAACATGACAAATCTTAAAAATGTAATTAAATCGGACTGAATGAAACCATTTTAAGATGAATAAAAATGATTCGAGTGGATCCATTGTTTTAGTTAACCACAAAAGAGAATATTGAGTGTGAGTCCCCTTGAACCCAAATCATACAAGAGTTCCAGATTAAAAATAAGTATCTAATTTACCTATAGTTAGATGTTGATTGTTGGAGATAAGGGTGTTCATTCGTTCTAGTTATCACCATAGTAAGGGGCATAAAATATATAATTAAATGTCTCCTCATAACACACATCTAATACTTAATTTTTCAGGAATCCAAACCTAGTGGAGTGTGAAATCATACTTGTTAGTACCTTGATGACTAAGAAATTAAGTGAAGTAGATGAGATACATGGTTAGTTTTCATAACGTAACGAAAACTAGACCGACCTTAAAAGTTAAATGCTTATACAAAAAGAACATATAATCTACCTACTCTTAAATAAATAAACTCCCTTTGTTTCATGAGAACCTTCCTTATTACAACAAAGATAAATGGAAAATCCAATCGAACATGCAACTTAGAAAGTGAATCCTTGTAAAAAACACAAAAAGGATCATGTATGTACATATGTTCATACCAACACCGAGTTACAACATTCGATGTGATAAGAGATATAAGAAAAAGTAAATTTGATTGGTAAATGTGAAATATTAAATAAAGTAAAGATAATGGATTTTGTTTATAAAATAATTGATAAGTTATTTCCAAGAAAATAAGTTCAATAACGAAACACAAGTGTAATAAATATGTAAACCGGGAAAGTGTTGTCATGGATGGTGCCCATACAGGATTCATAATGTATTTGAATCATTTTGTTGTGTCTTTTCATCCAATAAAAAGTGTCCTTGGTGTACATCACATGTTTTTCGTATTTCCTATGTGGGTTAGTGTTCATGAAAAAGATCATGTGTTGTGCATTGGCATAAGTGATCCCCTGTAGTGTTATGTGAAATATGATGTGAGTCGAAAACAAAATTCTGGTATTTTAACTATTGTACTTTTCATTGTAAAATGTGGGTGTTACATTTGGTATCGAGTAGAGCTTCATGCTCTCAAACCTGTTTGTTAGGGATGGGTCTTTGTGGAAACATTTGCAACTATAGAATATCAAATCCAAAACATGCAAATACAAATCTAGAAATCCTCACAAAATCTACACCATTGAAAGTATAAATAAAATTAATCCAAATAACACAAAAATTACACACATATAACACATGTACTGTGGCTCACCTAATGTGGGCTACATCTACCAAAGATAAAGATGTCACATATATAATATAACAAGAGATTACAAACCAACTCTTATGCACAAGAGTACATGTATCTATACTAGAGTATCTCCTCCTCCGGATCTATAACCAGATCTTCCCGAGTACAATAAATCATTCCTCCATACCACCACATGTGTCTCCTCTATATATATAACCAGATCAATTTGAATGCACTACAACCGTGCCTCGAAACACAACCAGATCTCACAAACTGAAGCTACCCTACATCTACCACTTTGTACAACCAAGCTCTCACGGTATTGTGAATCTACAAATGAGACCTGTAGAAGGGCCTTCCAATGTGCAACTATAACTATGCATGAAGAAGTAATTATCTCCTCCATCACTGCATAAACCTATGCAAACACGAAGACTACTTCCTCTACAATACTAGATTCCAATGGATCAAAAATACATCATGATCTCATGGATCTGTAATACAAGGTCTCACAACATGTGGATCTACAAGAATGAGCAATAAAATGATATCACAACAATATATGGATCTAATAAGAAGAAACACTAAGTTCTCTGCACACTATGCAAGCCATTACATGAGATTACATAATAAAAATGAAATATAGTAAAAAATAATACCATCTTCTCACAAACAATGTACCTACACTTTCCTTTTGTTCATCTCTTCTCTATCAAAGCTCCGCTCTTCATGCAATCTCATTTTTCTTCTTTTTCTTCTTCATCCTTTATACTAAGGATTATGTTATTCTTCTCATCTTACTTCTCTAACCCTTGTTTTCTATCTTATATAAGCCTATAAAAACTTAGGGAACAATACCCATGCAATTACATCCAATAGATTTGATTCAAAACAAAAGCTATATTAAATCTTGTGACTTATAAATAAAAAAATCCTACACAGGTAACTAATGCTAGTTGCTTCCTGACCAATGTTTGTCATTTTTGGTGACTGATGCTAGTCACTTTATGACTGATGTTTCTCATTGTGTAACCTAGTCACTTTGTAATGCATGCTCCAGTGAAGCTATTTATCTCCACAACCTAATAGTTTCCCACTTGGAGATAAATTCTGAACCTATGTACTTGTACCTTTACATCAACTTCCTCTACATACCATGAAGACCATCTATGCTTTATATCAACAACACTCTCAAATGAAAATAGTAACATGAAACCATCTTCTAAAATAAAGAAGATAACAAACCTGTGAATTACCATATACGCACACGAAGCTAACCCATTAGCCATGATACACGAGATATCCATACATCAAACTCCCAATTAATCATAACTCCAATCCTCTCATGTAACTAATCCACAATGATGACTAACACTCTTGCAAGATCTCCCACTCAAATTGATGTACCGATCCTCGGTCACATCCATAACCATACTTATAAAGTTAACAATGTTTTTCATCCATAAATCCATGTCTACATGCAACCACCAATGAAACTAACCTAGACAAGTCAAACCTGGAATATGCAAAATCAACACAAGATCTTGATTAAGAAAACCCAAATGAGTTCTACACTGTAATAGTGGGTGATCAATCCACAAACCTACATAACTCAAATAATCAAAAACAACGCAATCTACGCAAATCCGACCCTGCATAGAAAACTACCATGCAAAGGAAAATCATCTCTAACTAATGTATATATCGTGGAGTAACATAGTAACAAGAGGAAATACAAAGATTGCCTACTCATGCTCAAGACTCACAAAACTGAATCTATCCATATATACAAACTCACCATGTACATCCATCCATATTATCAAGATCTCTAGAAGCTCCAAGTCTACCACAAATAACTCCAAAGTCGAATATGAATCATTTGATCATCAATTTCAATAACAATCATCCATGTTAAACCATGTAACTAATACCAAGTGAAAATACCAATAAACATTTCATCAACATACTCTGCATAATCAACCAAGATGAAACCAAACAAGGGCGCCATCTAAAAAATGGTAAATAAACACTAATGTCAAACCTATGACCAAACTAACCACAGTTTCCTAACCAACCATAGTTACAAGAAGACCGATAATGGTTACCCCTAACTGACAATGGTATCGTAATAGTCATATTTTCTTATTTTTCACCCTTAAAACTCGAAAATTTCTATATCATCTAAAACTAGTTGAATCAAACCACAACTACCTTCCCTAACGAATATCTAGGCACCAAAAATACACTAGAAGTGACATCACAAAGTAATAAATTCAAAACTCCTGCAAAGCTATGATGCGCCCTCCAAAACAAACGTGTTCCTCCTGCTGACTCGAATAGTAGCAATTTCCTCTCACTCTACATGTGTGTCATGTATCTAATCCTACAATGGAAACAACCATGGCTTGTTCCCACCGAATTTGAAATCCCCTGCACTTTTGCCGCTAACACCAAGTTCAAAAGATAATATGTCATGAGAAATAAAACCATATGAAAGAACTATAAATTGATTCCCTTCATTCATGAGAATAATTCTACATCACAAAAGTTTGGAATTCTTATGAAGTAGGTTACTCGCCTTCTTTCTATTCGTGTGTACTCAACATCTCTCATTACCTGCAATTGTGTATAATAAATACTTTTCATTGAGGATCTCATCCTTAGACTAAAAACCCTTGTCCTAAAGATTCCACACGATCCGGAAATGAAAGTAAAACAACACCAAATAACCATGGTGTAAATCTTTGCATGCTATCCACACATAATATCAGTTTATCCAAAGAAAAGAAATAAAACATGAATCATATAGAGATTCCTGACTGAAAGTCTCAATGGACTAATCGAGCCAACTCCGTCTTGTTTATGATCAAAACCATGAATTGATCTACATCATTTCTACCATGTACAATTTGTGTGAGAAACTTGATCCTCCAAACCAAAAAAAAAAAAACCGTCTTCCCTCTCTTGCTACAAAATCCTGTATAAATAATTTGCCATAGAGAGTGACCATGGTCATCTATTAATGGACCACGTTTACCTAAGCGATATCGGTTCCTCGTGAATGACCTTAGTTCTTGGACACGATGTTAATGCTACTATAAGGAACCTAAGGCCACACAATTTGGCATAGAACACCACACCGTTGCCTACTTGGATCAAAGGTTATAGTTGAGTTGAGTCAATCATTGCAAGAAGAATCCAAATCATACAAAATCGCTACAACAATAAACCATGGAATAAATTACATCAAGATGAAATACATCACCTTACCAAAGACCTAGAGATACTTAATGGTATCTTTAACTAAAATGAAGTACGTGCTTCTCTGATGGAAGCCATGTCTTCATTATGTCCTTCAAATTCTCTAAAAAAGCCTATTTAGCTAATCGCATAAAAGATGGATACCTACTCCTTTTTCCTATCTAGATCTATAATCCAAAACCATGCATATGTAATTAAACCATACACTATAAAATTAAAATAAAACCATACTTCAATAACTAGATTTGCAGTTTGACCAACTTATTTTGCCTCCAAGAACAAGGGACACCTTAGAAATTAAGAAATATTCCTTGCATCTTCTCAATTCTTCATATTTGTAATTTTTTGTTTAAAACTAGGCTACCGTGTAACCGACCATGGTCACCCTTGCCGACATTGGTTGCCACTTAACCAATGTCGGTCACTGGAATTTCTAGAAACCTTACCCTTCCATATCCCACTGGATTCAACCTCTTCCTGCGATTTTTACATCGGGTAAAACAAACGCTCATCTCATACACCTATCGTAAACCATTAACAAAAACATGAGGCAACCCCTTAATCTAAAAACTAAAGTCATCATTCTATCAAACAATGATCTCGATACAATTGTTTGGGATACGTCTATGCAAAAACATTTGCAACTATAGAATATCAAATACAAAACATGCATATACGAATCTAACAATCCCCACAAAATATACAGAGAGTAGAAGTATAAACAAGAATAATCCAAATCACGAAAATTACACATACATAACACAACATGTACTATGGCTCACCCAATGTGGTCTACGTCCACCAAAGATAGAGATCTCATATATATAATATAACAAGATATTACACACCAACTCTTCTCGCACAAGAGTTCATGTATATGTACAAGAGTATCTCCTCCTCCATATCTATAACCAAATCTACCCGAGTACATTGAACCATGCCTCCATACTACCACATGTGTCTCCTCTTGATCTCTAACCATATCTACTGAATGCACTACAACCATGCCTCTCGAAACACAACCATATCTCACATACCGAAGCTACACTACATCTATCACTTTGCAACCAAGCTCTCACTATACTATGAATCTACAAACAAGACCTCTAGAAGGGTCTACCAATGTGCAACAGAACCATGCACCAAAAAGTAAGTCTCTCCTCCATCACTCCATTAACCTATGCAAACATGAAGACAACGTCCTCTACAATACTATATTCCTATGGATCAATGATAAATCATGATCTCATGGATTAGTAATACAAGATCTCGTAACATGTGGATCTACAAGAATGAGAAATAATAAGATATCAAAACAGCACTGTAGATCTAGCGGAAGAAACACTAAGTGCTTTGCATACTATGCAATCCATTACATGAGACTAAATAGTACAAAGTAAATACATTATAAGATAATACCATCTTCTCACCAACAGTGTACCCACACTTTCCTTCTCTTCACTTCTCTCTATGAAATCTCCTCTCTTCATGAACACTTATTTTTCTTCTTCTTCATCATCATCTTTTCAACCAAGGATTTTCTCTTCTTCTCATCTTAATTATCTAACCCTAGCTTTCTAGCTTATATAATCCTAGAAAAACTTATGGCACAATAGTGATACAATTACATCCAATAGATTTTATTTAAAACAAAAGCTTTATTAAATCTCATCACTTATAAATAAAACACTCCCGGATAAGTAAGCGATGTCGGTTACTTACACGATCAATTCCAATCACTATCTAACCGATGTTGGTCACTTTGTAACCCATTCACTTTGTAATGCATGCTCCAGTGAATTCGTTTAGCTCCACAACTTAACACCTTTGGGATGGATTGGAGTTGTGATGACTCTACATGGGGATGGTGGATATTGGAAGGGTAATGTGATATATGTTATTATGTGACCAATGTTTAAATTGTGATATTTTGAATGTACATGTTGTGCATGTCATTTAGTGCATGTTTGTTATCATGATGATGTTCTTGTGATGAGAGTATTCACTCTCCTTTTCCGTGGATTCAATGAGGATTCGATGTGTGATGTGTTTCCTTTTTATAAGTGCGAAGAATATATTTATGGATGGAAGTGTGTTGTAGCATCTTATAATTTTTTGATATCTAGGTTTTCTGAAGTGTTGTATGAAAAATATTGGTGTATAGTGGATTGGATTGTATAGTAATTTTGCCATCGTGTAGTGATGAATTGTGTGTCACCATGTTGTCTTGTAATTGATTCTATGTTGTAATGTTATTCACTGTGTTCATCGTGCATATAATTTTTGTAATATGAGATTATTCATGTCATGAATTAGGGGCATATGGGGATTATATGACCACATTGTGCAGTAATTACTCCTTGGGTTCATTATGTTGAAACGTGATGTATCATAATCCTTGAAGGTAGTGATTGTGTTTTACCTTTTATATCTACCATACGTAAGACACTATGGTTAATGTGTGTGAATTGTCATTGTTTTAGTGGTGTAGTTATGTGTTATCTTGTGAACCTTACACTTGATGACCCTAAGAAGAGAAATATTTAAGTGCATATGTGTGGAGAGGGAGTGGACCAAGCTTTCATAATCTTAACTTGGGCATGACTATCGAAGTGGAGTCTTATATAAACTAAAAAACCCGCTTCTATCTATTAATTATACTTTGAGCTTACTTACTATATTATGGATGTGCACCACATTAGGGTCAACTTATACAAATTGATGTCCCCTTCTCTCTCCTATTAGGTTTTCCTTTGAACAATCCTATGTGATTTTGACTATGTTGATCCTTGTGGGAGTATGAAGGGATGACTTAGAAAGAGATGATGATAGTTATATTATTTGATAATGTGTGGCATAACGTCATGGAATACACCATGGAGTGGTTAAACCTATGGACCTATTTCTTCATATAGTGGTATGTCCCAAGGCATTAAAGATAACTAATGGGTTGTTGAACCACAATTTATTATGTCACTTAGGTTAGGGGTGTCTTGACTCTATGTGTTTAGGGCTATGGCGTGTCTTACCTCTTTGAGGGATGCATAAAAGACTTAAAGGAGACATAAGATACTTGATGCGAGACATACAAGACTTGTGGGAGACATAAAAGACTTATGTGCATGTGATTAGTGCACTTGGATTTTTATATTTAGGTTTTTATGATTTGGAAGGAATACGTAGTTGTTAGTGATGCTTTGGGAGGTATATGGAGTTTTTTTTTTTGATGTTTTGGGAGGTGTATGGTTTTGGTATTATCATTTATGTGTACTTGTTGTGAGTCCAGTTGTGTTTTGTGATGTTGATGATGATGCTCCTCACTTTTGGTATGATGTTGTTTCCATATTGACCCTATATAGCTACATTTATGGTTTTGAGTTGTTTGAAACCTTTATATTTTTACATTTTGGGAATTCCATGTTGTAGTGGTCTGTTTATGTTATGGGTACTATTGTGTCAAGGGCATGGGTGACAAGTACTATGTTGTCGGGGATATATATGTTCTTCCCATGGTCTGGTTGAGTTCTTGTGATGTGATATAGTTGTGAAGGTACATATCATGATGACTTGTGAATCATTAGTGTTATTTTTATCTCTGGTGTGGTATTGTGATGTTAGTTTTTGTTTAGTACCCACAAAAATAAATAAAATAAAATCTTTAAAAATGAAATATTAAGAGCTTGTGATTCATAAATACTATTAAGGAAAAAAATTAACTAAGTAATAATGTAAAAGATAAATAACTACTAATCTTCACAAGAATATTAAGAAATTGATATAAATTTCTTGAATTATTGTGATCATGTTCTAGCGATAAGATTTTTTCCTAGATGAAACTTTTCATTGTTATATTTTTCATTTATTCATCCCCATTTTCTTCCATGGGTGGTGTCTCACATTGAGGATAATTCTCTTCTAAGGGGAGGAAAAAATAGTGCCCCACATCAAACAAAAATAAAAATAATTATTAGAAAATGAAGAAGAGCATTTGTGGGAAAGTGGGTACGTAGAGGAAGTTGTGGAGTTGTTGGAGGGAGTTAATCTAGGGAATGTTGTAGGGACTAATGTGTGGCAAGTGGTATACTAGGGAATGGCGCCAAAAAGGCCTACAGACTTGTCATTTCCCATACAAAATAATACATGCATTTTATTTGGGATCCAAAGATGTTAACCATGTTGAAACCCAACCAATGTCATAATATTTAGTAGTTTAGATAGTTGCGGTGATGAAAATTTAGAAGGAATGATTTTCCTCATGAGATAGTCACATTATTTCACCAATGAAATAAACATGCCTCTAATGTGATCAATTAACATTTTCATATGTACTCCCGGTCTTTGCCAAAAATGAGATATGGAATAGGGTATGGACAACCATGAAGCATAAATATAGAGGCATTTTGTTTGATTTTGTAGTTAGAAAGGCTTTGGGACATATGTATGCAAAATATGGAACAATGCACTTGGCCTATAAACTATTTTGACTAAATTCCTATATGAAATTTGGCATGAACTACAATTCTGTAGGAAACCAAAGAATAATGAGGAAGGCACATGATTTTTATGATGTTGTATTCTGCAGGTCCTCTAGTAGGTATGTATGAAAAATATGTAAGCATACGCTTGGAATGTGAACTATTCAACCAAACACCTTAAACTTGGCCTCATGGACTGCAAGGATAGCAATATATTTACAAAATGGGTTTATTGAAAAGGCTTTAGAACCTTTCAAGAAAATGTAAATCTAGGCTTCACATCCTTTTCCAACATCCTCCACCCTATGCCAAAATGGAGGATTTATAATAGGGCATGCATATCCATCAAGCATAATGGAAATCTGATTTTTTCTGGTGCGATTTTATCCCATCATACACCAAAAGGGGAAGCTTTGGATCAATTTTTTCCACCTCTCTCAAGAAAATTTACCTCCTTGTGTTGGTCACGGCTTGATTCGATGGGGTACTAAACTTACAGTGTGGCTAGACACAATAAAGATCTCTCCATGGCTTGTTATGAGCTCTATATCATAAAGAAGGGGTAGAGTATAGTTATGAAGTTCGATATTTCTGGTCCACATCTAGCTATTGACTTTCTTTTTCCTATGATCTATGTAATGGCTTGTTGTGCTATCTCTTGTGTGTTTGAGTTGGTAATGTTTCAAATCTATTTTGGGTTTTTAAGACCGTGATTGATTATTCATCTTTAGAAGCCCATACATCTTCATTTCCCATGATTTTAGGTTCTTCATGCCTAGTTTGGTTTAAATCGTGTGCCAATAACCCGAATTGCTGTTTTTATCATCATGGTGTCAAGTTACCAGCTCATTAGTCAAAATTATGGACCATGTCTAATTGAAAGAGTAAATATAAATGCACTAAAGGAATTCTTGTATCAAACCCATGAACTATTTCACAAAATTTCTTAAAGGAGTGAAGCCTGATAAGGCATGTAAACTGTTTGAAAAAATGTATTAAAAAATGGGTTCATGGAATGCCATAGGGAGTTTTGGAGTCTCATAAAATGCTTTGGTCGACTTGCATGGAGCCCCTATTTCTTTGTATCATTCTTGAACATGCATGGTTCTTCTCACGTTTTCCTTCATAATTATCATACTTAGTTTTTAATTTTCAATGGAATAAATTTAAAACCTTGAGTCTCTCACATTCAATTATTTTATATAAACTTCTTTTACAAAATAAGAAAATTTCATTTAGTACTTAGGTAACCCGAGTAACACACGGTAGTAAAAAAAAACTAAAAACATCCTTTAGACATGATTTGGAAAACCAAGAAACCATATTAGATAGCTATGACACCATTTTATTGACAAGCTAATTTTGTTCCCTCGTAAACCCACCAATTGTTCCATTGTAAAAGCTAGTGAATCATGATATTCATAGACCTAAAAAGAAACCTTTTGAAACTTGAAAAGAGGATGTAAAGTCTCATTCGTGTTCCTTGTTATGAGAAGAGTTTCCTCAAGCTTTAAGTTTGACCCCAATTTTCCATTTATAATCACTTTGTTTCTCCTCTAGGAGCCCCTGTTACCTTGTTTGTGCTCTTAGGAGATTGTTAAAATTGAAAATTTGGGTTTCATATTGGCTCATTGTTTGAACCTCGTAAAATGAAATGCTTATCCGCATTCACAAACCTCTAGTATTTTTACTAGAAATTTCCTAAAATCTTCAGTTTGGGGAATGACACTCTTCATTACTGAGTTGGGAAAAGGCATTTGTAGGCCTCAATCACATTTTGACTAGGTCAAAATGGAACAATTACGATCGATGCCTCCATAAAACTTGTCACCTTTTGAAAACCATTTTATAGTTCCCAGTCCCGTCGACTCTAGTTAATTATACATAAACAGGGGGATTTTTTTGAAATTTCTTGTTGCGCTTTCGTCCATCGAACATCAGTTTTGGACATGGTTTTCTAATACCTTGAGATGACTTTGATCATTTATAACTGGTTCAATTATGATCAATGGCCTTGGAAAAATATCTCACAATCGTAAACCATTCTCTAGATCTCGCATTCTGTCATATCATGTGAATTATGTGTGTATAGGAGGACACATAGAAACTTACCTATGTTGTTTTTCCTCACTAGAAGATAACATTTGAAAGTGGTTTTTTAGCCTTTGAGCCTAAATCAAACATTTTTGCAACTAATAGGATAATGTAAAGAATGAAATTTCAAGGACCCTAATCCATTTACCAACCCCCATAGGAAACCGGTTGTGATTTGTAACAGAATTCAATGGTTGATACTCTATCATGTGACTTGTGTAAAATTGGACTTTTCAAAAAATAGTAGTTCTCTCTCTCCTTGTTTAGGAAAACATGTGAAATGAAATGATATAAATATGTGTCTCTAACCCTATCCTTGTTATGTTATGATAAAGACTTGTTACTAAAATTTTGTAATATGTATAACATACTAGTTTTAGGGTGCTTTGGGAATTGTGCATTTAACTATAGGATTTCTTTTGATCTAAATTTATACTATGAAAGGGGGTTGGATATATACTATAAGTGAAATGCTAGAGTGTAGTTCACATTTTGTGGAGTATTGAAAGGTGTATTAGTGAAGTTTTGTAACATTTTTTAAGATGTTAGTGTTTAAGGGAAAAGTTCATCTAAATATGGGTGTTATTTGATTCCAAGTTTAGTATTGTAAAAGTTGGATATTGTGTTAAACAAAATTGAACTTAATAGCTTATAGTGAAATTACAGTGTGCAATTGATGATTAAATAATCAATGTTGTGTTTCTTACCTTTAAAATGTAGTAAAAAAATCTAACGAACCAGTAAAATCTAGTATAAAATTCATGCACAACTATTCTTCCTATGTGATTCTTGTAACATAGAAAACTAAAACCTTAGGATGAACTTAACTATTCACACTCGATGACACATCATGGCTTAAGAAAATGAGATCCAAAGTTTGATTTTTTTCATCAGAACCTATATCTTAGTTGCATTGTTGTCGACCCTCCAAATAGGAATTATGTGTTCAAACATTATTCGAGTATGTGGTTGGCTTCCTATATTTGGAAAACATGTGTGTCGTAAGGAGAATGTTATTTTCTTAAGGTAGTACTCTATGGGTAACCAAACATTAAACATAATGTAATATCCTCTTGGTCGTGCACATATGTAAAGTGAAGAGTGTAAGAGATAAAGATCACTAACTAACCTTGGAAGTCACCTATATGAGTTGGAATCATAATGAAATCGATACCCAATTTCTATTATTGTTTTTCTTCTATGATGTAATACTAAGAGTTATTTTTCAAACTTAACTAAATTTTAATTTATTATTATTTTGTTAATATGTAACTATTAGATGATGCGCTTGGAGAAGGGTGAAATGTATATCATTCTTACAACACGTTTATACCATTTTGTTGTGAGAAAAACATATTCGTTTATAATTTAATGTGAATCTTAACCTTTTAAATGAATAAATACTCCCTCTTATTATCCCCCTTGTCCTATTTTGCATTGAATGTATGGTGTGAAATCATGTAATCATGTTCTTGACAAAACCCCTAGGGCAAGGACTAGTAGTCTCATGAGCATACCAATGTCCCTATTAATAAATGGGTTACACAACAAATTTAAAAAAGGTAATTAAATCAAATTAAATGAAACCATTTTAAGATGAATGAAAATGATTAGATTGGATGTAATGTTTTAGCTAACCACACAAGATAATATTGAGTGTAAGTTCCCTTAAACCCCACTCAAAAAGAGTTATAGCTTAACAAGAAGTATCAAATGTACCTAGAGTTACATGATGATTATTAGAGATAAGGGTGTTCAATCGCATTAGTTGTGACTATAGTAAGGGGTGTAAAATTTATAATTGACATCTAATACTTAATTTTCAAAGAATCCAAACTTGGTGGAGTGTGAAATCATACTCATTATTACCTTGATCACTAAGCAATTAAGTGAAGTAGAGAAGATATATGGTTAGTTGTCATAACATAAAACAAAATAAACTGACCTTAGAAATTAAATTCTTATACGAAAAAAAACGTGTAATCTACATTCTCTTAAATCAATAAAATCCCTTTGCTTCATGAGAACTTTCATTGTTGCAACTAAGATAAATGACAAATCCAATCAAACATGCAACTTATAAAATGAATCCATGGAACAAACAAAAAAAGGATAATGTATATACATATGTTCATACCAATAACCAAGTTAGAACGTTCTAGTGTGACGAGGGTAATAAGAAAAATTATATGGGATTACTACAAGTGAAATGTTAAATAAAGTAAAGATAATGGAGTCTAGTTATAAAATAATTGATAAATGATTTCAAGAAAATAAGGTCAATAACGAAACATGAATGTAATAAATATGTAAACCGGGAAAGTGTTGTCATGGATGGTGCCCATATGGGATTCATAATGTAGTTGAATCATTATGTTGTGTCTTGTCATAAAAACAAAAGTGGCCTTGATGTGTGTCATGTGTTTTCATATTGCCTATGTGGGTTAGTGTTCGTGCAAGCAGATCATGTGTTGTGTGTTGGCATAAGTGATCCCATGTAGTGTCGTGTGAAATACAATGTGAGTAAGAGAAATTATTCTGGTATTTTTTTTTTTCATGTGTGTAAAATGTGGACGTTACATCCCGATCCTTGAAAAAAAAATTTATACCGATATAATATAAGAAATCCTCTTTTGCCTTGAGAAAATAAAAACTACAAATGCGAGACATCTTCACTTATAATGAAGAAATGCTATCTACACTTTATCCAAAAAAATTACTACATGATGTCAGTTGCTTGATTTTTAATGTTTATAAGTAATACTTCAATAGCTTTTTTTCCAAACTAGAATAATACAAGCAAATTCTAAATATGCACATATATTGGACGACTCTCGATTATAGAGTCATTGTAATGTATTTGGATTTTTTTAAGATCAATATGCTTTTTTATTTTCATTAAGGGTCCTCTAGGATTGACATTTTATTTTGTCATGGATCCAATATTGATTATTATGATTCATACTTGCTTACATGGCTCATATTGAGTAAACAAAAATCCTCCATTTAATTGATAAAAATAGATTGTAAATACATACACCATCACTTATAAGTAAACAAAAACTAAATTCTAATATAAATTATCTACTAACAATACTCCATGACATCGGTTGTCAAATTTCTGATGTTAACAAGAAATAACATTGATAGAATTTTTTTAATGTATAATGATGTAAGAAAATCTTGACTGTAGACTCATATATATCATATGCCTCAATATTATTTGGTCATTTTATATTATTTATATTTTTGGGATCAATGGGCCTAAGTCTTTGCATTGATTATCCTCTGAGCTCAACATTGTATTACATCATGGATCTTGTATTGAGTATTGTGATTCATATTTGCTTGCACCTGGCATCTCCTCGCACCACTAATAAGATCACCCAAGTTTACATCTTCCCTCGACTCACCCTTTCTTTCACTTCACATGTGATGGTTAAGCATTGAATTGGGAAACTCTCCAAACTACTAGACTATGTAGGCTACACATGTCTCCATTCATCCACATATAGGCTAGAATCTTTTCCATATGTCCTCGATTGAAATCCATGCATTTAGATTAGTTGGCTCATTAATAGATTATAATATTCACACCAATCAACCAAATTATAATATTTAAATTTAATTTTTCCCTATTTATAACCTCGGATAAGATCGAGGATCATAGGAGGATGTAGATTAATATACAAAAAAAGATCTTTTTTTCCAATCCCTCAAAAATTAATTATACTAAAAATAATTTCCAAGTAGGAGTCTTTGTAGTTCCTTGCATGCATCGGGGGAATGGAAGATATATCTTTTGTATCGTATTTCTCAAGATCGTATTACATCATGGATCTCATATTAAGTATTTTGATTCATACTTGTTCACATATGACATCTCATTGCACCATTGACAAGATTGGTTAAGTTTATCTTCTCTGTCAACTCATCCTTTTTTTCACTTTGCATGTGGTGGTTAATAAATGAATTCGACGAATCACTAAACTACTATACTATGTATGATAGACATGTCCCCATGGATGCACATATGGGTTGGAATATTTTCCATATTTAATTTTTGAACATCTATGCAATCATATTTTTTTGGCCCATTAATAGATTATAATCTTCACAAAAATCAACTTGTAGTATAATCTTTGACCTAAATTGTTACTTATTTATAGCCTTATATGTTTTTATGATCGAAGGTGGTTATACACATTAGTAGATATTAATTTTTATTCATGATTCCAATACCTATAGCATTAATTTCATTTATAGGTGTTTGTAAATGTGATTTTGGTAGTTGTGTTTGACATGCATAAGGGAAATTGAAGGTCAAGGTTTATTGTCAATGTTCATTGATAGAAGTAATCATAGAAAAATTTAATGAATGGAATCCGTAATTGGTAAAGATAAGACTTATTCATAAATTTTCTTGAAATTGGTGACGTAAAGAACCCTAAACATAAAATTTCAATATCTAACAAATGTAGAGTCTATAATTAAATATATGCATGTTCACCTTGAAAACATTCATCGACCATACATTTATTTGTAATATATATCAAATTATGTTTCCTTAACAACCTAGAAAACACACTCCCTTACTCCTTCAAATGAGTGACACAAACAACTCATGTTTCACCCGGTCCATAACAAATAAACATTTTGCATAGGTTTTCCACAACATTTTCTGCACTCTTGAACCTCACCTCCGTCAATATCCTTCTTCATCACCCTGGTCCTTCCTCTAATTTTTATCTCCCTCGGGTTTAGCTTCTTTTATGTATCCCATTCTATGTTTCCATCACATAGTTCACATTTGCTTGCTAGTAAATACACTAAACGATGCTAGTATATGTATGGTTATATTAAAGTTAAATAGTTAATTATTATTTTCATAAAATCAACATTATTTATAACAATACATTAAAAACTAAGTACCAAACTATTCTAAATACTTAGGAGTAGCTTAAGATATTATAATTTTTATTTATCGTGTGATTGGATAACCTATATAACATAAGATTTTGATTCACTATTCTTAGCAAAAACTTAAAATGGTCATAAATTTTAATCCGATGTCCATTTGAGTCCATTTTTTAATGACTTGTTTCGACAAGATGAACACATTGATCAACCTACACTTTGTCATTTGGAGATCTTTTCGTGAATTCTTTGTTAGCATATGTTGGATAACATATTTGTCTTAGGTGTCTATCTTATCACTTTATCTCTTCTTCGTTATTCCATCATTCTCTGCTTCTACATTGTGGATCCTCTCCATTCATTTAGGGAGTCCAAGACAAATTATTTTCTATAAATACGTACGTGAGCTTTGTGTTAATGTGAAAAATAAGAGATATACAACTATTTCTCCTTCATTCTGTGTCTCTCAGTTTGGTATCAGAGTGAACTAGATCTCTGCCTGTGCATTGGAAAGGAGAGACTGTTTCTCTTTCTCGCCCTGAGTGTGGAAAAGTGTGGTCAGGGTCGTTGGTCTTCTATTGTCTTGCGTGGAGATTAGAGGAGTCCTGCTGCTGTGTGGAGATCTTCATCCCTGACAGAGATCTTCTCTCGCTGCGTGAAGAATTCAGCGTGAAATCCTCTATTTTTCTACCTTTGCACGTGCGTGTGTAAGATCTGCTGCTGCGTGGAAAGGAAATAATCTTAGGATCAAACACAAGCTGGACGTGGAGATTTACTGAGCCACCTGCATTAAAAACTTTCCTCTGCTAACATTCAGTTGTTGTTGCGTGGAAAGGAAGAATTCCTTGCGTATAAGTTTTGAATTATTTTTTTATCATTTTTCTACGCTGAGAGAAAAAGATTCTTCATACATGCGTGGAAAATATTGGAATCTTCTATTGCGTAACTGATTTGCTGCGAAGTGAAGGAAGGCAGCACGTGGGTAGAGAGAAGACTGTCTGCGTGGAAAGAAAAACGTGGAGGTCTCGCCGGGAGAGAGAACTTATTTCTGTGCGCGGAGACCTTCAACCTGTGTAGCGCTGTCGAGGTAGTTTTGAGTCTACAACAGTTTCTTCAACACTACGTCGAATGTTGAGTGTAGACAACTCGATTGAGAGCGTCAATAACATGGTCGCCACAGCTGAAAGCCACAATATCAACTCGCCAGCTAGAGAACACCATGGAGAAGCTCCTGAGAGCTCCGGGTTCTACTTTGCTTTGCTGAACGAGCTTCAAAATTCCGGCAATCTTGCATTCGACAAACTAGTTCGAGAAGGACTCCTTGAATACTTTCTTTTCAACGTCAGCTGCCAAGCAAAGCAAGTATGGGAAGAATTAGAAGCCGGATACGACGCCGATTGTGACGATGAAGAAGAACACCCTACAAAGCGTCATTGTCTCACAAAGATGTGAATATCGTGAGCATCTACAAGCCAGTAATTCTCGACAGTGAGTCCAAATTGTAATAACTTTTCAAATAAATAAATATTTTTTTATTACAATGTCTACTCCAAATTACTTCTGTCTGACGCTCAGTTGCTCAAAGGGCCTAATTTTGCAGCCTGGAAGACAAAAATGAAGACAATCCTTCAGTTTGAAGGATTATGGGGAATTATCATAAGGTCCTGTCCCTGCTCCCAAAGCCCCGATGAACTAATAAAATATGACATGGCTAGTGCTAAAGCCTTGATGCTGATAATGCTCAGTATCAGTGATGATGTGTAACCGCATGTTTGGAATGCGGAGAAACCCAAGGAGGCCTGGGACAAGTTGGCAACCATTTATGAAGCCAAAAATTAGACAAATATTCTTCATCTTCACTCGAACCTACACACCCTCTCTATGGGGTCCGATGAGAAAGTAGAGGAATTCTGCGCACACGTGTTTGAGTTGAGATCGGAGTTATTAGCACTCGGTGAAATGGTAGACGATAAACTACTCATCCCAAACACATTGAGAGCACTCCCTTCTCAATTTTGAGTGTTTGTTACAACACCGAATGTGTCTAAACAAACAAAGTGACATTCAAAGAGCTTGTGTTTTTGTTGTAGCAAGAAGAGGCTATCACTTCATCGCATGGGGAGTCTCAAGACAAAGCCTTGTTCTCAAAGCCTAATCGTGGCGGGAAGAATCGGAAAGGTCCCCAGAGAAGCCAAATCCAGTAGCAACCCAAACAGTAAAGATCAAAAGTCAAAGAGATGGTGTCACATTTGCAGAACCAATACTCACGACACCGATCACTACTTGCACAACATCCGAAACAAGGGCCTTCAAGCCATACAAGAACATATGGGTGCAAAGATTTTCAAAAGTCCAAACGACATCCCACTGGAGAAAGCAAAAATACATCTTGCATCCCAACAAGAAGATGATGACTCGATGAGGAGACATCGGAAGGAGCCCATTGTAGTAAGAATCCCGTACTCATCTCTTAAACTTCTCAGCCCACAAAGAAAGTCTAGATAGACTCAGTGCAAGCAAGCATATGTAAGGTGACAAGAATCTGTTTGATTCACTACACAAAGAGAAAACCAGAGATCGAGTTCGGATAGCGGATGACAAAGAGTACATTGCGGAAGCAATAGGGAATGTGACCATTCCTTTAGGACCATGAAAATGTACACTTACAAAGGTACTATATGTTCCTGGCTTGACTAGCAACCTTTTGTCGATTACTCGGCTCTTGAATCATCACCTTAAGGTTGAATTTCTTGTTCAAAATAGCATTAAGTCATGCTTAATCTCCCGACAAGGTACGGTTCTTGGTAAAGCTTTTGTAAAAGATAAGTTATTTGCTTTAGATACTTTTTCATCTTTTGAGTAGCTTTATCTCGCTTCAATAATAGAATCAACTCGCCTTATGGCATTTTAGATATGGACAGATTGTCGATCGGTTCATTGCACAGATGAGTTCAAAAGCAATGGTCCGTGGACTACCCAAATTGTCCAGTTCCTTGCCTATTTGCCCTGGTTGTCTTGTAGGAAAACAACACAGAGATCCATTTCAAGTGAGCACCTTCCATGCCAAGAAGTGTCTAGAGGTAGTTCATACCGATCTGAATGGCTCATTGCCTGCTTCATTTTCAGGATACAAATACTTCTAGTTGTTCGTGGATGATCACTCTCGCAAGATGTGGGTATATTTCCTAAAGCAGAAAAGTGAGGCTCTTCAACACTTTCAGAACTTCTATCATCGTGTTGTCAAATATTCTGGAAAACCACTTCTTCTACTCCACTCACATCGAGGGGGGGAATTCACATCAAAGAAGTTCTTGTCCTTCCTAAACCATCATGGTATTAAGCAGCACTGATTTGCTCCTACACGCCAAAGAAATGGCATTGTTGAGCATCGTAATCACACGGTGATTGAGATGACTTCTACATGTTATCAACTACAAAGCTAGGAGAACGCTATTGGGCTGAAGCAGTACAAATGGCTATATATATTCTCAATAGGGCACCAACAAATATTCTACTGAACAAGACACCAGGAGAGGTATGGAGTGGTAAAAAACCATCAATTTCTCATTTGTGAGTATTTGGTTACACAAAGATACATGCATGTCCCAGCTCAGAAGAGAAAGAAGGTAGAGCCAAAAACACTCCCGTGTATCCTTCTTGGCTACAATACTACCTCAAAGGCGTATCGTATCATGGATCGTGAGACAAAGAAAATATACGAGAGTCGGGATGTGGTTTGTGACGAGTCATCCTTTGACTCAATAATATCAATAGAAGATCCACAACCAAATACATCTCACCGATTAGTCTCTCGAATCGGATGATGAGTGGAGGAGACTAGTCGAGAGAAAAGAAATGCTACCGGGAGAACTATTTGTTGACCTTGGAGAACTCAAGATTGTGACTCCACATCAATCCTCACGGCAACGAAACAGCTTCTTCTCAAAAGCAATCAAGTTCTCATCCGAAGTGGATACAAAGCACTATCAAGGACTCAATTTGCAACAACTCCTAGATACATTATCCGGAGTCAAAACAAGGAGTCAAAAATAAATGAGGTAAACTTTGCACTCATGAGTTCACCGATGAATAGCTCCAAGCCGATAATGTTCATGAAGCACTCGGTCAAACTCGGTGGAAGGAAGCTATGGAAACATAATATGACTCGCTCATGAAAAATCGACATGGGAACTTGTCGATCCGCTCTACAGTGAAAGAAACCCATAGGCTGCAAATGGGTCTTCAAGAAAAATATAAGCGAGATGGATCCATCGACAAACATAAAGCACGACTTGTAGCCAAAGGATATGCTCAAAAAGAAGGCATCAATTATGAAGAAACCTTTGCACCCATTGCGAAGATGAAGACCATCAGAGTAGTTTGCGCACTTGCAGCATAGAAAGGATGGAGACTTCAAGTAGATGGACGTCAAGAGTGCTTTCCTAAATGGTGATCTGAAAGAAGAAGTATACATGACCCAACTTGAAGGATTTGTTGATGAAAATCAGCCTAAAAAGGTATGTCATCTCATCAAATCTCTTTACGGACTGAAACAAGCTCCCAGGGCATGGTATATCAAGATCAATGATCACCTTTTGTAGCATGGGTTCACTCGTAGCCCCTTAGATTCAAATTTGTATATAAATAAGGTAGGTAAAGAAATTTTCATTCTGGTTGTATATGTAGATGATCTTGTGATCACTGGTAGTTCAGAAGATCAAGTTGATATTGTAAAGAATGATCTCAAAAGAAACTTCGACATGACAGATTTGGGGCTACTACATTACTGTCTTGGCTTGGAAATATGGAAAAAGGAGCATCACATCTTTGTCTCCCTGGACAAAGTATGCCAAGACACTCTGAAAATTATAGAATGTCGACTGTAAACCTATATCCACTCCCATGGAAAAAGGCTTGCAACTTTCAAGATTCCAAGACTCACCTCAAGTAGATGCTACTCTTTACAAGCAATTTGTTAGAGGGCTCATCTATTTGACATACACCAAACCAGATCTCCGCCATGCCGCGCCTATCTTTCCGAGTTCATGCAGAGCCAAAGAAATGTCACCGGAATGCAAAGCAAAGCATGTTTTGAGATATGTCCGAGGAACAACTAATTATGGTCTGGAATATAAAATGAATGATCAATTATTCCTACAGGGATATGTCGACTCAGACCATGTTGGATCTGTTGATGATAGGAAGTCAACTACAGGATACATATTTCATCTCGGATCTGGACCTATCTCGTGGATAAGAAAGAAGCAAAATGTTGTTTCTATCTCATCCACAGAGGCATAATATCACACCGCATGAGGAGTTGTGTGCAAAGTGATATGGATACATCACATTATGGATGACCTAGGAATTCCTGAAAAATAGTCACCTATTCTCTATTGCGATAATCAGAGTGTGTTGAAGCTCGTGCAGAATCCAGTCTTTCATGAATGAACAAAGCATATTGAAATTGACTACCATTTCATTCGAGAGCACGTCTTGAACCATCAAATTCAGCTCCAGTACTATCCTACTGAAGCACAAGTTGCTGACATTCTCACTAAATCCCTTGGAAAAGTGAAATTTGAATCTTTCAGAGGTCACATTTGCAAGAATAATGTAATAAGGGGGGGAATGTTAGCATACGTTGGATAACTGATTTTTCTTAGGTGTCTATCTTATCACTTTATCTCTTCTTCTGTTATTCCATCATTCTCTGCTTCTATTGTGGATCCTCTCCATTCATTTAGGGGAGTCCAGTACAAATTGTTTCCTATAAATACTGTACGTGAGCTTTGTGTTAATGTGAATAATAAGAGATATACAATCTCTTCTATTTCTCCTTCATTCTGTGTCTCTCATTCTTGTGCCCGAAATCCACAATCTGCGGGACAAAAATTAGGATTTAAGTTTTAATTCTATTTTTTCTTATTTTAGGGCATTAGTTATTTTTAGTCTCTTCCATGCATAGTAGGTTAGAAAGTGGGAAATTCCTTTAATTTAGGCTTGTACAAAATGCATGGAAATTTGTTTCCATGCGAATAAGCATGTGAACTTACTAAGAATAGAAATGATGGGGCCAGAATATGCCCAATTAATGTATAAAATATGATCTCATATTAGTCTCCTTTTTATTAAGTTTGATTGCATTTTGTGACTTTTATTTTATCTGATATGAGTTAGGATGTAATTGTCTGTATTTTGATTGATTTTTATTCTAACGTTTAAAAGCTCTAAAATTCCTGACGAAGTGTCTGTTTGAAATTTATTTTTGTAATAAAGTAGGTCTAATTAGTCGAAGAAATGAAGTATGTAGTGTTCAACATGTTTTTGGTAGCATCTATTCCAATACAACTTAGTTTCGGAACTTCCAAGCTAGTTTTGGAACTCCATTACACATTCATCATCTAGTTTTGGAACTTTTAGACTTAGTTCTAGAACTCCAGTATTTAGTTCAGAATTTTCAGACTTAGTTCTAGAACTCCTAGGTATAGCTCCGTAACTCTCACGGTTTTGATCCTTAAATATTTTCTATTGTTTTGGAACTTCTATAAAGTTTTGGAACTGATGGGGTTTAATCTATTCTAACCACATCGAAGTTTTTTCATTAACAACCCTTTCAATTAGGAAAGGATCAGAAGATTTATGAACATAGATCCAGGGATAGTTATCTTACAGCTGTCTTATCAGCCATAATCTGAGTCAACATCTATTCTAGGAACAATTCTATTTCATTAGAATCATAGAGACAAATATGATCGTAAATGTATATAAGTAGAGATGTAGTAGTAAATATAATAGCAAAGAATTAGAGAGATAGAACAGAGAAGATAGATATAGAATAAGTACACAGATCCAGTATGTTTTGTAATACCAAATGTTTTATCAATAAATAGCCATTCCTATTTGAGAGAATTCTAAGTTGTTAAATCCTTATTCAAGGAGGAGAAAGGGTATAATCCTCCAAGGACTAGGATATTCATCTATTTGGTATTTATATTTCCTAAGAAAATAGTTTAGATCTATTAATTCTATATCACTTTTAATTCTTCTAGTTAAACTTTATTGTATACTTATTCCTACAGGTGTTTAGATAGATTCTTATTTTTCTTACAATTATTTTTAAGCATTCTAAGTTGTGTGTGTTTACTTTCTCAAGCAAGTGTGTTTCCTTTCAACAAATCTTTCAGTGTGTTTACTTTCAGCAAAGTTTTCATAGTATGATTTAAATAAGGTTTTTTCCAAGAAGTCCTTAAGACATTAAAAATATCACCCAAGAAAATACAAAAGTAACTATAGTCAACTACTAGATCGATAAGATTACTCTTGTTGCATATAGCTTTATACACACCCCTGGTTTGAATAGACATCAATAAGAAGTTGATTAAACGAATGGAATAACAAAACCCATCATTTTTGGCACTGTTGTTGGGGACTCGCTAGTTGGAATTTTCTAATTAAGTGTTAGCAAGAGAAACAATCATACATCTAGTAGTTGAAGGATCTTCCCTACTATATCATAAAATATATGAGTAGACTAAGACACTCACAACATATATTCCTCCCAAAAACATCTTCACAATAATTCATAACATCCTCTAGTCTAAATAAGTAAATTGATCAAGAATTGGAGGCACCATCATCCCTTATCATACAAGAAACAAAATTGCCACCTTTGGAATTCTTAGATCAGTCACCTAAAGGAAGTAGAACTTTTAGGAAAAGGCTTATTACTCAAGATCCATTTAGGGTGAGTTTTTATTCTCAATTGAGTAGTCAACCTCCTACTCCTAATTTTTCACCTTCCCCAAGGCATACCACATACCACATTCACTAGGAGGAAAATTGAGAAAATATTTTTAAAATGGCACAAGAAGCTGAAAGAGTACCTGATAGGACCTTTACTTATCCAATCTAATTGGGAGATGATGATACACCAATGAAAAATATCTCACCTACACATTTACCCACATTTAGAGGGATGTCATCTGAAGATCCTGACCAATTTCTATTTGAGTTCAAGATACTATGCAGGACCTCGACTATAAAAAAATAATCCAAAACTCAAGTTGTTTCCATCCACTCGAAGGATGCAACAATCAGGTGGTTCATGGGATTAACATCTAACTCTATTACCACTTGGGCACAAATGGAGATTGCCTTCCTAGACAAATACTAGGATTATTGTAGAGGGAGAAATAGGAAGGAAGAATTCTTCAAAATCAAGCAGGAGGAAGATGAAAATATAGAAGACTATTTAGACAAATTCCTCTTTGTGAGAAAAAGGTGTGGATTTGTACTTCAAGAGGAGTTAAGTAAAACCATTTTTCTTAAAGGTTTGGATGATGAATCTAGGGAAGCCCTTAACTTGATAGGAGGTGGAGACATTGATCAATTAAGGATGAATGAAATTAAGGAGATTTGTAGAAGCTATTCCAGAATAAGGGGTGGACCTAGAAAAGGAAAATCGGTGAAAAGTATGAATCCAGATATGAACAAACTAATGGATGAGTTAGAAAACTTTAAAATAGACATTTTAGTTCAATTAACCTCTACTATGGATGGATTACAAGCTAAAGAAAACGTTAAAATTGAACCATTGGATATGTATTGTCCTAGATGCAGGAAGAAGCATGCAATAAGAGATTATCCTTTGGATAAAACAAAAATGTGTCTTATTTGTGAATCTAAAGAACATGATACCGATGCTTTTTCTCTACTTCCAGTCATAAAGAATCAGCTTAAACAAACCAAAGTACAAAATAATTTCATTTTGTTCGAGAGGTAACCTCAAAAAGGAAAGTTTATGCCAAGATCAGTTCCTAATCCTTGGGAAGATGCCATGGTTTGCTTAAACAGTACCAAAAATTGGGGACAACCACCTTGGGTACCTCAACCAACATGGAACCCTCAAGAGTTGGAAAATCAAGCTTGGTATGCTCGGGGACATCAACAACCATGGGTTTTTCAAGGAAATCCTTATGATTGGTCACAACCTAGATGGAACCCTAGTAATTATTCTCAAGGAAAAACATATCCAAATCAGAATCAACGATCAATCATGGATCCCCTACACAAAATTAGAAAACTAAGAATATAGTCCAAATGTAAATACCAAAGACAACTAGTAGCAAACCTAAGAAACAAACAAACAACTCTGTCTATGGAATAGAATTAGAAAAATCATTTGATTTACATGCCATGGATTGAAAGGATATTCAAACTAGATCTAATAAAATCATTAGCAATCCACCTATTCTAATCACCGAATCGTGACAAAAATTAAATGCCTAGTCTTGTTGTTCCAAAAGAGGATATAAAAAGAAAAGAAAAAGAGCCAGATAGCAACACTACTCAGACTCCATTTCCAAAGATATTTAAAGAAGCTATAGAAATCAAGGAGTATGAATTGGTACAGGAACTAAGAAAATTCAATATTGAGATACCATTGTTACAAGCAATTAAGGAAATTCTAGAATTAAACAAATTAATCAAAATGTTATGTTTGAAAAATCCTGGAAGGAAGAAACAGTACCCCAAGACTATCAAAGTAGATGGGAAACTTGTTGATTTATTAGTAGGAAAACTTTTACTTCCCAAATACGAAGATCCTGGAAGTCCTGTTATTTCTGTCTCTATAGGAAATAAGGATATACATAACATTTTGGTAGATTTGGGAGTGGCTATCAATGTAATGATAGTGGATACTTTGAAAACATTACCATTAACGGGTATACAACCTACTAATACCATATTGCAGATGATAGACTAGTCTGTTGCAAAACCAGAAGGGATTATTGAAGACATGGTGATTATGGTGGAGTCATGGGAATATCTAGTTGACTTCCTTATACTACAGCCAAAAGGTAAAACATTGGGTTATCCCATTATTTTTGGTAGACCATGGTTAGCTACAGTTGCTGCCTTAATTGATTACAGGTCAGGTGATATGACAATCTCAAATGGTAATAACTCTAAGAAAATTTCCTTATATCCTTCTGCATGACCTTTTACGAAAATCAAGAACAATTTTGGGTTGATTATCCTGATACTAATAAGAAAAATTTGTCTTCTTTGGCTATGATCACATTGCAGGATCATGTAAGAGAAGTAAAAGAGATGATTAATCCACCGTTGGATGAGAACCAGTTGTCCCGAAAGCAATCGGATGTAGTTCGGAACTGTGACTATTGCTCCAGAACCTATGACCATAGTTCGAACCTACGAACATATTTTTGGAACTTCCACATTTAGTTTCAAAATCAACACATTTCATTCTGAAACCACCACATTTCGTTCTAGAATCACGACAATGATAGTTCTCTATGATTCAAAATAATTTCACTCTAGAGGAATGGGATTTCTCATGGGGAGAGGAAGAATCAATGGATTCAGTTTCAAATACATCATGGAGTGGTGAAGAATTTTTGGAAAGTAGCAATGAATAGTTTGACCTATAAAGAGATAAGTATCATAATTCTCATTTATGTCCTTTTTCTAGTACTCTGTCTCAATGAACTTTTGGGGATGTTACCACATACCATATGTTGTTGCCAAATGCATGTCCATGAAATACTTTAATAGAACCCTTTCAACAAATCAGTTCATCACACATTGGAACCAAGCATGTTGAGATTCAATCGGGTAAAACTTTGAACATTAACAACTAGTTGAAGGATGATGAAGAAGCTAAATTGTTTGATGTTCTAAAAAATCATACTAAATATTTTTCTTGGGATTACAAATACATGAAGGGAATTCACCCAAGTATCTACACTCATCACATCTATACTAAAAATGTTAAACTAGTTAGGCAGCCTCAAAGAAGGATTAACCCAACCTTAAGGGATATAGTCAAACAAGAAATTGAAAAACTATTACAAGTAGGTTTTATCTACCCTATCTCAAATAGTCAGTGGGTATCTCCTCTTGTAATTGTTCCTAAAAAGAACGGGAAATGGAGAATATGTGTTGACTATAGGGAACTGAACAAAGCCACACTGAGAGATTATTTTCCCTTACCATTCATAGATCAAGTCCTAGATAAGCTTTCAGGAAAACAATACTTTTCCTTCTTAGATGGATTTAGTGGATATAATCAAATTAGAGTTGCTACTAAAGATCAAGACAAAACTACATTTACATGTCCATGGGGTATCGTTTCCTATAGAGTGTTACCATTTGGCTTATGTAATGCTCCTGCAAATTTCTAGAGAGTTGTACTTGTAATCTTTGTTGATTTAACAAGTGATTGTGTTGAGCTATATATGGATGAATTCACTTTGTACACGGAGATACATTTGATGTTTGTTTTGAGAAATCTAGATAGAGTGTTAACAAGATGTGAACAACACAATTTATCTCTTAGTGATGAAAAGTGTTTCATGATGGTTGATGAGGGATTGTATTAGGACACCATATTTCAAAAAGAGGAATACAAGTTGATCAAAACAAAATTAAGATCATTTTAGATTTACCTATTCCTCGGACACCCATAGATATCGAGTCATTTTCAGGGCATCTTTGGGTACTATAGGTGCTTTATAAAATATTTGATAAATTGCTACCCCCTTGTTTAATTTTCTAACAAAGGACTGTGAATTTCTATAGGATGAAAAGTGTCACCATGATTTTGAATAAATTAAAGAAAATTTAATGACTTCCCCAATATTGAGAGGACCTAATTGGGAAAATCCATTTCATAACCAAACAGATGCCTCAAATAATTCCATTGGTGCAATTTTGGGACAGAAAGATGAAGAAGGAAAAATGTATGCTATTTACGATGTTAGTAAGAATCTTACTCCCATTGAAAAGAATTACACCACCACTGAAAAATAATTTCTTGTTGTGATTGAAGAAATCAATAAATTCATACATTACATTATAGGGTACAAGATATTTGTACACATAGATCATTTAAGCAATTAAATATTTAATGAAAAATCCAAAGTGGTTGGAGGAAAAATAATTATATGGTTACTACTTTTGCAAGAGTTTGATATTACCATTGTGGAAAATCCAGGTAAATATATTTTGGTATCTAATTTTTTGTTAATACTAACCACTACAAGGAGCAAGATCTAGTAAAGGATAAATTTTCAGATGAAAAACTATTTTGTATCTTAGAAAGTACACCATGGTTTTCTCGATATGGAAAATTATCTCACAACATGGAAGTTTCCTCCTTCTTTCACTAAGAAACAAATAAATATGTTAATCAAAACTAGTGCACAATTTAAATGGTTAAATGGAATGCTATTTAAATGTGGTCCTGATTTTGTTTTGCGCAGGGGTGTAAGAGAAGATGAAATGTTTGACATCCTTAGAGCATGTCATGATGAACCAAGTGGAAGACACTATTCAGTGAAAAGAACAGCTCATAAAATACTTGGCACTAGTTATTAATGGCGATATCTGTACAAGGATGTAAAGAGATAAATCAAGCGGTGTGATCCTTGTCAAAGGGCGGGATACCCACCTTTCAAAGAATGAAATTCCTCTTCAACCTCAAGTAGGACTGAACCATTTGAGAGATGGGGATTGGATTTTTTGATCCCTTTAATCCTCCTTCACAAGGAAAGGAATATATTATTGTGTGTATTGACTATGTGAAAAAGTGGTCGAAGTGTAGGCAGTGACAAATGTCACCGAAGAAGAAGTTGTTGATTTCCTTCATAACGATGAATTATGGTAAAGTTTGGAGCAACGAGCAAAGCATAGTTTTAGATCGGGGACCAAACTTTATGTATAATATGATCCAAGATTTCATAATGTATTACCAAATAAATCATAGGAATTCATCTCTTTATCACCCACATTCAAGTGGACAAGATGAAGTAAAAACAAAGAATTGAAAACGTCCTTACAAAGCGATTTGAAGCTCGAGTAAAGATTGGGTAAACAGACTACCTAAATCTGTTTGGGCTTATAGTACAACTTGGAAAACTACAACATGGTTTTTAGCATATGAGTTAGTCTATGGGAAAAAGCACTTTTTCCCATAGAGTTTGAACTTCGGACATTGAGGAAAACATTTAAGGTGGGAATTGATTTGGATGCATTTGAAAAAGAAAGAATCCTTCAACTCAACGAATTGGATGAATTGAGGATGGAATCACTTGAGAGACAAAGATAATCCAAGATCAAGGGAAGTAATTGATTGTCACACATATCAAGAGAAGGCAATTCAAATTATAAGACTGGGAATTATTGTTTGATTCTAAGTACCAAAAATTCAAGGTAAAATTGAGAACCAAATGGTTGGGACCCTATCAGATTGAGTAGATATTTGACAATGGTTCTATTTAGTTACTTCCCATTGACGGCAGTATAAGAAAACACTTGGTAATTGGACATAGGATGAAACTCCATAGGAATCCTCCCACTAAGGATGAATTCTTGAGGAATATTGAAGAAGACAAAGAATTTGATCATATGGAAGAACCTAGTTCTTCCAAAATGATCGAATAACTAGATGATAGATCTAGAATAAAGGGAAGAAAATCAAAACCAATAAATGGTGTTTTCGCCCCAAAATATATATATATATATATAATAAAATTTCTCTCAAAGGTCAATTGAAAACCAATAATAGAAGTTGACCTCCTCATATGGCTAATTCAAATAAAAGGGAATTCTCTCGAATTCAAACTATCTTTTCTAACCGTGTTTTTTCCAATTGTAGGAATGATGATTCATCATAACAGAAGGATTACATCATCAAGGACAATAATTATATCTTTTAACTTATTTAGGGTTAAATTAAAAGTTTGCATGTGTGATTTGACTTGATTTAAAAGTTGGTATGATGAGTCATCTATTTATACATTATGATTACAAGTGAGTAATCATGAGATAATTTGGATGTAATAAGTAGCGGAATGGTTATCATTAGTAATCATTAGTGAAAAATCAAGTGAAATAAGTTGCAGAGAGATTTTGAGGGAGAAGCAGTGAATTAAGATTGTGTTCCACAACAAAGAACAGAGGATTCTGCAGCTAAGAACAGAGGTTCTACAGCTAAGAATAGAGGTTCCATGGCTAAAATCATCAATTTCGTAGCTAAGCAAGAAGGCTGCATGGCCGATTAGCACTTGAGTCATAGGAAACAAAACTTGAGTTGATATGGGGATTAAAAATAAATCAGAACCAGAGGATGATTCCCAACTACTCACGGACGAAGAAGTGGCATCTATCTTTGAGCATGCAAGATGGCTAGAGTTCCTGAAGAATTTTTCAAAGTATAATGACGAATTAGTAAGATAATTCGTTATAAACCTAGAGAAATCTAGGTAAAAGGTGAGAAATATTTTTATTCCCTTTTTGTAAATACAATAACTAATGTGTCTAGAGTGCCAATTGTGCATGTCCCACATCCTACCAAAGGGACCTTGAAAGAACCTGTTGAAATACTACTACAAGAAGGACAAATCTGAACCCCAAGTACATTTACAATACAAAGAAACTCATAAAAGGGGTCAAAAGGGGTAGTTTTCATAAACCCTTTGACACGGTAGCATTTTGGATAGTGAAATATTTAACCTATGATGGTCAATTTGGAGTGCAGAGGAAAAGAAGTCCTAAAAATGCTCCTATATCGAAGTATGGAGCCTCAAAACCAAAGTACATAATAAACCTTCTAGGGTTTCTTTTTTATTCTATCCATACCATGGCCCAGAGGTATTCTTGGGGTGTTGGGAAAATTAGGCATCACGAGCTAATTCATTTAGTATGCCAACACCATTTTCTATCTAAGAAAAATGGAGAACAAATTAGGGAATAGTTTCTTCACAAGTTCAAGAAAAACCCTAATATTATCAGAAGGACAATTCCAGTTCCATTTTCTCCTTCAACTAATTTGGAAATTGATGCCCCTGTGAAGAACAGAAGGAAGTGGAAAGAGACAATATACCAAAAAGAAGAAGGTCGTGAGAAAGATCAAAATAGCATGACCTTTTGTGCCTTTAAAGGAAATTCCTTCTTATATAACAGCTTTAGGAGAGATAATATCATGTCTCGGATGCGATAACTCACCCATGCGGGAGAAAGAAATGAAAGTAAGAAGAAGCTATAGAAGGAAATCCATTGCTAGGCATGTTGAAATTCCCCAAAGAAGATTCATAGAAGGTCAAGGGAAACCTCAGAGGGAAGGAGTGAACAGGAAAATATGGAAAAAGAAGTTGATATTTTGGGTAGCATGTTCGTGACTCCTCTTGAACCAAGCCAAGCTTAGATGGAAAAAGGAGATGAGATACTTGAGGAGCAATATTTTCAAGAATTGGTTGAACCATCAACATTGTCACATGAAGAAGAAGAGTTGGAATCCTAGAGACAAAATTGTAAATTTACATTGATATAATAATAATTCTCAACTCCTCAAGTAATTTCAGAGGAAGAATAAAGACATCAGGTTAAACAGGATTTGTTCTTGTCTACAACAGAGCTCATTATCAGAGAAAAGGATGAGGAATTGGATTTCCTCAAACTCAAATTAGAACAAAGAGAAATGATCATTGGAGAGCTAACAACCCAGGTTGCAACCGGGATCGAGGAGTTACAAGTAATTAAGAAACAACATCTCTACAAAACAAGAAGAATGTAAAACTTCCAGAAAATAGAATGTTGTGTCCACGCCTCTCTGCACACACTGAGTTAACTTATTTTCCACTCAAACAACTATGGAATGACCCTTTCAGGAAACTCAGGGAAGCTACAACATGAAATGAATATTTGAATACCAAGATGGAAGAAGAAAAGAAGGCAAGAAAAGAGTGGGAAGAAACATTTTATAAGGAAGAAGGAAACAAATATAAATGTCTTACAAAAAAATTTGTATGGTCTCGCATTATGAGTGAAAATTGCTTTCTGTAGGAGGCCCTCTCCTATAAATAGTGTGTTTTTAGAAGAGCATTTCATTCGCTAGTAGTTGTCAAGGATTGCATATGGACTTCCACATGAACTAAAATATAAATCTAAATTCGTGACAACTTATTCTTTATGCAGTCCTAAGAAGAAAAATCTTCTATGTGAATTCTATCTTTCAAATTTTATGCTAGAGAAAAGCATAGGATTTATGATCAATTTGTATGTGGGGAAAGTCGGATCAATGCATTTGTCACTTTTTTACAAAACCAAATTGCGTGGAATGAAAGGGAATCGAGTTTTATTTAAAGATAGCTCAACTGGTCTATGTATGAGATCTCACTATGGTAAACCTTCTTCCTTCCTTATACATTTTAGAACTCATGCCTTTGATGAGTGATTCAAGACACATTATTTTTCCAGCTTACAAAATATTATTGATACCTTTACCACCTATGAGGAGGAGAAGTTTGAATATATTTATGAAGGATGCTCAAAGAGGTGGGAACTCCTTATTGTTTCCTTGAGAAGAAGGGAAGTAATATCCCCTATAAATATGATCTGGAGTTTAGAAAGAGTGAAAGCGTTATGCACAAAAATTCCTCGGATCGATGAGACCTATGGTAAAATATGGATGGGAATGCGAACAAGGTCCCCTCTAATTCTCAACCCCATGCCTCCTTGGAAAAATAGAGAACCTAAATATCCTACTAAATTTGAAGAGTTGAGAGGAAAATAGAAGCAAGAGAGTGAGTACAGACTCTAAGTTTAAGCATTGGAAGATCTAGTTTCAACCATTTGATCTGAGCAATAAAATCGAATGTAGAACATATAACCCAACTTTTGAAGAATGAAGTTTGTAAAGGGAATTACAAACAAGTAAATTTTGGGGAAATGATGAGGCGAGAATATGCCCAATTAATGTATAAAATATGATCTCATCTTACTCTCCTTTTTATTAAGTTTGATTGCATTTTGTGACTTTTATTTGATCTGATATGAGTTAGGATGTAATTTTCTATATTTTGATTGATTGTGATTCTAATGTTTAAAAGCTCTGAAATTCCTAACGAAGTGTGTGTTTGAAATTTAGTTTTGTAATAAAGCAGGTCTAATCAGTTGAAGAAATGAAGTATGTAGCGTTCAACATGTTTTCGGTAGCATCTATTCCAATATAGCTTAGTTTCGAACTTCCAAGCTAGTTCGAAACTCCATTACATAGTCATCATCTAGTTCTGAAAATTTTGGGTGAGTTCTTGAATTCTAGTATTTAGTTCAAGAATTTTCAGACTTAGCTCCAGAACTCCTGGGTATAGTTCGAAACTCTCATGGTTTTGATCATTAATGATTTCCTATGGTTTTGGAACTTCTCTGAAGTTATGTAACCAATGGGATTTTATCTATTCTAACAAAACCCAATATTTTGTATCAATAACCCTTTCAATTAGGAAAGGATGAGAAGATTTCTAAACGTATATCCAGGGATAGTTATCTTACAACTTTCTGTTCAGCCACAACTGAAGTCGGCATTTTTTTCGGGCACAATTTTATTTCATTAGAATCATAGAGAGACCTATGATTGTAAATGTATATATAAGCATACTTGCAGTAGTAAATATAATAGGAAATAAATAGAGAGATAGAACAAAGAAGATAGATATAGAATAACTACAGATGGAAGGAAGAGGAAAAGGAAGAGCGGTGTTATTTCCCAGTGCATAAAAACATGTAGGATCTATAGAGGAAATTTGTTGAGCTTATTGTAATTATAGCTCGAGAGAGAAATGAAGGTGGAAATAACACAAATGAAGAATATTATTTGAAGAGGAGGAAGGACAAGGGCTACATGTAGCTTTTGAATAAATGATTATTCGAGCATTAAAAGAAAATAATGATGATATAAAATTTGATGTTTTAGAATATACAGGTATCCTAAAACTAGAGGAGCTTATCGAATGGTTGAATATCATGGGAAAATGTTTTGAGTGGAAGGCTATGTCGAGGAAAAGAAGGTAAAATTTTCATGCATGAAATTCAAATATCATGTTATGTCATCGTGGGATCACTCAAAAAAAGAAAACAAGAAAGGGAAATAAATTATTAGGACTTGGAGTAAGATGGAGATGAAGCTAAAAGAAACATTTCTCCTGTGTATTTTGCACAAATCCTTTAAAGGAGGTTTCATAATCTTAGACAAAACTTAGAAACCATGTAAGAATACATAGATGATTTTATAACTTTTCCATTCATGTATAACATGAAGAAAATGAGGAACAATTGAATGCAAGGTAAGTAAATGGATTTAAATTTTTCTATTCAAGATGAGCTAAGTATGTATAGGATCAAGAGCATGTAGGTTTCCTATATACTAGCTTTAAATTCGAAAGAAAAATAGGACCAATAAAGTTTTAGGAGAACACGTGGGATGAATAGGGGGAATCATCCTCATTTTGGGAATGGGCGGAGTTCCATTAAAGGTAGAAGAGAACAACCTCGTTAAGTGGGAAAGTAAAAATATACAAGACAAGATCTGTAGAATTAGCAAAGAGGTATAGTATTTCCTATGGGTAGAGGATATACTTGTAGTAGAGGATGGGAGTCTCCACGAAGACCATGTTTTTTTCTACATATGTGGTGAATAAGGGCATAGGGATTTTGAATTCCAACATTATTATACACATGAAAATATGAAAGAAGATCCTCGAAGATTGAATCTTTCTAAATTTGAATAATAATAAGAAGAACATGACCTATAAATTCCATAAAATGTAGGAGAAAATATGATTATCAAAAGGATGATGATTTCTCCAATACGAGGAGATGAAGGGGATGCATGGCTACATACAAATATTTTTCGAGACAAGATGTACCTTAGAAGGAAAGGTATGAAATGTTATTATTAATGGTGTTAGTTGTGAGAATGTGGGTTCAAATGAGATGGTTGAGAAACTAGGCCTACATTGTGAGAAGAATCCTAACTTTTACTTGTATGGCATGATATAATAAGTGTAATGGAGTTACGGTTTATAAGATATGTTTAATAGAAAACATTATTGGTAAAATTTATAAGGATGATATTTTGTGTGATGTTATTCCTATGGATGTATGGCATATGTTGCTAGGAAGGCTATAGTAATTTGATAGAAAATTAATTCATTACGAGGAAAGGAATACATACGCTTTTTTGGAAGGAAGGAAAAAATAGTTTTTCCACCTCCTAAGGAAGAGGGAAATGCCCAAAATATTATTTCGTAAAATAATTTTTAAGGACGAAAATGCAAAAAGATTTTATTATGTACTAGTCACAAATAAAGATAAATATGCAAGTGAAGAAATACCAATAGAGACAATAAAATTAATGAAGGATTTTCTGATGTTACTCTAGATAAGCTATAGGATGGATTACCACTTAAAGGAGATATTCAACACCATATTGATTTGATCCTAGGATTTTCACTCCCAAATCAGGTAGCTTATAGGATGAGCCTAGCATTGGTTGTAGCATTGAATAAGAAAGTGAGAGAACTTGTGAGGAAGAGTGTATTAAGGGATAGGATGAGTTTGTGTGCCACTCTAGCTTTATTAACTCCAAATATGGATGGAACATGGAGAATGTGTGTGGATAGTTCAGAAATAAACTAAATTACAATGAATTTTGGGTTCCCAATACCTCACCTTGATGATATGATGGATGTGCTTGCTAGATCTAGGTATTTCATGAAAATTGATATTTGAAGTTGTTTCCATCAAATTCATATTAGAGAAGGAGATGAGTAAAATTTAGCATTCAAGACAAGGGATGGATTATATGAGTGGCTAGTGATATCATTTGGGTTTTATAATACACCTTGCACTTTTATGACATTGATGAAATCTTACTATCAAAGTAAAATGGTAATTTTGTTGTGGTTTATTTTGATGATATATGGATTTTTCAAGTAAAACTAAAGATGAACATTTGAGGAATCGAGGGTGATATTTGAAGTGTTAAGGAAAGGGATGTGGTATTTTTAGGTTTTATTATTCTAGAAGATAAGGTACATATTGAATCATAACAGATAAAGGTAATTATTGAATGGTGACTCTACATAGTATAACGAGAGGTAAGAAGCTTTCATGGTTTGAACATTTACGAAATTTTATTAAAAAATTAGTAGTATGTACCACCTATAATAGATTGTACAAAAAGGGAGTTTTTGTTGACAAAAGAAGCTGAGGATATATTTGAGTTATTGAATAAGAAGGTGACAAAAGCACCTAATTTGGCACTACCTGATTTTGAAAAAGTGTTCGAGGTTGATAGTGACACCTCACATGTGGGTATTATTTTTCCTAAGTCAAGGTGGCAAGTCAATAACTTTCTTTAGTGTGAAATAAAATGAGGTGAGAAACAACTAATCTACTTATGATGTGCAATTTTATGCAATTATATAAGCATTGAGGCATTAGAGGCATTACTTAGTGCCTAAGGAGTTTGTGTTATTTACACACCACATAACCCCGAATTATGTGAATACACAAAAGAAGTCAAATAGTAGGAATGTAAATTGGGTATCATTTTTACAATTTTATAATTTTTATCTAAAAACTTGTTAGGAAAAAATAACCAAGGTTCGATGCATTGAGTAGGTCTCATTACTCTATTTACAACTATGCGAGAATGAGGTGGTTTGTTTTTAATAAATAAAGGATTTATATGTTTTTATTCTGATTTCAAGGATATTATTAAAAGGTTAAGTAGTCCATTGTCAAGCGATTCAAGTGATGTCTAGGATGAGTAACTTTTACGGGATGACTATCTATTTATGGGACAATAGCTATGTATTCCAATTGGGTCTATGAGAGAGAATATAGTAATAAAGTTTCATAGTGGAGGATTGGTTAGGAACTTTGGTAAGAATAAGACTATATCTTTGGTATAAGAAGATAAATACTATTGGAAAAAGATGAAAATATATTTGGTAATATATGTGGAGATGTGTATAATTTTCCAAGTCTCGAAAGGCCATCTACAAAATCTTGGGTTGTATAAGCCATTTCATGTTCCTAAAGGAGCATGGACAAATTTGAATATGGATTTTGTTTTGGGATTACCAGACAAAAAAAGAGGTAATGAATAATTTTTTTGTTTTTTATAGTTTCTCTTAGTTCATTTTATTACCTTTAATAAAACTAGTGATGCAACAAGAGTAGAAGATTTGATTTTTAGAGAATTTTTTAGGTTGATGGTGTTACAAAAACCATTACTTCAAATAGGGATAAAATATTTTTAAGTCATTTTTACGGAAGAATTTATGGAAGAAGTTGGGAACTAAACTATAGTGTAGAAGTTCCTACCATCTCAATACTTGATGGGAAAATAAATGTGCTAAATATGAATTTGGGAAACTTGTTAAGGTGTATAGTTGGGAAAAGACAAAAATGGGACTTAACATTACCAAAAATTGAGTTTTCTTATAATAGCTCACCAAAAAAATACGCAAGGAAGTATCCATTTTATATTGTGTATGGGATTAATCCGAAAGGGGTGTTAGATTTGGTGTAACTACTAATTGATGGAAGAGTTTGTGATGATGCGAAGCTTTTGCGAGAACATATAAATCAATTGCGGGAAGAAGTTGTAGAATAGTAATGATAAGTATAAGGAGATAATAGATGTGCACTGAGAAGGAGAAAGGTCTTTACAATGGGTGAATTTTTTATCTTATACCTTTAGAAGGAAAAGTTTCCAAAAAAAACCTATTGCATGCTGAAGTACAAGAAGATTGGTCCCTACAAGATCGTGAAAAGATAAATGATAATGATTATGAGGTAGAATGACCAAGAAATTTTTATATTTCTCTAGTATATAATGTTTCAAATTTATAATATTGTCATGGAGGTAGTGAATAAGGGGATGTTAATGAAGAAATAGTATATTGGAGACAAGAGGTTCCGATGAACAAGAACAAAGAAGTAGATCAGATTTTAGACAAGAAAATGGTGAACACATGACATGGACAATACAATTAATATTTGGTAAATTGTAAAGGATTGGAACAAGAGGAAAACACATGGGTCATAGAGTGAGAGATTAAAGATCTAGATAAAGATAAATGGAAGAAATTTGAAGAAGACAACTTACGGTAGAGCTGCAATTCTCAACCAAGGAGAATGATGTACTTCTTTTAGCAAAAACTCAAAATGCTCATAACTTTTGTTTCTAGTGTCGGTTTGATTCCATTTGTTTTCGTAAACCACTTTTTTCTATGAGATGAATGCATTCATCAATCCTCCTTTCTAATTTGAACAATATTTGGTGAATATTCAGGGCAAAAAAATAGGATTTAAGTTTCAATTCAGTTTTTTTCCTATTTTACGGCATTAGTTATTTTTAGTCTCTTCCATACATAATGAGGCCATAAAATTTACAATTCCTATAATTTAGTAATGTAGAAAATGCAAGGATTTTTTTGTGGCGATGCTAATAAACATGCAAACATAATAACAATAGTAGATTCTAGTAAATTGTTAAAAATAATAAATTTTTCCACCTAGAGTAGACTTAATTGAAGTTAGTTAGATTTTTCTTGGCAATTCGAGTTGGAAGTTGTTTTCCTTTTAAGATAGGTTTTAAGTCATCATTTAAGAATTAAGAAGAGAATTTATTTTCTTTGAGTTCAAGGTATTTTGAAGTGTAATGAGTGTTTGTTAATGTTTAGCTTCATCATATTCATATCATTAGGTTAAAGTTAAGATCGTTTGAATTTTTACATAAATCAATTGTGATGTGTAAATTTCTATTAGAAATTTAGGAAATTTTTCATTTTTAATCATTTTCTTTTCTTTTAAATAATAAATTTTAAATTGATTCATTTTTTATTTTAAAAATATTCCTATTACATATAGATTACAAGTGAAGTTTGTGGTATACATAGATAGGTAACCTTTAATGAGTGACCTAAGTGCTCCAACTAACATCACCCAATTACTACAAATAATACGATAAAATTTCTCCCTTGAAATTATTAAAGATGATACTACTTTGTACAGGGAAGTCATATATCATCAATAGAATAAAGATCCCATTTTATAATACATGTTATAGTGACGCGACACTCGCTATTATTGTATATCACTCAAACATGTGATTCTTAATTGAATAATTTTTAATCAACCATACATACATATATTTATATATACCTAGAAAGTAAATGAATGTTTTTAGGGACACTTATGATTCTTGTTTCTTTTCCACCACATTTTTATTGATGAGATGAGATCATTATTGTTTTTTTGTCTCATATGATTTATCATGTATGTAAGGATATCCCTAGGACACTTATGGTTCTTGTTTCTTTTCCACCACATTTTTATTGATGAGATGAGATCGTTATTGTTTTTTTGTCTCATATGATTTATCATGTATGTAAGGATATCCCTAATTAAAATGCAACTTTTTAGGAAATGACTTGTTATCATTGGTGACATATGCTAACTACCTAGAGTTAAAAGACATACCAGGGGATGTATTATGGAACATAATTGATTCAACTATAAAATAAATATATAAGTTATGGTTTAATGTATTTTTATTCAATGATAGGATTAAAGGGTTACCAATAGCTAGTATAATCATATTATTAATAAAATAATAATGTACATATGATAATATGCTTTTATTAGTAATTTAAAACTTAAATTATATGACATAATCTACATGAAGGTGAAAAACAAGAAAGAGGGATAAATTAGCATATTATAAACTCCGGTAGCTGATTTAGAAACATTGTATGAATATACACTAAAAATTATACGCAAGAAATTGTTGTATGAAATTATGAGCGTAAAATAAGAAGTGAAAAAATCTTCTAGTGTGCATGTAAGTGTTAGATGATTTACTATCAAGTGAATGGTTCCTAAAAGATATGGAATGGTGTCATACAAATTATTGTCCCATTTTTATTTTATGTAATGTATTCCTCTTTAAGAATCTTAGTGTTGCATGTTTGTGAAACCCTTAATGTGATGTGAAATAGATTAACTTAACCAGCAAAAGCATACCATGCATAAAGGTTAGCTTGATTGGGTTGAGGTGTAATATATTCCCAACTTATGTTAATAGTATGAATGAAGAGGCCCAAAACTATGAATAATTTTTGTAGTAGATTGTAATAGATATAAAGATAATAATTTATTGTGTAATTATTACTTTTCACAATTAGGAAAACTTTTTTAGATAGTCTATATCTTGGGAAGTGTGACACTATAACCTATTTAACTATACTTTAGTCTAGGTTGGGAAATTATTATGGAGTGTGTTACTTTTTTTCTAACAATTTGGAAGAGATTATAGTTTAATAACTATTATAATGTCAATAGGTAGTATTAAAATTTCAAAATAAGTAAATGAGTACATTAGATTTGTTAAAATAGGGGATTGCTTAGTAAAATTCCACATTTATTATAGCTAACAAAGATATCTCTAGACAAAAAAAAATACATCAAAATGAAAAATATCAGTATGTGGACTGGAATGAAATTGTGTAATTTAGAATGAATCATTCCTTTTTTCAATGATGTGTTTTCTTGTACATGGAAGTTATTGGATTTTGCTAATTTTTAAGGATGTGTGTAATTTATAACCTAATAAGAAGTGTAAATAAGGAATCAAGCCATACATTATGAATAATTATGTGCAATTAATCTTAGAAAGTGTCCACAAGACATGAATTAGGTGTAAATACAATGTTTTCATTAGCGAATGATAAACTTCAAAATTTAGGTGTCTATATTTGTTCAACTTTTAAGTATGTAATTAAGTTACTATATCAAAGGAAACATTAACTAGGTGTGTGATAAATAAGATGTCTTTTTTGAGGTGCTTGATTTGGTTGAGATATACATGATCTACACAAGTGAGACTTGTAACAAAAATGTAGTGCATTTTGATAAGATAATTTAAATTTATGTAAAAAGTAATGTTATTTGAAACTTTTATTTGCAACTAAAAATTGTAGTTTACAAAATAATAGTTAGAGGAAGCATAATATGCGCATATCTTCCCAAAATTGAGTCTCCATGATGATATTCTTGGAGAGATGGATTGAAGAGGACATGTTAAAGAATTTTGGGTATTGAGTTTATTATTTTTTTAGTTGAGGGAATGTATACATATACAATTTGGGTGTCCCATCACAAATGACGGTGCCAAAAGGATTTGTATTTACATTTAGAACTATATAAAATTAGGAGGTCTATTATAGGGAGTTTGTGTCAATTGAACAACTGTTGATGAAAAATTTAAAGACTCCCCAAATGGGCTGATTTGAATGGAGCATCCGATGTAATCTGCATAACATGGGACCATCTCTCTAGTTGTGGGACTTGCGAATGTCGAGATAGTCCTCTAGAGACGGAAAGTTTCCTCTACCTAATTCTAATGCTAAACTACACTTAATGTAAAAATTATTCCTAATTACAACTATCCTAACAATGCCAAGGAGACAAGGAGAGAGAAAGTGCGTAAAATGGGAAATCCTACACTAACAAGGTGATAGCACCAAGAAAAGGGGTGAGATACTCTGATGAGGGAGGAAGAAGAAAAAATAGCTGGGAGAGGTTAGAACAATAGTGACATAGACCCAAACTCCATCTTCCATCTGCACTCCATGAAACACAACATCTTACACCTGTAAATGTGAAATACATGCACAGAAAACAAATCCAAAATGGAGAGGCACATAGAAACAACAAAACATGAGAAAGGGTTGAAAAATGCCACAAAAACATGAATTTATTGCTCTATAAGGTGCACAAACCATTACATTAATGCTTAGAGGCATAAATATGCTTGTTAGGTGCAGGAGAAGGCTTACAGCTCAAATGGAGTTGAGGGAAAATTTTGTAAGGGTTTCCCTAGCTCCAAGAATGTCTCCTCAAAAATGAGGTGGATTTTACAATATATAAGAAATGTCTCACCAACCCTCATTAAAGAGGTATGGGAACCCATACAAATTAACTTCTTGAGGGTACTTATGTCACATGAAGACATGGGCGGCATACCGCATTAAAATCTAATTCTTTGAGTTATTTGGACTCATGAGCCGTCAAACCATATGACCCATCCAACATGGATATACCATCCAACCTGGGTGTCTTGCAAGTGTTATGGGTGCAATAGGTGTCAAACAATGATCCAACGTGTAAAAAATGTGACCCGACCAACCCCTGGGCATCCAACCCCCACCCGACCACACCTAGGGCATCCAATCCAATGACCCATCCAACCTAGACGTAGTGTCCAACTTGGGTGTTTTTTAAGTGTGATGGGTGGGATGGGCATCAAAAAGTAATCCTACGTGTCAAAAATGTGACCCATCAAACCCCTAGGCGTCCAACCCCTAGCCGACCAACTCCTAGGTGTCCAACCCCATGACCTATCAAACTTGGTAAATCTTGTCAAACCTAGGGTCATGTAAATGAGAGGGTGTGAAGTGCATCAAAAAGTGATCCTAAACATCAGAAAATGTGACCTCACTAACCCTTGGGCATCCAACCATCCAACCATGACCCTTCCAACCACTCGATTGCCTAACCTCTAGCCGACCATCTTTGGAGGTGATAACTTTAGCTCCCAAATGAGTTTTTGGGTGAAATTTTTATGATTTCACATGGAAAGAACCCATTGAATATAATGATGGTAGTATAAAAATATAAATTCTACTTTATCAGCTCGAAAATTCTCCTTGTTTCTCGGGATTGCCGGTTGTGGGCAAGAAGAATGAACTACCTTGGGAAGTGTATGATGCTTCAAGATGTCTTATATTTTTCACCATGTAGGGAATAGAAAATGATTTGCATAAGATATTTTTTGGATTTATTATTACTAACATGGTAATCAGAATATTATTTTGAATCTCAGGTCCTCTTTCACACTGCAAACTCTTTAAGGCCCGAAAGCCTACTTCTGATTGATGGCCCCAAGACCTCCAAAAATTTCTTGAATCAATTGCAAGATTCCCAAACTTGAAAACTCAGTTGTATCATTCCAGGTTTCTCCATGAATTATTTTCCAGTTCTTAAACCCATCCTCCTAAGTTTTCTATTTTACCAGGGGGTAAAAAATAGATAACAATTGGCGACCTCTCAAGGACATCTGCCTGCTAGATGTGTGACCAGTGGCCTTGAATTGTCCATTGGGCATGGATTCAATATTGGTACACCTGAAAACTGATCCTAAAATATGAATTCTTCCATTGAGCCATTAAAACACTGATTCTTGAACCTAGAACTTCCTACCACTGCTCGGATTTTCCCTCTCATTTACAAAATTATCTGAATTAAGGTTTTGTGAGAGTAGAAAATTGTCTTGAACCTGGAATTCTCTTTCTTCTGCAAACCTGATCTATAGGACAAAGGTTTGAAGCCCCCTTAAAATTTTCCTTAATCTGATTTCTTTTCAAGTATGAAATAAAACCAATTGATGATTCCTTGACAAGTATAAACATTGCAAAAGTCATGGGAACACAAGCTGATTTAGAGAGGCTGGGACTGTTGTTGAAACCTAATTTCTCCCATGAAAACATGCCCCCTCTAAATAAAGAATCATGCATAGTAAAAAACATGCCACAATGCATGCTATGTACAAAAATGAAAATTATACATACCCCTGATTGGAGCATGCAGAGTCTGCATGAGAACTTCTTACGAAGGAAAACCTACCTACTCTACGCTAACCAAAGGAAAAGGGAACTCAAACAAATCCTACAACTAGAAGGAGAAGTAACTTCCCTTTCTCAAAATAGGAAGCCATGTATATGATTTGGTGTTGAACATGGCTATTATAATGAGTGAATAACTGACAAGAGGCCGATCCTCCACCCAAATAACTAAAGTATCAACATAAATAAAAAATAACTCCTTAAGATGATTGACATTAGACTCTTGGAGGTGTTTATCATGACCCTTGGTGCTTTGATAGTCATCCTCATGCCCTGAACTAGGAAAGACCGGTTTGGCTTCTCCTTGGCTCTAATGAAACTAAGTACTTGCTTGGGCATGGTATGATCTGATGGATGTGCCCATTATTCTGAAAATCAACTCCAAAAATGAAATCTCCCTGTGGAACTTCCTTAAAAATGAGGGTACTTGCATGCTAATTTTTTCTTTGCAGTGCTTTTGCAAGTAGCTGATTCACTTCCTTAATGACTGGTATGCAATGTTTGTCATATTTGTTCCTTGCCTCTTATGGATAACATGGAAGATTTAGATCTTCCAACATAGGTTTCATAGGGTCATTGTGAAATGTAGGCTAATGTAATTGAATGATCTCCCCCATGGCAGTGGAGTCATGATGTTGGAGAATGAATGATGAGGCAACAAATGTGGTAATATCCGTAGTCTCGTCTCCATCAAGGTAGTCCTCTAAATCAGACGGATAGTCTACCTCTTTTTTGGCATGTTTCATTGGCTCGACATCCCCCATGGTGTCCTGCCGATGTACAACTTTCCCTTCATGGTTCCCCTCATCTTCAAACATGAAGTTTGAAATCTTAAACTCTTCTTCGACATTAGAGCTCGAAGGGGATAATGGGGGGAGGCGAAGGTTCTTTCTATGTACTTATCTCGTATTTGAAGCCTCTGGAATCGTATGGCTCTCCTTAAAACCAGAATGTACTCCTCTTATTTTTAGATTTGGAGTATTTGTTTATTCCCTTGCTTGCACTACAAATGAAGCGTCCACCACTTGTGGCTTTACCTCAGCCTCCTCTATGTGTTTAACAATCAAAGGGATCTTCTTTATTCCAAACATGACAGCCCAACTCTTAAGATTTTCTATCATTTCTTCTCTGTTGGGTTCCTCTTTTCTTCATTTTTTCTCCTTCACTTATCTTTTGATTCTCTTCCCAACATAGACTTGGGAAATTAGGAGTGGTGGGTGGGGTCTCCACTAGTTTTTACTTTATTTGTGATGAAGGGGAAGTTATTTATTTTGGCTCTTGTGGAGGTGAAATGTGTTTTGAAGGGAGAAGGGTAGAGAAATTAAGATGGGATGGGAGACTAGAAGATGGAGAAATGAATTCCACAATTGGGGCAACAGGGGATGGGAAGCTTGGAAATTGAAGCTCAAGTTGAGATGGTGCTACTTGGGGAATGGAGAGAAAATTACTAGATGATGGTGTAGGATTTACCCATTGACAAGGTTTCTAGCACCAAGTTCATAGGCCTCTATCTCCTTAGTCCACTATGCAAGTTGAGGCAACATTTCAACCATGAAGTCAAGATTCTCCTACGGGCTATAGTGTCTTGGAAAAGGGCCTTCCCATGGACAAGATGCCCTGTAACCAATTTTGAATGCCCTCATTTGTGTTGTAGCCCTTGATTAAACCATGTCAGCCTCCATATTTATAATCTTCTCTAGTAGATCATTGTTCTCCATGTAATTGATGTCACTGCATGTATATCCCTCTTGCCTACTTCCATAGTCAAACTGATCTTGGTACTTCTCATAGGAGTACGTGTAGTGATTATTGATTTTCTCATAACACTGATTTGGTGGAGTTGAGAAATACATTGGAGGTGGATTGCACTTTTGTTGATGCAAGTGTGAATTCCAAGATGGGAATGAAGCCATGAATGCACATCCTCATGAATGGAAAAAGATGAAATATTTGGAAATAAGAATGGATGGAAATGGATGGGGAGAAGGTCTACAACTCGAGAGAATGGATTGTTGACTAGATGGATTTGCAGATGTTCTTTCCATGTGCCTCCAAAGGTTGAATATCACCAAGAACACATCAATGTGATGAAATTAAGTGGTAAGGTGCTTCAAACCTATTCCACCGAGCATGCCAAAATGTTTTATGCAAAATTACAGCACCCCTCAAATGGCCTAGGTTTGAATGGGGCATCTGGTGTAATCTGCATAACATGGGACCATCTCTCAAGTTGTGGGACTTGCAAACTTGAGATGGTCCTCCAGAGAAGGCTAGATTCCTCTACCTAATCCTAATGCTAAACTACTCCTAATGCAGAAAAGACACCTAACTACAACTATCCTAACAATGCCAAGGAGATAGGGAGAGAGAAAGTGTGTGAAATGGGAAATCCTACACTAACGAGGTGATAACACAAAGAAAAGGGGCAAGATACTCTAATGAGGGAGGAAGAAGAGAAAAAATAGAGCTGGGAGAGGTCAGAACAACAGTGACATAGACCCAAACTCTATCTTCCATCTGCACTCCATGAAACACAACATCTTACACCTACAAATGGAAATACATGCATAGAAAACAAATCCAAAATGGAGAGGCACGAGAAAAACAAAAAAAAATGAGAAAGGGTTGAAAAACACCACAAAAACATGAATTTATTTCTCTATAAGGTGCACAAACCATCACATTAATCTTGAGAGGCTTACAACTCAAATAGACTTGAGGGAAACTTTAGCAAGGATTTCCCTAGCTCCCCAAATGTCTCCTCTAAAAATGAGGTAGATTTTACAATATATAAGAAATGTTTCACCAACCCTCATTAAAGAGGTATGTGAACCCATACAAATTCTCTTCCCAAGGGTACTTTTGTCAGATGAAGACATGGGCACCATACTGCATTAAAATTTGATTGCTAAGTTGTTGGAATTTGTGAGTCTGTGCAACCATGTGACCTATCCAACCTAGACATATCATCCAACATGAGTGTCATGCAAGTGTTACGGGTGCGATGGGCATCAAAACTAATGCTACCCATAAAAAAATGTGACTCGACCAAGCCCTAGGCATCCAACCGCATAACCCATCCAATATGGATGTACCATCCAACTTAGGTATCGTGCAAGTGTGACAGGTGCGACAAGAATCAAAAACTTATCCTAAGTGTCAAAACATGTGACCCAACCAACTCCTAGGCATCCAACCCCCATCGACCAAGCTGCTAGGCGTCCAACCCCATGACCGTGCAACGGCTGGTCGTACCATCCAACCTGGGTGTCGTGCAAATGAGAGGGGTGTGATGGGCATCAAAAAATGATCATACGCATAAAAAAATGTGACCCGACCAACCCTTGGGCATCCAACCCCTAGCCATCCAACCTTGACCCGTCCAACCCCCAACCGTCCAACTTCCAACCAACCAACTTTTAGAGGCAATAACTTCAACTCCCGAGATAAATTTTGGTGAAAATTTAAATGATTTTGAATGAAAAAGACCCATTTAATCTAATGATGGTTGTCGTAAGATCCTATTTTTACTTTATCACCTCAAAAATTATTCTTCTTTCTTTGGATTTCCAGTTGTCTGCCAAGAGATTGAACTACCTTGATAAATGTATGATGCTTCAAGATGTCTCATCTTTTCCACCATGTAAGGAATGGAAAATGACTTCCATAGGCTCTTTTTTGGACTTATAATTCCTGACACAAATATCATAATCTTGTTGAATCTCAGGTCCTCTTTCACACTGCAAACTCCTTAAGGCCTAAAAGCCTACTCCGATGGATGGCCCCAAGACCTCCAAAACTTCCCTGAATCAATCGCAATGATTCCAAAACTTAAAAAATCAGTTGTATTATTCTAGGTTTTGCAAGGAAATGTTTTTGCATAGAAACCACAATAGTGTAGATTTATTTATGAACAAATGTCCAAAACAGATAAATGCCAAAGGGGAATTAGGTGTGCATTCCTTAATGTTTAATATCTTGTTTTATCCATAATAAAATGCTAAACATAGAATAGGAAGAAGGATGATTACCCATATTTTAGTGCCCAGAATTCTCATTTTAATATTAAAAGAATATAAAATAGAATAAATAATAATAATAATAATATTAAGAAGTGTATGATGGTTTGTCAGTGGAATAAAAAGCTCCATATGAAGGCACGAGGGTTGGTTTTCCAGGAAAGGAGCATGGCGGAGTACGTGGGTAGTTCAACCTCCTGTTAGACCAGTCATTATCCTTGCGTAATAATCCAAGCACCTAAATTGGAATCCAAGGCATTTTCCACTGTCTAAGCTTGGAAGTGGGATTTTATTATTTAATGCTTTCCTCTCATGTAAATGTATTTCGGTCTACAATTTCTTTATTTTCCATCCCTTCTGGCATTTTTGTTATAGTATTCCATTAATGGTTTCTTCATCCACTCCTTGACTACAGACCACCTTCTATTAAGAACGTTTTAATCGAAGGAACTCCCACCAAATACTCTTATCATCATATAAAACGATACACCAATAATTTTATAGACACACCTTGGCCAAGGAGGTTTCAATACGGTTTTCTAAGGTAAGCTTCCCAGCGAATCCCTGGTAGCTATTAAAATTCTTAAAAATTCTAAACACTGCCAAAATATGTTCATGAATGAAGTAGTTACCTTTGAGAGGATCCATCAATTGCATCTGGTGCGACTCTTTGGGTATAGCTTTGAGGGTTCTAAAAGATCATTGGTCTATGAGTATAGGGTCAACGGTTCCCTCGAGAAATATATACGTTGAGATGATCAGAATGTATTGGACTTGAAACAATTGGATTCCATTACAATAGGTACAACTCACAATAGTTTGGTCTCCATGTCTATGATCGATGCAAGCCACAACGGGAATACAAGCACGGTCTGCGAGGTTGTGAGTTACGGAGATGTGTAGTGTTGGAGCTCGAGAAATTTTACTTGGTTGCCCCGGTGGGATTTTTATGAATTTTCGGGGGTTGCGGACTGACTAAGGGTAGGCTTCGGTTTTATTTCTGGTGGAATATGACATCCATGTTGGATTTTTATTTGTTACAAGAAACACATAAAATGAGTTGGTTAAATATTTCTTGGAAGAATTAAAGAAAATGTCTTTGGAGGATTAATAAATCCATATCTCTAACCTTGTCAGCCCACTCTCTGCCTATCCAAAATAATAGCAATGTGATAGTGAATGGCTTCCATCAAATAAGAATGGAAGGGTCATGTGTGGGTAATGTTGTGGGTACCTCATCTTTTCCACCACAACTATACACTCAGCGTGTGTGAAAATAAGAGCTCTCAAATAGAATATTGTCTTCAATGAAAGGATAATGAAAAAAATCTATTCCTATTTATATCCTATTCCATGTTAGTGAAAGAAACCTGAGACGGTGATCATGATTATGAAATAAGTGGCCAAGAAAGTATAAGATGGTGATGGGAAAAACCGCTGTCAGAAAGGATTCTTGATACACCTCTGGAATAATCTTTGAATAAAATGCAATGGTGAAATGGTGGATGTGTGCAACCATTTGATGAAATTCTCATTTATGATGCGAGAATTGAGTCCCTCAATTTTGATCAGATTTGTTCCTCCGGTCATGGTTCATCGACCTTGTCCTTCATAATTCTCATAATTTAGGTTAAATTTTCAGCTAAATAACTTTAAAACCTTGGATTATCTCACATTTGATTATTTTAGATAAACTTGTTTTTCCAAACAATAAAACAAAATCTGGTACTTGTGTAATCCAAATAACACTTAGTAGCCAAGCATAAACTTAAACCACTTCTTCGGACACAATATGGAAACTTTGTAACTAGACTATTAGTGTGAAGTAACAAAATTTCTCCTTTTTATTTAAATCAATGACTTTTAATTTTATTGTCATTCATGGTTTTGACCACAACCTTATTCAATGTTAGACCCATGGTATAAAAATATTGGTGCTCATGCCCATTGGTTTCGACGAGGACTTATGGAGTTATCAACTAAAACAACCTATAGACACTAAAATTAGGTCACACTCCCCTTTGGTCCCTCAACAAATAAGAACCCTTCATCAAATTCACCTAGCCATGGCCCCCTTCACCCCACTAATATTAATTTAATTAATTTAATTTAATTAATTCATTATCCTCACTATATTTATTATTTAAATATCTTAATTTAAATAATATCCACACATACACTTAACCTAGACACCTCACCAAGCCAACTCACCCTAAAACCTATTCTTAGTAAGTTGCCATAACTAACTAAGACTTACCTAAACCCTAAAATTCAATGCCTACATTCTCTCTAACAACATTCTTGCATGCTTACAGGTAGCTTCAAGTCTAATCCGTGGGTTAACGAAACGAGATCTCGAGGAAATGAAGAGGATCTCCCAGTTTAGTAAACCTATGAAATCCTACCTCGACCAATGCCGGTTACCCCTAACCGCGTTCTTTGGTTAAGTGGAATCGCCGCTTGCGGTTACCCTTTTAACACCAAAACAAACTTATTCTCGAGGTTTGTAAAAGGTTGGAAAAGATTGCAAAAGTTCGCGAACATTAGCACATTCCAGAGAGATATCGCATCTTCGAGAGAGAATTTCACCAAGAACATGCATGCAAGGAAGTAGATCAAGCTTCTTTTCCTACACACCATCCCAACAATGATCTAATCTAACCAAGCAAAGAAGAATTTACATGCAGCCAATGCAAAAGCTTTCCTTCGGTTGGTGATCATCTACACCTTCAACCTCTCATTAGCACCTCCATCCCTCACTCACAAGCATCCATGACCAGAATCCAAGTAAGCAAAACGTTATACTTCTCTGGTTCATTTCATTTCGTCATTATATTATCACCTATTGTTTACCTAGCCACCCATTGACCTCCTCCCAGACTCACGCCTACATATACCCATTAAAACCTCACCAAATCCCACCCAAATAACCCAATACCTCATCCCGACAAACCAAAGTCCTTTGTGCAATAATGAAGGAGACCTAAATCTCATTTTGTGGCATTCCCGATTTTCCCACGAATTAGCAGACTTGATTACACCTAACCGTCATCGGTCACCCTTAAGCGACATCGGTCTCTGTATTTGTCCATATAACTAGAAACAGTGACCTATCCACCTAATTCCCTCTCAACCTCATTCACTTGTGATCTACGCCTAAGACCTCTGTCAAACTGTAGAGCCCAACACTAGTCACTTGACCTTTGGATCCTATTCTAACCTAGCTTTGTTAGATTAGACCTATTTCTTATTGTGTTTTAAGTGAGATACCTAAATCATTTCGAATTACAATAGGATTTACTTTATTTACCAGATTAAATTGTTTAAAATAGTGGACTGATAACCATCTAGGAAGTATCACACTTCCCAAATCTAGCATACGCTAGGCTGTTCACTGCACATATTGTTTAATTCCTTCTGGTGGTCGTGCTTTTATTACAGGTAGTTCCTCCTAGCCAAAAGGAAGTTCTCATGATTAGCTATGGATTCGGAAGTCATACGCGTGCAAGAACCCATCAACTGGAATTTGAATAGGTATTACTTATGCACCAAGTTACCCTATCTATTTCATCAATAATTCAAAGAAATGATCTAGAATTATGTGTAACACAACCTTTTTTCTACCTTGTAAGTTAGAAAAACACAATTTCTAGAGACTTGCAAAATAACACTATGAACCCCATACATGAGATGTTAAGCATTGTATGTGTTCCTTGTTATGTAGAGAGTCATGTCAAGCATTAACTAAACCTTTTTTACCATTTGCACTCTCTTCAATGCTTCCTTAGGATCCCTATCACTCCGTTTTACACTTTTAGGGAGATGTTAAAATAGAAAACTTGGCTTTCATTTTGACCTTCCGTTTGAACCCTGAGTAACAAAATGTTTATCCACCTTTGCAAACATCTAATTTTTTTACTAAAAAATTTACTTGAACCTTTGGTTCTAGGAAATCACATTCCTAGTTAGTTTGGCAAAGAGGTTTTATAGGAATCTGGTCATAGTTTGACTACGTCAAACAAGACCAATTATGATTGGTGGCTCTGGAAATCAAGGTGTCGTTTGAAACCAATTTCTCGAGTTCTCAGTTTTGTTAAATTTGATGAACTCTCCATATATAGAGGAACTTGTAGGAGGTTTCTCTTTTTCATGTTTTTCCATTGAACAATAGTTTGGATGTGGTTTTCTGAGCCCTTGAGCTAACTTTTGATTATTTGCAACTAGGCCAATTATGACCGTTGGCCTCAAAAAACTAGCCGACAATCATAAACCATTCACCGAGTTCTGAATTTTGTCTATTCCTGTGAAATCTTATTGCATAGGAGGGCATGTATAAATTTACTCATGGTGTGTTTCTTCATTGGTAGACAACATTTGAAATTGGTTTCTTTGCCTCTGAGCCTAAATTGAGTGTTTTCGCACCTAGTAGTAAAACGTAAAGGAAAGTTGAAGGACCCTGTCAAATTGCAAGACAATCATGGAATTGTTGACACTTGTAAATAACTCCTTCAAAATATACTATGTGACTTGTTGTGTGAAATTGAACTTTTGGCATAACAGTGTTTCTATCTTTTCCCTATTTCTTTCTCTCTCCTTGTTTAAGAAATGAAGTGAACTGAAATGAAATAAATATGTTTCTCTAATCTTCTCTTTTCAAATGTAAATTATTAATTTTATTATGTAAATGGAAAACTAAAAATGTTAATTATATTAGATTTGGGTGGAGGCCATGCCAGCAATTTATCACTGATTTCATGCTCACATGGTTTTATAGGATGCAAGAAAGATGGTGAAATGGCATGGTTGTAAATTCATTGGGTATTATTGGAAATTATGTATGCAAATGGAAATAATATATATGTATTTACTATTGCAATTTTATAATGTGTATGAGTTGCAAGTGTTTAGGGATGTTTGGGGAATATGTATCTAACCATGGGTGTTATTTCGATCCCAAAATTTGTATTGTAAAAGTTGAATATATATGTTAAACGAAATTGAATTTTAATACCTTGTAGTGCACTTACAGTGTGCAATTGTTGATTATAATTGGTGTTGTGTTCCTTACCTTAAAAATGTAATAAAGAATTCTAAATATAACAATTAACCCTAGTATAAGATTCATGCATAACTTATCTTCATGTGTGATCCTTCTTAGCATAGAATAAATTTAAAACCTTATATTGAACTTAAATCTCTACACTGATGAAAACTTTTGGCTTAAGTAAATAAGAACCCTACTTTGATTTATCGCCATTTCCGTATGTTTACGAATAGTTTCATGAAATTTTATTTTGAGATCGACATGGTCAAAATATTTTTGTTGTAAGCAGAACTAACACTTCCTTGGGATCCTAGTGGACTACCATGTCTTAAAAATTTAGATCTAGAAATTTACTTCATAACCGAATGAATTCCTTGTGGATCCGGATGACACAAATGGAGCAAGATTAATATTTGTGCTATGACTTAAACTCTTGTTAATGATCTATTTAGTTCTTCACAAATAAATGTATTACCTTGAATACCAACATCATTACACCTTAGTCTTTCATGAAGGTTGTTTAGCATAAATATGTCCTCTCACCTTAAACTCATATATAGTTGGGCGTAGATCCTTAGGTGAAATTGGAATTAAACCAAACCTTGGTTGATTAAGGGGTTAACTTGTGGGTGGAAATTGTTCATAACTCTTAGAAAATATAATTGTATTTAAAATAATTTGACTTAAGAGAAGTGTAGAAAAAGGGGCTCGTTACCCCATGTGCCTAGTTGCCCTTTGTACCCTAGTGAGTGGCCCAAAACCAAAAAAAGGTAGTAGGTGATATTCCTATGATTGATCTCATGGTGGGATTTAAATGACACAAGTGGATGTCTTGGATGTAACATGTGTTTAACATTGTAGTTTATAATAGAACACAAATGGGATGTCTCATACTAGGTTAGACTCTGGTAGTAGCGAATCCATTAGTGAAAATTATGTGTCTTGTCGTTTACAATTGTTTCAAAACAATGCTAATAATGAGATCATAGTATGATGTAAGAGTAAATCATATAAGAATAAAAAGAAATTTGATGTTAGGAATAATATCACTCTTACAGTCCTTATAACTTAATTAAAAAATTCATGTGTTAGAAAGAATATGAATTGTCCTTGGTGAGACCAAACTTCAAGAAAACAAAAGATATATATAAATCTAAATAAAATTTCTTGATGTGAAAATTTTGAATGGATTCAACATGTTATTGAACTATATTAACTATAACAGGGAAATAAAGATACCATGATCGAAGAATGCTTATGGGAAAAAGGTATCTTGAATCTAAATCTCCCTTAATCCTAAGATTTACTTCTTAACATTAACTCCCTTTCTTTTGGTTGGGTCATTACTAGCATTAGTTCACTAGGGAAAGTGTGGCATCAACATGTATATGGTTTTGTCATATTTCTATGTGATTCGATGAGTTATGTAAGTTTCTAATGCATTGTTGTGTTTATCGACTTAGAGCCATTTTGGTATTGTGTAGTAAGCAATGTAAGTAAAAAAATCATCTTGGTAATTTTACTATTGTATTTATGTGTGTTAAATGTGCATGTTACACATATGCTATAGTTTAAATGTGATCAATATGAAATAAAATATAAAGGGATGAAGTATATACTAATTATGACCTAAAATATCTATACAAAATATATTAATCTCTACACTAAAATATGAAAAATATTCCCGGTTATGTATCATAAAACTAAAAATGTTTGTATGCTCCAAATTGTATTGAAATTTTCACTTTAAAATGCACATAAAAACTATCCATCCTAGAAAACACATCCGCCAATTTCATCCTCTATTCAATGGATTTTTTATTATATATATTTTATGTCTAGTTTGCATCTATTTTTATTCCTTATGTATATGTATTTTATTCGATTCCATTCATAGTTCAATATTTTATTTAATTTCCAAATGACATAAACTTATAATTTATAAACTCACCAAATTCCCCTCTTTAAGAAAGTTTAGATGTGATAATAGAGGTATTAGATGAAAAAAATGATCTATGTCCATGTTTGATGTAGTATATCATATTTACTATATCATGCTTGAGGTCAGAGATTTTGCAGGTGACTATGATAGATATCTTGTTCCTATAAACTATTTCTCAATAGAAACCAAAGAACAATTTTTAATTTTTTTTGAAAAAGAGTGTAGTTAAAATTGTATGCATCACGCCTAAATATATAAAGACTAAATGTGAATAAAAACATAGAATAAAAACACATAGGATATTCTACCTAGAAAGCTTATATGATTAAAAACATGTGTTATTTAATTAACTAGGAAATAAAATTACACATATCTCATGATTAAGCATTTTTAATAATGATAAAAATTATTTCTACTTTTAACATATTTTTAGTCAACAAGGAGCTACTCTATCTCAACATCATAAGGGTGAGTATCCAAAATTATAGGTATGAGAGAAATATCCATCACCTTTGCATTATACGCATTAGGAGTGGGAGTTTTTTTGTGTCATTTTCAGATTATAATACATCAAGATATGATATTTATTCTTCTAAAATAATTCTTAGGATAATATATGTGAAGAGTAGATCCTTTAGATGTAGCAAGTGTAGGAGCATTATCCATTGATGTTGAACAACATGATTTATTAGTAAATAAAATTAGGAAAATGATTCTCATGACAGATACCTCTATCCATAACTTATCAATATTCTTAACTAAAATAGTAGATTTATATATAATATAAGTTAGATCCTCTATTTTATAAAGCCAAGTGAATCCTATAAGTGTGTTATATGAAATAAAAACATCCATAACTAGGAGAGGTATAGTTAAATAGTAGTAAATGCGTAGATGTACAAAGTTGGCACATATGTTTGAGGACACTTTTACAATTTTTACAAAGGGAAAATTCTTGATTAAAAATTATCATTCATAAGTTAAATATTATTATCAAACCTATTTTGAATATGTTTGGATGATATGAAGCAAAAGGCCATACATTCATTGTGTTGGTATCCAAATTGATTCTCCCTTGGAAGCCGAGCAACATCATAGATTTAGCAAGACATTGAGAGACAAATAGATCATATTATGAGTCGTTTTGTAGCTGGGGAAGGGATTCGTCTGACTATTTGTCACTCGGGCATCGGAGAAATGGATAACACCTTCATTAAGGATTTGATCTATCCTCACTACTGTATGTCATGGCTTTCGACCAAGGTGAGAGGACCCATTTTGTAACCTCTGTTGGTGAAGGAGAATGAAGATATCCTTCTTTTCACAAATTTGAAAGGAAACCTTAAGAAAATATGATCAATGCACCATAATTTAACTCTCATGAGTTTTCACTTCTAAAGAATGGTGATATTTTCTAAATAGGGTTAAGGTTACTAAAAACATTATGGAATCCTGATTTCTTCTGCATATTTTGGTAGTAGAATTTATTCATTTGTGGACATACATGGCAAACGAGGCGATTCGAGGTGGGATTCATTGAATTTTGAATAATTTTGGTGGAATATTAAGCAAGTTAAACTTGATTTTCCCAGATCTTTGAGAAACTTCACAACAATTGGAAAACTAAATGACATAATGCTTTAGAACAGCTAAAATATTCCTTCAACCAGAAGGTGTGCATCAATGGAGGCCTAGATTTGCATGGTTTCACATAATCTCCAAGAATCTAACATAAATTATTGATCTAAAGACTCAATTAAACATTAAATACCCCTGGTTCCTCACACCTAAGACACACTCAAAGGATTACAGGACAATCTATATCAACAAATGACAATAAAGTGATTTTAAATTGGTTATCTCATTACGGGATGAAGGCTCTTCTCATAATGAAATTGCAAATGCCACTAAACTATCATAGGGACAAGATCCAATGTGATTCGAGAGGGATCTTGAAGAAAAATACTTGCAGACATTATGAAATAAAGTAGACACAATATGGCCCAAGATTAACACAAATTAATTCGAAGTTGATTAGATTGATCAACAAGGGAAAGTTTCTTTGAATAGTCTCAAAGATTGTCAATGGTTGTACAGTTGCAACCAACATGACATGATCAAATCTAAAACATAAGAAATTAACAAGTCTCTTAGATGGTCTCTTAGGAAGATGGGATTTCTCAAAATTTCTCTTAAAAATTCAACTCTTGACCCTTTGCAAGAGTATCCTCATTGCATTTATATAATTTACTCACCCACTCATCCCAAAGTTTCCCCTTGAAAAGAAGAATATTCGACGAATCCTTTGGTTGTTACCAATTTGTCTCGAAAGTGATGTTTAAAAAATTTAACCCGTAGCTTCCAAGTGGATAAATAATGAAGTGATCATGTTTCTTAGAGCCTCCATCATTTAACCATTTTCCCATTGTTTCCTCTACAACTCTTCTTTATATTCAGATTCTCTATTAATTCACTTTTTTAGAAGTGCCCGAGCAATTCGACTTTAAAATATCAACCTTTACAATCCTTGGACTCACAAATTAAGCTCTAAATCCATTCAATTGCACTTTTCAGACAAAAACGACAAGGAATTTCATCAAAAAATGATGAAAAACAATGTGTATTCGCATCTCCAAGAGTCTTGGAGAAAAAATGGTGGCAAAATCAGATGTAATGCACAATAACCATTGATTCTCCCCTTTCTCAACTTTATATTAGAGCCATCCATGTGTTTTCTTGGCACAACTATAAAGGTGAAGTACAGAGGAAAGTTTCCAAACAAGCGTGGGCCTTCCACATGCCTTGGGCCCAAGAAAATTACCTTTTGGCCTTTGAAAAGTCTCAGTATAAAAGGAGCAGTGGAAGCCTCCACGTGTCTCAATGGCACACTTTTGATATGGTGCCTAAAACCGTAGACCCCAAACAAGCATGGGCTCACCACGTGTCTTAGTCTAGTAGAGTTGTTGAAAGTGTTTAGGGATCAGCGGAAGGATCCATGTGTCTAGGGTCTAAGAAAATTTCATCGGCCGTTCAAAAGTCTAAGAAAGGGTAGAGTGAGCAAAAACTTTCACGTGTCTCCATTTCACTCTTTCAAAAATAAAATTCATAGGAAGGTTCCCAAATAGGTGCGGGCCCTTAACATTTCCCTAGACTTAGAAAGTTGCTTGAAAAGATTAAATATAGATAAGATCCAGCAGAAGCCTCCACATGTCTCCTTGGCACAACTGAGATGGTGCCCAAAAGCGGAGACCCTAAACAAGTGCGGGCTCACCACGTGTCTCCTTGGTGCAACTACTAAGGTAGGACCCAAAGGTGGATCCTCAAATGAGAAATGGCCCTCCACATGTCCATGATCCAACAAAGTTGCATCGGCCACATAAAAAATGTCTAAGTCTAGGAAAGGCCATTGGAAACCTCCACGTGTCTCCCTGGTGTAACTCCAAAGGTAAAACAAAGAGGAGAATTTTCAGATGAGCGCAGACCCTCCACATGGACAAAACTTGAGTTGAAGTGAGCCTCGAGTTTCAAAATGCCCCATTGAGCCACATCCAATCGTAGAAAGAACCACGTATATGAGAATACTAAGATATAAATTGATGGGAGAAAACACCCCCATCAAATAGTAAAATGTAGGGAAATCACCATTTGTGCCCAGAATTGAATTTTTCTTCAAGGAAAAAGGATTTGGAAATGATACAAATGAAGAAAAATTTTCACACATCCATTCGAGGAAATAAAAAATATGAAAGAGCCCATAGATTGAATAAATAAAAGGACAAATGGGGTGAGATCAAATTGAGCACCAACATCGCTCTCGACTTAGGGATGGGAACTCCCAACAAGTGCCACAAGAACAAATAGTGCCAAAAATAAACCATTGATCAATGGATTCACGAGCCAACCCTCCGGGAAAAACCGAGAAACTAATAAAATGGCCCACAAGGACCAAGATGAACCAAAAAGAAAAACAACTAAAGTAGAAAGAAACCGAAAGAATATACATTGTACAATGGTGCATACCTCAAATATGAGAAATCATTCAAGGAAATGTTTCAAATGTTTGTCATTAACAAGAAGTTAAAGCAACTCCCCATCTAGGTGTTTTAAGAAAAATTTATGTTTACCAATTAGAATGTCTATTGAATAAGGGCCAATCCACAATGCATCAAACATTCAATGTTTACTCTTATCCTCATGCAAAATATCCCACAATAGCATAAGATCTCCCACACTAAAAGATCTTGGAGTCACCTTCTTATCAAAAAATCTGTAATTTCTCTCTGAATTTTACATGCCTTTGATGGGATGCCCTTCTTTCTTCATCTAACTCAACAATCTGATTAATGTGAGCATCATAGGGACTAACCTCTTGATCTTCCAGTTATTGAAGAAATTGAAATGAAGATAATTGCATATGCAAGGGCAGTAGGGCTTGAGTTCCATACACCAACTCAAATGGGCTTTTTCCAGTAGCTTGTTTAACAACAATTCAATTAACCCAAACAACAAACTTCAACTGCTCACCCCACTTCCTTTTGTTCAACTCCAAAGTTCTTCTAATTATCTTCAACATATTTTTATTGTTGTACTTTTCTTGTCCATTTCCTTGGGGATTATAATTGGAAGCATATGTCAAATTGATCCCGTATTCGTGACACATAGCCACTAAATTTTTAGCTCTAAAGCTCATGGAATTATCAGTTATTATTTTGGCAGGTACCCCAAATCTTCAAATGATATAATTAAAGATAAAATCCATGACAATTTGGTGATTTCTCTTCTTGGTGGGGATTTCCTCCACCCACTTAGTGAATTAATGTGGCCACTAATACCCGCGAATGGCCTGCACTTGAGGGATCTGAAATCTCACAAATGAATTCCATTCCTCATTCCCTAAATGGGGCTTTAATTGATACAGGATACAAAGGAAGGGAGCCTTAAGATTTTAATCTTCCAAAAAAGCATTGACAAATTTCACATTTTCTTACCAACAAAGTTGTATATTTGAAAAGATTTGGCCACTAATAACCAGCCCTTACGATTTTATGAGCTATGAATCTTCCAGAAAATGTCACCCACAAACTCCTCCAAGGAGATCAGTAATTATTTGAGGGGCTTCATCTTCAGTAATGCATCTTAAGAGAACTCCCTCAAGGTTCTTCCAAGCAAACCCAAACTCAATAATGACATATTTTGGGAAGATAACTTAAGTTCTTTTTCTAATTCTTACTCAAATGTCCATAACATTGTAGATGTTTGAGATAAAAATGATGTCCTTGTACCATTCAAACTTTTTAGTTTTTCAAGGAAATTCAACCTTTCTTCTTTAACTTCATTTACCTCAATTGTCTGTAGATTTCTCTCTTCCATAAGTTTTTCCAAGCCCAAACCTCGACCGATTTTGTTGTCTGGATATCCATATCATACTATTGTAATTTTTTACCCATCGGCATCATTTGCTTGAAACCTCCATTTATGATAGAATATCTTTCACCATCATGTGGGGAACATAAGCAATGACTTTGGAACTTAGAATATATGGTTTGAAGACATTTGTTGTTTTTACCAATGCAAATTCCTGCTTCTCCATGATATTATACTTTAGCTCAGCTCTTTATAATGCCTTCTTGAAAAAGGAAATTGGTCTTTAAGCTCCCTCATCATATTTACTGCAACAACAGATGCAATAGTACATTTTGAAGAAAAAGAAAACATTTGGAAAGCCTTCTTATTATATGGAGTGTTAAAACAGGGCATTCTTTAATGCTTCTTTGATCCCGAGTAAAATCTTGAATAATCTGTTTCTTCTCATTTGATACTTTGGTCTTTCTTCAACATGCTAGTGATTTCGATAGTTAGTTCAACAAATTTGGATATAAATCTCCTAATAAAATTAATCGCCCAAAAAAAGGATTGATTTCCTTTCTTGGTTCTTGGAATAGGGAATTTGTTGATGGCTTCTACCCTTTTAGGATCAATCATTACCGCTTCATTTGACACAATGTGTCCAAGTAGCTTTGCTTTCTAAACTCCAAAATGGAACTTATAGGGATTTAGTGAAATACCATACTCCTTACATCTTAAAAACATTCTTTCTAAGTGTTGCAAGTGGTCACTCCTTTTCCTGGAGAAAATAGTTACATCATCTTGATATACAACAAATAAATCATTTATATAGCTAGAGAAAGCTACATCCATTTCTCTTTGTAAAGTGGCTCCAGCATTCATTAGACCAATAGGCATTCGACATAAACAAATGTTCCCAAGGAGTGGTAAAGGTAGTCTTGATTCACTCGATTCCTTCACAACCATCTGGTTATATCTAGAAAAACCATCCAAGGTGGATATCAATTCGAACCAAGTAACAATTTGTAACATATTGTCCATATTTGGTGGAGGGTACTTATCCTTCATTGATGCTCTATTCAAGTTTCTAAATTCCACACACAAGTATTATATCTTTTTCTTCTTTCGAAAGGTACCAAGTTTGCAACCCATGATGAGTACCTTGAGGGATGTGTGATTCCTCCTTCCCTCATTTTTTTCAATTATTCTTGCATCTTCAGGGAAAGGAGTGGATTGATTGGCCTCTATTTCTACCTAAACGGCTTAACAGAAGATTCTAAGGGAATTTTGTGCTAGAAAAGATCCTCTCTGTATGCTTTGAGTTCAGAAAAAGACCATGCTAAGTAGTCTTGTTATTTCTTCAATAATTGGACACATGACTACTTTTATTCCTTTCTCGATTGCTACCTAGCCAGATCTTACGTGGTTTATCCTTTGTGCCTAAGTTGTTCTCTTCAACATCCCTCCAGGTTAACATGTGTCTTTTGACAATACAATTAGCATTATCAAATTTTTATTCAAGTGCTACCAAACCTCTACGAATAGTATTAGTCTTCAACTTATTGATGTCTTTACCAAATAAAGTCTCCTTTCCATCATCCACACAAGCCATTGGCTCCCAATCTATACATTGATAAGAAATTTCTCCTTTGTTTTGCAAAAACCTTTCCACTGGTGTCATCTTCGAACACTTTCCGGTGTTTAACATTGTCGAGGATTAGATGGCCTAGTCAATACCTCGGTATTATACTCACAATAGGGGGATACAATACAATTTTCAAATTTGGACCCCAATATGGCCAATTTGTCTTCTAGAGTATTATACTTCCTATTTTGATGTATTATGTTGAAGGAGTCAAACATATCAATGAAATCCTAGACTACATCCTTATATTACTTCATTCTCTTATTTTTGTTGCATACAATTTCCTAACCTACGTAACAATAAAATCTAAATCTCCTTCAACAATGATGTCTCTAAAACCATATTTCCAAGCAATTTTTAAACACAATAACGATTGCTTCGTATTTTTCAATAATGTTAGTGCACTCAAAGTTGAGTTTAAAAGAAAAAATAAACTCTTCGGCACGGAGATATTAGAACAATGCCAGCATCATTTCAAAATTTAGAGCAAGCCCCATCAAAAACAAATTCCAATGAAAGCCTACTTGTTTAAGAGACTTGTATTGATCAATTTTGTACTATTTACAATTAGCAAATCCAAAAAAGTTATCGTATCAATGTCAATGTATAGCACTTCATAGGAAGCATTATTGGGATCGTCAATGAGATGTAGCATATTCTTTCCCCATATAACTTTACAAGGTGGCCCTCGGTATGTATAGTGGAATAATACATACCCATTTGCACACTCCCACCCACACTAGCAGACCACTTTCTTGATAACATCATTCCCCATTCTACGAAGGAAATCAACAATGAAAACATCTAGTTTTAAGTTCTTGCCAAGGTAAGATGCAATTTACACTATCAAACCCTTGACACATCCAACCACTAGAACCTCTCTAGAATCTATGGAATTATACTTCCCATAAGTTGTTATCACTTTGATATATAATTCATTCATGAAATCAAGAGGCATAACATTGCATGATGCTCCAAAATCAAACATACAATTGTGTAACAGCTTGTTCCTAATAATCAGAGTAGTGAAAAATGGATCTACATTTAGCTAGGACTCAATGAAGGATGTTCCCAAATATACTTCAGGTCACTCACCTAGTTCTTCCAAGACTTGGGGTTTTTTTAACTCTGTAATGGAAGGAGGAACCTCAACATTGTTTACATTTCTGCCTTGGGTATTCTTTTCTTCTTTCAATCCTAAATACTCAAAGGTCCTTTCCTTGTGCTCAGGAATCCTAAGAAGCTCGATAATTGGAATAGAAATCTTGATTTTACTCAAGACTTGGGCAATGTCATAAGGAACATATTTTGGCAAGGAAACATTTGGAGGAAGACTGACAAACTCATCCGACAATAAAGGAATTTTCATGGTCTGAGCATGGGCAGGGATACCACTTATTCTTGGGGAAATAAGGACTTTGCCATATGTATCTTTCTTAGGAGTTTCTTTTGAGATATTGGTGAGAAATGGAGTTTTTGGTTTGGCCTAAGGCCCTGCCCCTTTGAAAAATTTACTCCTAGTGTTATATTCTTTTTCTTGGGAAACCATAACATTCATTAACAACTTCCTATCCTCCTCAGAATGGATTCCTCCATCATACTTTTTAATCGTTATTATGAAATTCAAAAATGTGTACCATATCTATTTCAAAAGTATGAGAGGGAGGGAGGGGTAATACTCGATGGATGCAATCCAAGAAATCAGTAGCATTTCGACACCGATTACTTCAATCAAAGTTACTCCTTTCCATGAGCTTATAAAGCACCCTATCGTGCACACATCATCATCAGTGTCATCATCAGCTTCCTCAACTTATTTATCTTCATCACATGGGGCATGTTGTAAGAAAATTTGTCACACTACTCAATTTCATTGCCTTGTTCCACAATAGCAACTCTGATGACCTAAAGGATCAAACACTAATTTTTTTCCTGGGTTGGGGCTGTCTATTTCCTAATCCCACAAGTCCTTTTCCTCTTTCATTATATCTTTGATCACCCATGTGATGATTTGCAAATACTTCTTGACCTTGTGCTTTATGCTAACCTTAGGAAAATTTTCTAATCCCCTTCTATGCCCAGCCAATTTCTAGGATATTTCCTTGACAACTCTAGCCAATGTTTTCACAACCTCATCTAGATCCATAGACTTACTTGACTGAGGCTTCTCTAGATTGATCAACTTGACACCTTCCCTCTTAGGAGGCTTATCATCTACTTTGATATTGTTTTCAATCTGCAAAGCCATGGTGAAAGCCTCCTCAATGTTTCTAGGTTCTTATACCTCAAGCAATAGGCAACCTTCTTATAAAAATCATCAAAGTATTTTATTAAACAAGAAACCTCACTTCACCTTAGGGTTACATGTAGCCTATTAAGGGTCTTATTTAAATTTTTATTGAAGTCATGAAAAAAATCATTAGGATTCTTCTTAATAGTTTCAAATTATGATAAAAGAAACCTAGGGTCTGTTTTATCTCCATACTAAAATCTAAAAGCATTCTTCATTTTCACAATGAACTAATGGAGTTGTCTGGAAAATATTTATACCGGACTCGTGCATAATCCTCAAGTGTATGAATAACCAAAATTATGTACACATCCTCAAATTTGATTTCAAAGTCTTCCATCATATTTACAAAAATATATAAGTGTTGATCACCAGTAATAACATTATTTCCTTGAAATTTAGGCAATCTATTTCTAACATCTTGGGGCATGGTATTTGGATATCCAACCATACCTCTAAAATGTATAGGACCAAAAGTGTTCACAATAAATAAAGGTTTCGGTGGGGTTGGGCCATATTGTTTTTGGGAGGTGATGTTACGGGAGAAACAAAATGATTGGGAGTGAGGGGTGCGTGGGGCACGGGAATGTAATTCTCAAAATGCATGTTCTCTAAAAATTTGTTTCTTTGAAGATCTTGTCAGCATTGGAGAACATAGGGACATAATGAGATGTAAATTTTTCAAATATAAAAGAAGGCCCCTCTCCAGATGGAGAATTCAAATATACAAAAAGACTACCTAATCTAGAAGCACTTGAGAAAGTATGGAAATCTTCAATGGTAGGATGATCAGTTTCCACAATTGATAACTCCTTTCTTGATTTCTGATCTCCAAAAATTTCTAGATTCTTCTTCCTTGAGAATTTGTCTTTCCCAATTCTGGAAACAACATTCTAGTAGGGTCTTCAATAAAGAGAGATTTTCTTCCTTCCAGCTTTACAGAGATTAGTGATAAAGTTCACACTAAATTCATACAAAGATTCACATATTTGTCCTTCCTTCACCCATATTTAACATTGGTGATGTCAACTTAGTGCAAAAACCAATAGAAACTAGAAATATCACACATAGGACTTACAAATTTTCTCGATTCTTACAAATTGGGACATAGGATAACATTTAAAAACATATTGGCACTTAGACTATGTAAGAAACATTACTCGAGGTTGAATATGAGAATGCCTTTGAAGATCCTCAAGCCAACAACGCCAATCTGGTGTTGGTATCAAAATTCATTCTCCCTTAGAAACCGAGCAACATCAAAGATTTAACAAGACACTGAGAGATAGAAATATCATATTATGATTCATTTTGTAGCTGGGGAGGGGATTTGTCTGACTCTTTGTCACTCGGGCATCAAAGAAATGGATAGCACCTTCATTAAGGATTTGATCTATCCTCACTACTTTAGGTCGTGCCTTTTGACCAGGGTGAGAGGACCCATTTTGTAACATTTTTGGTGAAGGAGAATGAATATATCCTTCTTTGCACAAATTTGAAAGGAAACCTTGAGAAAATATGATCAATGCAATACAATTTAACTCTCATGAGTTTTCACTTCTAAAGAATGGTGATATTTTCTAAACAGGCTTAAGGTTCTAAAGACATTATGTAATCTTGATTACTTCTGGATATTTTGGCATTAGAATTTATTAATTTGTGGACATACAAGGAAAATAGGGGTAGTTCAAGTGGGATTCATTATTTTTGAATATTTTGGTGGAAAATTAAGCGGGATAAATTTGAATTTTCAAGATCTTTGAGAAACTTCACAACCATTGGAAAAATAAATGAGTGAATGCTTGAGAACAACTAAAATATTCCTTCAACCGAGAAGGTGTGCATCAATGAAGGCCTAGATTTACACGGTTTCACACAATCTCAAATAATCTAACATGAAGGATCAAGTTAAAGACTCAATTAAACACTAAAGACCCATGGTTCCTCATGCCTAACATACACTCAAAGGCTTACGGACAATTTGTATCAACAAATGATAGTAAAATGATTTTAAATTGTTTATGTCATTACATGATAAAGGTTCTTCTCGTAATGAAATTGTGAATTCCATTGAACTATCATATGGATGAGATATCATGTGATTTGGAGGTATTTTAACACAAGATTGCAATAAGAACAATAAAAAATACTTGTAGACATTCTCGAAATAAAGAAGACATAAATTGGCCCAAGATTATACAGATTAATTGAAGTTGATTAGATTGATCAGCGGGGAAAGTTTCTTTGCACGGTCTCGAGCTTGTCGGTGGATTTACACTTACAACCAACTTGACATGATCAAATCTAAAACATAAGAAATTAACAGGTCTCTCAGATGGTCTCTCAGGAAGATGGGCTTTCTCAAATTTTCTCTTAAAAATTCAACCCCCGACCCTTTACAAGAGTATCCTCATTACATTTATATAATTTTCTCACTCACTCATGCCAAATTTTCCACCAAAAAGAATAATATTCAAGGAATTCTTTGCTTGTTACCAATTTGTCTTAGAAAGTGATGTTTAACAAATTTACACCTGTAGCTACCATGTGGACAAATCATGAACTGATCACATTTCTCAAACCCTTGACTTATGACTGGGATGCCATGCCACAAATTTTTGACAGTTCTTCTAATCATTCTTTTAGTCTATCACATGAGAAATCCCCATTTTAATCATTTTTTGATGGCTCTGTATAGCTAGATCTGACAGGAAATCCTTTTTACCCTTGAGGCAACACCTTTCTCATCTCTTTGCACCTACAACCTCCATCATTTCAACCTTTTCCCATTCTTACCTCTATAACTCTTCTTTACATCTAGCTTCTTTGGTAATTATCATTTTTTCAAGTGCACGAGAAATTATAACTTTAAAATATCAACCTTTACAATCCTTAGGTCACAAATTAAGCTCTAAATCCATTTAATTGCACTTTGTAGACAAAATGACAAGGAATCTCATCAACAAAATGATGAAAAACAATGCGTATTTGCATCTGCAAGAGTCTTGCAAGAAAAATGGCAACAAAATAAGATACAATGCACAAAAACCATCCATTATCCCCTTTCTCAAGTTTAGATTAGATCCGTCCACATGTTTTCTTAGTGCAACTGCAAAGGTGAGGTACAGAGGTAAGTTTCCAAACAAGTGCGGGCCTTCCACGTGCCCTGGCCCCAAGAAAATTTCCTTTTGGCCTTTGAAAATCTCAGTATAAAAGGAGCCAGTGGAATCCTCCACATGTCTCAATGGCACACTTTTGATATGGTGCCCAAAAGTGAAGACTCCAAACAAGCGTGAACTAACCACGTGTCTTAGTACAGTAGAGTTTTGAAACTTTATAAGGATCAGTGGAAGGCACCATGTGTCTAAGGTCCGAGAAAGTTTCATTAGCCATTGAAAAGTCTAAGCAAGGGCAGAGTGAGTGGAAACTTCCACGTGTCTCCATGGCGCTCTTTCAAAAATAAAATTCAGGGGCAGGTCCCCAAACAGGCATGGGCCCTCCACGTGTCCTAGGCCTTAGAAAGTTGCTTGAAAAGTTTAAGTATAGAGAGGAGCCAACGGAAGCCTCCACGTGTCTCCTTGGCACAACTTTGAGATGGTGCCCAAAAGTAGAGACCCTAAACAAGCACGGGCTCACCATGTGTCTCCTTGGTGCAACTACTAAGATAGGACCGAAAGGCGGATCCTCAAATGACCATCGGCCCTCCACTTGTCCATGGTCTAACAAAGTTACATCATTCATATAAAAAAATGTTTATGTTTGGCAGGGGCAGTGAAACCTCCACTTGTCTCCTAGAGAAACTTTAAAGGTCAAACCAAGAGGTAAATTTTTAGATGAGTGCAAGCCCTCCATGTGGACAAGACTTGAGTTGAAGTGAGCCTTACAGTTTCAAAATGCCCCACCGAGCATCATCCAATCGAAAGGACTAGGTAGTGAGAATACCGAGATATAAATTGACGAGAGAAAACACACTGTCAAACTGTAAAATGCAGGGAAATCACCATTTGCACCCGGAATTGAATTTTTCTTCAAGGACAAAGAATTTGGAAATGATACAAGGCCCAAATGTGATCCATGACCATGGAGAAGGATCTTTCAATAGCATACAAATGAAGAAAACTTTTCATGCATCCATTCAGGGAAATAGAAAATATGACAGAGCCCACAAATTGAAGAAATTCTAAGACAAACGGGCAAGATCAATCTTAGCACCAACATATTTTATTAAAAATGATATACACCATTTATAGTAAGAAATAACATACACCCTTTGTAGTGAAAAGGGTGTACACACGTTTCACTCTAAATCTATTGCTTCCTTTTAATATAAATGGTGTATTCTCTTTTATCTAAAAAACATATCTAATTTTCACTACAAAGGGTTAAAGTTGTTTGTAGTTAATAAAACAAGAAAAACCACATTCTTCAAATATAGAGGCACGTGAGTTGAAGAAGGAGGCCCTATAGGTCAAATACAACTCACTGTTTGTTTGGAAAAAATTTCACGGTTCTAATTTTTCTTGGAGGCACCAACATCTCTCTCTCGAAGGTCCCATGTGAGTTTTCCCATGTGCCAAGGTGGGTTTCATTTTTAATTTTTAATTTAATATTATATTTTCCTGAAATTAGATATATATATATATATATATATATATAATGTAAATAATCTAATTTTTTTCAACAAATATTTACGTTTGATGAAGTAAATATGGGAATATGTAAAAATGTCGATAATCATCAAGAAAACCATGTAAAACCCTAATAATACATAATATTACCATAGACATGAACATTCAAATCATTACATTGATATAATGCAAACCAACATCTAAGGTGAGTTTTGTCACAAGACATGCAAGGTGACTTTTTTATTTTATTTTTTAATTTTCATTATAATATTTGTTATTCGGGAAAAGGTTTTTGGCTACAAACCCTACCCAATTACAAAGAGGCCAAATCAAAGATATAACAAAACAAATATCAAAGAGCTAAACAAGACTATATCAAACCAACATTGAGCATGAAACCAAACAACACAAAAATGAGGTAGGAGAATTTATTTTATTGTGATTTTTTTCTTGTTGTGAACAATTTTCAACCCTTCTGAAACCTCCTTAATAGGAATAAAATCTCCAAGATCATTGATGGGTTGGTATGTGCTTGTATCAAAAGGAAATGGAGGAGGGAAATTTTCCTTAGCCGCTATACAAGATTTTGAATCAACATTAATCTTCAATTGAATAGGTCAAAGAGGATACCTATCGGGTAAAGATGGGGGTTTCTCTACCACCTCCATATGGGCCTAGTGAATGGGATTTCAAGATTCTAAATGAGGAAAATGAGAGGGGATATCCATTGACGAATAAACCACTTGAGTGGAACTTGATCCGAGAAGATATAGTTGCGATAGAAAAGGAAAAATGGTGAAATGTGAAGGGAGATAAGGCACCCAAAATTTAGGCTCATTCCCCCTTTTTTAATGAGATTATAATCCTACGATAAATGTGATGTTTCAAAACACTTTTGACACCAAAAAGTTAATTTCTCATAGTCAATATGTGTATCAATGTTCTATCACAAATCAATTAAATTATGCTCTCTCGGGAGATCTTGGGAGATGTATAGGCCTACAACAAACCTAGCATGGATAGTATGTAGTTGGAGGGAGGTAGTGTGATCATATTTTGCAAAGGCCCCTAGCTTGTTACCAATGGAAAAAGGTATAGGTTATCCTATAGTTTAAGGGGAAGGCTAGGTTGTCCAACCAATATCGATAAAGTGTCAAATGAGTTAGTAAATGGGTCAAAAGGGGATACTAGGGTTTAGTCATAAACCCTTATTGATCGCCCCATGTCATACCTACTATGAATACATTCATGATCACGAAAAGATACAAAGACAACAACGAAATAGGATTTGGGAAAATGATAAAGATTGATCTTACCCCTATGTTCAGAGCTCCAAAGTGAAGTGATCCATTCATGAAGATGGAGAAGATTGGGCTAGAAATTATTGAATCTACAGATGAGGCCATGCTTGTTGTATTCATCCTCCAAGTCTTTGACATTACAAAGAACAACATTTTTGAGCTTCAAAACCAGTGGTTTCTTTACTTAGGTAGAAAGGGATTTTTATGGATTCCGCTAGAAGTGATTACCATAAAGGATTTTGGTAAAGACATAGATTCATCCCCTTACTTCTACATGAAATTACCATTAACAATTATAATGGGTCCCTAGGTGAACTCCTATTCGATGATGACTTGAGCATGGGAGACAAGTACCACCACCGAATCCATCCACACCATAAGAAGTAGGGTTAGTTCCCTTGTCATCAATTCCCATTCCATCTTTCTCGCATCCCCGCCTATCAATTCTAAACTCATTATAGTCACCACTAAGCTCTCCATCACCACAATGACCTGTGGGAATGGGATTAGGGTTCCTCAAAGGTTTTTAAGGCTTGACATTTTTATTTTATTTTTCATTAAATAGTTTTTAAAGGTAAAAAGAAAATTCTCTAATTTTTCTAAAAATACAGATTAATAGAGTCATTGTATGAAGGAAATATGGGAAGATGTATAAAATTTTAATTATACATAAAAACAATCTAAAATCACCAACAATTCACAAGATTCCCATATACATGATGTAACGCTACAAAACACACACACAACGACAACATGAAAAATAATAGAGAAGTATTTTTTCACATGTTTAATTTGTAAATGACACTATAGGTGATCACAAAGGGCTACAACAAATTCATGATAAGCATGAAACAACACTGACCACCTAGGCACAAGGTAACATATGACACCCATCACCAACAATTCACCTTTATTTTCACAAGACAAAACATAGAGATCCAATCATAGAACACACTTACAATGAGGGCATACTATGGTGTAAAATTATTTTAAGGTTACTTATTTTATTAAAACATCTTTCAAATCTTAACTTACATTCTAGGAGGTTCAGGTTGTGATTCACACAATTTTCTTATGAAGCTAGATTCCTTCCTTTTATAATAATGAGTAATAAGCTTAAGATCAAATTTACTGAAAGAGGATCATCTCTAAAATCTCAACAACTTACTTAATTTTTTTGATTAATAAATAAGGTTTTCCATTTCACATAAGGTTATTTATCAATACACAAGCCTCTTTGAAGCATGTTTCAAACCTCCATTGTACCCGAGGACAAACAGAAGCTCTAATTGAAGTGGAGTACCATTTAGGTTAAGAACCATAATCTTCTTTGTGCAAGGATCAAGATTTAAACCACACTTAAGAGATTATTATATAGCACCTTACCAAAGGTTAGTTGAAGAATTCCAAATTGATATTATCTTTATGATCTCATTTTTATTAAAAATTATTTTAATGAGACTTAAGGATTTATCTAGATTGAGTAAAATCCTCATTTAGGTTTCTCTTGATTAAGTTCGATAAAAGAATACATATTAGGTTTCAAAACAGATGAGTTAGATTTAATGATTTCTTAATCAATCACCCCTACCTACTAAGGCCTAGCTATTTTCAAAAACTAATCATCGATTACACCTTAATTAAATTTTACGCCCCACAACAAGGAGTAAAATTTATTATTATAGCTTAGAGTAGTAAGGATAAGTTCTTTTTAACACATGTATAAAGTTTCATTATCTTGCACTTAAAGATTCTCTACTTTCTCAAAAGGATTATCACCTCTAATTTATTTTTGTAAATTTTTGAGGATTACCAAGCCATTTTAATATGCCAAAAATTGCATTATTCACATAACTGAGAAGGGGGTTTAAAACATAAAGCTAAAATTATAGGAGTTCACCAATTTTCTTAAAATTAAAACTAGACAAGATTACATTATTTACTAATAAACACGCCACACAAACCAACAATGAAACTTGATTCGAAGGTACCTTTAATTAGGAAAAAAGGTAATCAAACATGGTTAGACAACACTATGCTATTTTCAAGATTACTATGTTACATAATAACTACTCATAACAATACCATGAATAAAATTTTATATTTCACAATAGTATTTACAAGAGAATGTTTAGGCTGGTTATGAAAACATTACTCCACAAAATATAATTTTAAGGCATTGAACCTCTTTCAAAATTTGCACAAAAACCATTCCATAGTTTTACTATACATTAAGCATTTGAACAAAATATCTTAATAACAAAAATGAATGCAAATTCTACCAATCTATCCCCCCTTTTTTTTTCTACTCACAAAATCCATCTACATAATTATTAACTTGATTCAATTCATGAGAACTAGGCATGATAAGACTACATATAAAAACAATATACTACTATTTTAAAAACTCATGAAAGGTCCATTGGATTTTCTCTAGCTTCCTATTAAAAGAAAATCCAAGGTGTTGGTATCCAAATTTTTCTCCTTTTCAAGCCGACCAAAAACACGTGAGATTGGACAAGGAGCTTACAGACATGATAGATAATAGTCTATGTCAGAGGACCCTTTGTAACTCTACTTTAGGTTGTGCCTTGATGACCCTTAGTGTATCCTCTGTTTGATAAAAATTTTATGAAGAAAACCTTGGGAAAATATGGTCAATACTCCATAATTTAACTCTTAAGAGTTGTCACTTCTAAAAGATGGAGATACTTTCAACACAAGGCTAAGGTTACTGAAGACATTAAGAAATCTTGATTGTTCTGCATATTTTAGTAAATAGATTTTGTTCCTTTGTGGATATACAGGGAAAACATAGGGTAGTTTAGGATGGATTCATGGTTTTTGAATGATTTTGTGGGAGATTAAGTAGGATAAAGTTGATTATACCAGATCTTGAGAAACTTCACAACAATGGACAACTCAACAACAAAAAGCTTCAGAATAGTTAAGATGTTCCTTCAACAAGAAGGTGTGCTTCAATGGAGGCCTAGATCAACACATTTTCACACAATATTTGAGAATCTAACATGAAGGCTCGAGTTAAAAGACTCAATTAAACACCAAAATCTCTGATCAATCATGCCTAAGGTACACCCAAAGACTTACAAACAATATTTATCAACAAATGATAGTGAAGTGATTTTAAATTTGTTTATCTCATCACAAGATGAAGGCTCTTCTTGAAATGAAATTGCAAATGCCACTAAATTATCACAGGATGAGATCTGTGTGATTTCACAAATATTTCAATGTAAGATTGCAATAGGAACAAAAAAAACTATTTGCAGACATTCTGAAACAAAGAAGACACAAATTTCTAGAGATTGAACACAAATTAATTTCAAAATTGCTTAGATTCATCAATAGGGGAAAGCTTCCAGAGAAAATCTAGTGCTCATCAATGGCTATACATCTGCAACCAACTTGACATGATAGAAAATCTAACAAAAGAAATTAACTAGTTATCTCGGATTGGTCTCTCAGGAAGATGACTTTTCTCAAATTTTCTCTTAAGAATTCAACCCCCAACCTTTGCAAGAGTATTCTCATTGCATTTATACATTTTACTCACTCAATTTTCCCCCAAAAGAGAAGAATATTCGAGGGACCTTTTCTTGTTACCAATTTTCCTCAAAAAGTGACATTTAACAAATTCACATCCGAAAAGCTGCCAGTGGACCAATTGTGAACTGATCACATTTCTTGGGCCCTCGACTAATGACTAGGATGCCATGCCACAAATTTTTGGAAATCCTTCTAATCATTCTAATTTTTCATCATGAGAAATCCCCTTTTAATCATTTTTCAGAGGCTCTACACAACTGGATATGACAGTAATCCTTTTTTCTCTCGAGGCAACACCTTTTTCATCTTTTACACCTATAACTTTCATCATTTCATCCTTTTCCCTTTCTTTCTCTGCAACTTTGTCCCGCATCCATCTTCTCTTAGTAATTCCCATTTTTGCAAGTGCCCGAGCAATTCCAACTTCAAAATATCGATCTTAACAATCCTTGGACTCACAAATTAAGTTCTGAATCCATTCAATGGCACTTTATAGATAGAGATGACAAGGAATTTCATCAAAAATGATGAAAAACAATGCGTATTCACATCTCCAAGAGTCTTGGAGCAAAAAATGGTAGAAAAAATAGATGCAATACACAACAACCATTGATTCTTCCCCTTTTCTACTTTATATTATAGCCATCCACATGTTTCCTTGGCACAACTGCAAAGGAGAAGTATAGGGAAAGTTTCCAAACAAGCGCGGGCCTTCCACGTGCCCTGGGCCCAAGAAAATGCCTTTTGGCCTTTGAAAAGTCTCAAAAAAAGGAGCAGTGAGAAGCCTCCACGTGTCTCAATGGCACACTTTGAGATGGTCCCCAAAAGTAGAGACCCCAAACAAGCATGGGCTCACCACGTGTCTCATCCACAGAGTTTTTAAAAATTTGAAGGATCAAGCGGAAGGCACCATGTGTCTAGGGTCCGAGACATTTTTCTTGGCCATTGAAAAGTCCAAGCAAAGGGAAGAGTGAGTGGAAGCCTCCAAGTGTCCTCCTAGCACTTCTTCAAAATAAAACTTAGGGCTGGTCCCCAAAATAGGTGCGGTCCCTCCATGTGTCCCAAGCCTTTCAAAATTACTTTGAAAAGTTTTAAGTATAGAGTGGAGCCGTGGAAGCCTCCACATGTCTCCCTATCACAATTGTTAAGGTGGGACCCTGAGGTGATCCTCAAATGAGTGCTCAAGCCCTCCACATGTCCATGGTCTACCAAAACTATACCGGCCGCATGAAAAATTTTTCTAAGTCTCTGGGAAAGGCAGCGGAAACCTCCACGTGTCTCCCCGTGCAACTCCAAGGCCAAACCAAAAGGTGAATTTTCAAGATGAGCATCGCCCTCCACGTGGACAAGTTTTGAGTTGAATGAGCCTTAGAGTTTTCAAAGTGCCCCACCAAGCCACATCCAACCAAAAAGGGCCATGTTTCCATAGATGTTGAGATGTAAATTTGATGGGGAAAAACACACCATCAAACCATAAAATGTAGGAAAATCACCATTTGAGCCTGAAATGAATCTTTCTTTCAAGACAGAGAATTTGGAAATGATATAAGGCCCAAATATGATCCTCCAAGCCACATCCAATCATGTTTCCATAGATATTTGGGACAAAAATGACAGGGACAACAAAATGTGACTGTGGAAAATGGAAGGAAAAAAACCCAAGTTTTCACCCAAGTTACAGACTCTTTCACATGGACAGAGGAATGAAAAACAAATTTGGACTTTTAAGTGATCCTCGACCAAGGAAGGGACTGATCATGGCAACCAAATGGAGGATAGTTTTTCATGCATCAATACGGGGAGATAGAAAACATGACAGAGCCTACAAACTGAAGAATTTCAAGGAAAATGGGGTGAGACCAAATTGAGCACCAACATCAGCTCCGACTCGGGGATGGGCACTCCCTGTGAGTGCCACAAGAAAAAATAGTAGACCAAGTGCCAAAAATAGACCATTGGGAAATAGAGTCAAAGAATAAGCTTTCAGAGAGAAGAGAAACCATAACCATCCTCCAAAAAATGAACCGAGAAACCAACAAAACTAGGTCACCAAGGACCAGAACAAAAAAAAACAAAAGTAAAATGAAACAAAGAACTATACACTATACAATGGAGTATACCTTGATTCTGAGAAATCAATCAAGGAAATGTTTCAAATGCTTCCATTAATAGGAAATTCAAGTAGTTCCCATCTAAGTCTTTTAAGAAGAAGGTATTTTCACCAATTCAAATGTCAATTGAATAAGGGCCCATCCACAATGCATCAAATTTACCATGCTTTCCCTTATCTTCATGCCTACTATCCCATAATAAGCACAAGATCCCCAATGCTAAAAGCTCTGGAGTCACCTTCTTGTCAAATAACTTCTTCAAATTTTCTTTAAACTTCACATGCCTCTGATGGGATGCCCTTCTTTCTTCATCTAACTCAATAATTTGATTGATTCGAGCATCATATGGACTAACTTCTTGATCTTCAATTTTTGAACAAACTGAAATGAAGACAATTGCAAATGAAGGGAAGCAAAAAGCTTGAGTTCCATATACCAACTCAAATGGGCTTTTACCAGTAGCTCTTTTTGACAAAGTGATTCTATCACCCAAACAACAAACTTTAGTTGCTCACCCCACTTCTTTTTGTTCAGCTCCAAGGTTCTTCTAATGATCTTCAACAAGTTTTTATTGTTGGACTCAGCTTGTCCATTTCCTTGGGGATTGTAGTTAGAAGCATATGTCAAATTGATTCCATACTCTTTGCACATTGCCACCAAAGGTTTGGCTCTAAAACTCATGGCATTATCAACAACAATCTTAACTGGCACTCCAAATCTACATATGATTTGATTCAACATGAAGTCCATGATAACTTGGTGTGTTGCTTTCTTGGTGGGGATTGCTTCCACCCACTTAGTGAAATAATCAAGTGGCTACAAGAATCCATTTATGACAGCACTGGAAGGATCAGAAATTTCACCAATGAAATCCATTCCCATTTCTTAAATGGGGCTTCAACTGACACAAGCTGCAAAGGAAGGGAGCCTAAAGCTTTCATTCTTCTAGAAAAATGCTGGCAACTTTCACATTTCCTAACCAATAGAGTTGTATCTTTGAAGAGAGTTGGCCACCAATAACCAGCCCTCAAGATTTTATGTGTTGTAACTCTTCCAACAAAATTTCCCCACAAACTCCTCCATGGAGATCAGCAATTACCTTTGGGGCTTCATCCTCAGCAATGCATCTTAAGAGCACTCCCTCCGGGTTCTTCCAAGCTAACCCAAAATCAGTAATGACATATTTTTGAGAGGCTAACTTAAGAGCTCTTTTCTGATTTTTACTCAAATGTTCAGGGCAGCATAGATGTTTGAGATAAAAGATTATATCTTTGTACCATTCATAGCTTACCAAATTTTCAAGGACATCCACCCTTTCTCCTTCTACTTCATTCACCTCAATAGTTTGCAAGTTGCTCTCAGCCATAAGCTTAGCTAGGCCCAAACCTCTTATCAATTTCATGGTTTGGATATCCATGTCATATTCCTGCAACTTGTTTACCCATCTACATATTTTTCTTGAGACCTCCATCTCTGATAAGATGTCTTTCACCATGGTGTGGGGAACATAAGAAAAAACTTTAGAGCTCAAGATGTAGGGTCTGAAAACCTTTTTGCTTTCACCAAGGAAAATGCTTGCTTCTCCATGATGGTGTACTTCAACTCAGCTCCTTGCAATGCCTTACTGAAAAAGGCAATTGGTCTCTCAGCCCCTTCATCATCCTTCTACAACAAAATAGATGCAATGGTGTTTTCTGAAGCAAAAGAAAACATTTGAAAAGGATTCTTGTAATTTGGAGCTGCCAAAACAAGGGCATGCTTTAGTGCTTCCTTGATCCCATTGAAAGCTTGAATGGAAGCTTCTTCCCATTTGATAACTTGGTCCTTTTTCAGCATGCTAGTAATGGGGATGGTCAGCTCAACAAAGTTAGACACAAATCTTCTGATAAAGTTTATTTGTCCAAAGAAGGATTGAACTCCCTTCTTAGTTCTGGAATGGAACCTTGTTGATGGCTTCCACTCTCTCTGGATCAATCATGACCCCTTCCTTTGATACAATGTGACCAAGTAGCTTTTCCTTTTGCACTCCAAAATGGAACTTGGGATTCAATGATATGCCATACTCTCTACACCTTAACAACATTCTCTCCAAGTGTTGCAAGTGATCATTTATTTTTCTAGAAAACATAGTTACATCATCTTGATAAACAACAATGAAATCATTAATATAACCAACAAATGCTACATCCATTGCTCTTTGGAAAGTTTCTCCAAGCATTCATTAAGCCAAAAGGCATCCTGACATAGACATAAGTTCCCAAGGAGTGGTAAAGGAAGTCTTTATTCTTTCTGACTCCTTCACAACAACTTGATTATAGCCAGAGAAACCATCCAAAGTGGATAACAATTAGAACCAGTTACCAATTGTAGCATATTCTCCATGTTTGGCAGAGGGTAATTATCTTTCAATGATGCTTTATTCAAGTTCCTAAAGTCTACGCACAACCTTATATCACCATTCTTTTTTTTGATAGGCACTAGGTTTGCAACCCAAGATGAGTACCTTGTGGGCTGAATGATCCCTCCATCCCTCAACTTCTTCAATTCTTCTTGCATCTTCAAAGAAAGGAGTGGATTGATGGGCCTCTATTTTTTCCTAAAAGGCTTGGCATTAGATTCAAGAGGAATTTCATGTTGGAACAAATCTTCCTGTATGCCTTCAACTCAGAGTAAGACCAAGCTAGGCAGTCTTGATATTTCTTCAACAATTGAACATAGGACTGCTTCTCTTCCTTGCTGAGATTGCTTCCTAACCAGATTTTACGTGGTTTTTCCTTTGTGCCCAGGTCATGCTCTTCCACATCTCTTGAAACCGACATACTTCTTTTAATAATGCAATCAACATTATCAAAGTTTGATTCAAGAGCCACCAAACCTCTGGGAATCATGTTTGTCTTCAGCTTGGATGATGTCTTTTCCAAATAAAGTTTCCTTTCCTTCAAGCAACACACACCATTGGTTCCCAATCTATATTTTGGTCAGCAAACTCACCTTGGTTCTGTAGAAACCATTTCACCTAGGCATCATCATCAAACACTTGCCAATTTTTAACATTATCAGGGACAGATGGCCTTGTTAGTATTTCAACATCATACTCACAAAATGGAGACACTATACAATTCCCAAATCTGGATCCTAGCACTGCTAACTTTTCTGCAACAACATTAAACTTTCTATCATGGTGCACAATATTAAAAGAGTCAAACATTTCAATCAAATCCTAGACTACATGCTTGTATTGTTTCATTCTCTGATTTTTAGTAGCATACAATTTTCTAATTTTCTTGACAATCATTTTGAATCCCTTTGACAATGATATCCTTTATACCATATTTCCATGCAATTCTCAAGCCTAATAACAATGCTTCATATTCAGCAATGTTGTTAGTGCATTCAAAGTTGAGTTTGAAAGAAAAAACAAACTCTTCTTGGCCTGGAGAAATCGAACAATGCCAACACCATTTCCAAACTTGGAACAAGCTCCATCAAATAACAAGGTCCAAGGTAAACCTACTTGTTCAAGACATTTACATTGATCAATCTTATGCTCTTTTCCATCACAAACCCAACAAATTTATCTACATCTACATCAGCATACAACACTTCATAAGAAGCATTATTTGGGATCTTCAATGAGGTGCAACATCTTCTTCTCTCCATACAACTTTACAAGGCTGCCTTCAATTGGAATGGTGGCAAAAGACATATCCATCTGAACACTTCCACCAACACTTGCAGCCCACTTTCTTGATAACAACATGCCCCATTTGGTAGGGCAATCAACAATAACAACATCAAGTTTCAAGTTCTTACCGGATAAGCTGCAAGTTGTACCACCAAACCTTTTACACATCCTACAACTAGCACCTCTCTAGAATCCATTGCAAGTACACTTGCCATAAGCTTCTATCACTTTAATGTTCAATTCATTCATGAATTCTAGAGGCATAACATTGCATGATGCTCGAATCAAACATACAATTGTGCAACAGTCTGTCCTTAATAATCAAGTGTTGTAAAAATGGATCAACATTTAATTGAGACTCAACCAAAGATGTTCCCAAGTAAACTTCAAGGTGGTTCACCTATCTCCTCTAATGCTGGTGGTTTTTCTAGGTCTGCAATGGTTGGAGGAGGAGTGTTTACATTATTTATATTTCTTCCTTGGGTACTCCTATCTTCTTCCAATCCCAAATACTCAAAAGCCCTCTTCTTGTGCTCAAGAATCCTAAGCAGTTCAACAATTGGGACAAAAATCTTGATCTGACTCAAGACTTGGGAAATGTCATAAGGAATGTATTTGGGCAAAGTAACATTTGGAGAAAGATTGACAAACTCATCAGATGGCACAAGATTTTTCACATTTTGGGCATGGGTGGGAACACCAGTTCTACTTGAGACAACAAGGCCTTTTCCTAGATGCATCTTTCTTTGGAGTTTCTTTTGGGACATTGGTGAGAACTGGGGTTTTGGTTTGGCTGAGGCCCTGCCCCTTTGACAACTTTACTTCTTGTGTTATACTCTTTTTCTTGGGCAACAACAACATTCATTAACAACTTGTCTATCCTCTTCTGATGGGATTCCTCCATCATACTTCTTAATCATTAGAGCTCTTAGGTACTCAAAATCATTATTAGGAAGTTCAAAAGCTTGTACCATATCTATTTCTAAAGTATGAGAGGGAGGAAGAAGAGGTACCTAGTGAATGCAATCCCAAAAACTTGCAGCAGTTCTTGCACTTATTACTTCAGTTGAAGTTTCTCCTTGTTGTGAGCTTGTAGATCAGTCCACCATGCATGCATCATCATCATGTTATCATCATCATCATCTTCTTCAACTTGCTGATCTACTTCACATGGTGGGTGGGGTAAGAAACATTTGTCACACCAATCAATTTGATTTGTCTCTTCAACAACAACAACTCTGGCATTTAGAGGATCAGGCACTACTCTATTTTCCCTAGCTTGGGGTTTTCTAGCTCCCATGGGTCCTTTACCTCTTTCATCAGATCTCTGATCATTTCTAGGATGATTTGTAAATCTGTCTTGTCCTTGTTTCCTATGCTGACCTTGAGAACCTTGTCCAATTCCTTTCTCTCCTGGCTAGCTTGTAAGAGATTTCTTTGACAGCTCCGGCCAAAGTCTTTACAACTTCCTCAAGATCCACAACCTTACTTGATTGAGGCTTTCTTAGGGTTGATCAATTTAACACCCTCCCTCTTAGGAGGTTTTCCAACTACTTTAATGTTGTTCTCAATTTGCAGAGCCATGGTAAAGGCCTGCCTCAAAGTTCCAGGTTCTTATCCCTCAAATAGTAAGCAACTTTCTTATCAAATGCATCTTGAATACTTTATCAGACATGATTCATCACATGGCCTCAAATTAACAGGAAGTCTTCTCAATGTTTTGTTAAATCTTGTATTGAAATCATGCATTGATTCATTAGGATTATTTTTTATATTTTCAAACTCTGATAAAAGAAACCTAGGGTTTTTTTATCACCATACTGCATTCTAAAAGCATTCTTCATCTCTATCCAAGAATCAATGGAATTATCTAGAAAATATTTATACCAAGTCCCTTACATCTTCTTCTAGAGTATGGATAAACAATTTAATGTATACATCCTCAAATTCTATTTCAAAGTCCTCCATCATATTGACAAAGAGCTTCAAGTGTTGATCACCAGTGATTGCATTATTTCCTTGAAACTTAGGCAATCTATTTCTTACATCTTGTGGCACAACATTTGGATAGCCAACCATACCTCTAAAATTGATGGGACCAAAAGTATTAACAACAAATGGAGGTCTGGGTGGAGGCTGAGCCATATTATTTTGAGGAGGTGATCTTACAGGAGAGAAACAAAATGATGAGGAGTGAGGGGTCTGTGTGTGGTAAGGATGCAATTTTTAGAATGACTACCCTCTAAAGGCTCTATTTCTTGGAAAAATCTATTAGATTTGGAAAATACTAGGGCAGATTGAGAAGAAAATGTTTCAAATACAAAAGAAGGACCTCTCAGATGGAGAATTCAATTCAACAAAGAGACTACCTGATTTAGAAGCACTTGAGGAAGTATTGCAATCTTCAATCACAAGCTGATCAAGTTTCACCAATGGAGATCTCTTTTCTTGATGCTTGATCTCCAACAACCTTCCAAATTCTTCTTCCTTCTGAATTAGACTTTCCCAACTCTTGAAACAACCTTCTACTAGGGTCCCTGGTGAAGAAAGATCTTCTTCCTTCCAGCTTTTGCAGATATTAATGACAAATCTTACTTGATATATGTTAAGACACTGGTATTTATAAAGAATTTAAACAACACAGGAGTCACCACTAAGGATTTTCACCTTAGTTTGTGCAAATGCACTATGAAAGACCTATCAAATGTCTATCAATACTAGATTCATGCAAATCTTACAAGATCTACTCTTCTTCTACCCAAATTTATCAATGATGATAAAATTTAGTGCAATAACTGTATAAGCTGGAAATATTACACTCAGAACTTACAACTTTGAACAATTCTTTATAGATATGAAAAAGATAATGATGTTTCAAAGCTAATGTATTAGCACTTTAAATCATGTAAGAAACATTACAGTGGTCGTATGTACGTATTATCAAATACTTAAAGATTTTTAAAATACTTCAAATATTTCCCAAAACAAGTGTTGTTGATGGGCCAAATGGATATGAATGAAAAAATCAAAAAGACAATGGCACCACTAGTGTTGGTATCCAAATTTGTTCTCCTTTTCAAGCTGAGCAACAACATAGATTGGACATGGAGCTTAGAGACAGATAGATCATAGTGTGTGTCATTTTGTAGCTGGGGATGAGATCTAACTGGCCCTTTGTCACTCAGATTTGTGGAGAGATGGATAACACCTTCAAGAGGATTTGACCTATCCTCACTACTTTAGGTTGTGCCTCTTCAACTAGGGTGAGAGGACCCTTAGTGTAACCTCTGTTTGATGAAGGAGATGGAGATATCCTTCTTTTGCACAAATTTTATGAAGAAAACTTGGGAAAATATGATCAATACTCCATAATTTAACTCTTAAGAGTTGTCACTTCTAAAAGATGGAGATACTTTCAACACAAGGCTAAGGTTACTGAAGACATTAAGAAATCCTTGATTGTTCTGCATATTTTAGTAAATAGATTTTGTTCCTTTGTTGATATATAGGAAAACAGGGGTAGTTTAGGATGGATTCATGGTTTTTGAATGATTTTGGTGGGAGATTAAGTAGGATAAAGTTGATTATACTAGATCTTTGAGAAACTTCACAACAATGGACAACTCAACAACAGAAAGCTTTAGAATAGTTAAGATGTTCCTTCAACTAGAAGGTGTGCTTCAATGGAGGCCCAGATCAACACGTTTTCACACAATATTTGAGAATCTAACATGAAGGCTCGAGTTAAAAGACTCAATTAAACACCAAAATATCTTGATCAATCATGCCAAGGTACACACCCAAAGACTTACAAACAATATTTATCAACAAATGACAAGTGAAGTGATTTTAAATTTGTTTATCTCATCACAAGATGAAGGATCTTCTTGAAATGAAATTGTAAATGCCACTAAATTGTCACAAGGATGAGATCTTGTGTGATTTCACAAATATTTCAATGTAAGATTGCAATAGGAACAAAAAAACTATTTGCAGACATTCTAAAACAAAGAAGACACTAATTACTCCAAGATTGACACAAATTAATTTCAAAATTGCTTAGATTCATCAATAGGGGAAAGCTTCCAGAGAAATCTAGTGCTCGTCAATGGCTATACATCTGCAACCAACTTGACATGATAGAAAATCTAACACAGAAGAAATTAACAAGTTATCTCAGATTGGTCTCTCAGGAAGATGACTTTTCTCAAATTTTCTCTTAAGAATTTAACCCCGACCATTTGCAAGAGTATTCTCATTGCATTTATACATTTTTTTACTCACTCAATTTTCCCCAAAAGAGAAGAAGAATATTCGAGGGACCTTTCTTGTTACCAATTTTCCTTAGAAAGTGACATTTAACAAATTCACATCCGAAAGTTGCCAGTGGACCAATTGTGAATTGATCACATTTCTTGGGCCCTCGACTAATGACTAGGATGCCATGCCACAACTTTTTGGCAATCCTTCTAATCATTATGATTTTTCATGCAAGAAATCCCCTTTTTAATCATTTTCTAGAGGCTCTCTACACAACTGGATCTGACAGTAATCCTTTTTTCTCTCTCGAGGCAACACCTTTTTCATCTTTTACGCCTGCAACTTTCATCATTTCATCCTTTTCCCTTTCTTTCCTCTACAACTCTATCCCGCATCCATCTTCTCTGGTAATTCCCATTTTTGCAAGTGCCCGAGCAATTCCAACTTCAAAATATCGATCTTAACAATCCTTGGACTCACAAATTAAGTTTTGAATCCATTCAATGGCACTTTACAGATAGAGATGACAAGGAATTTCATCAAAAATGATGAAAAATAGTGCGTATTCACATCTCTAGGAGTCTTGGAGCAAAAATGGTGGAAAAATAGATGTAATACACAACAACCATTGATTCTACCCCCTTTTCTACTTTTTATATAACCATCCACGTGTTTCCTTGGCACAACTATAAAGGAGAAATAGGGAAAGTTTCCAAACAAGCGTGGGCCTTCCACGTGCCCTGGGCCCAAGAAAACACCTTTTGGCCTTTGAAAAGTCTCAAGTGTAAAAAGGAGCCAATGGAAGCCTCCACGTGTCTCAATGGTGCATTTTGAGATGGTCCCCAAAAGTAGAGACCCCAAACAAGTGTGGCTCACCACGTGTCTCAGTATGGAAGAGTTGTTAAAAATTTGAAGGATCAGTGGAAGGTGCCATGTGTCTAGGTCCGAGACATTTTCCTTGGCCGTTGAAAAGTCTCCAAGAAAAGGCAGAGTGAGTGGAAGCCTCCAAGTGTCCTCCTGGTGCTTCTTCAAAATAAATTAGGGCCGGTCCCCAAATAGGCATGGTCCCTCCACGTGTCCCAAGCCTTTCAAAATTGCTTTGAAAATTTTAAGTATAGAGTGGAGCCAGTGGAAGCCTCCACATGTCTCCTATTACAATTGTTAAGGTGGGACCCTGAGGTAGATCCTCAAATGAGCACCACCCTCCATGTGTCCATGGTCCACCAAAACTATACCGGCTACATGAAAAAATTTATCTAAGTCTGGGCAAGGCAACGGAAATCTCCACGTGTCTCCCGGCGCAACTCCAAGGCCAAACAAAAGGTGAATTTTTAGATGAGTACCGGCCCTCCACGTGGACAAGCTTTGAGTTGAATGAGCCTTAGAGTTTTCAAAGTGCCTCACCGAGCCGCATCCAACCTAGAAAGGGCCACATTTCCATAAATGTTGAGATGTAAATTTGATGGGGAAAAACACACCCTCAAACCATAAAATGTAGAAAAACACCATTTGAGCCCGGAAATGAATCTTTCTTTCAAGAAAGAGAATTTGGAAATGATATAAGGCCCAAATATGATCCTTTAAGTTGCATCTAATCACATTTCCACAAATATTTGGGACAAAAATGACAAGGACAACAAAACGTGACTATGGAAAATGGAAAGAAAGGAAAAAACCTGAGTTTTCACCCAAGTTACAACTTCTTTCACATGGACAGAGGAACAAAAAAAAAATCTAGACTTTTAAGTGATCCTCAACCAAGGAAGGGACTGATCATGGAAACCAAATGGAGGATAGAGTTTTCATGCACCAATACGGGAGATAGAAAACACGATGAGGGAGATAGAAAATTGTCTTGTGCGGTCTGTGGGACATTTGGGAAAAAGGTATGCATGGAACCGAAAACCCAAAATGGCCGCAAGTCAATGTATTGTGGATATGGTGGAAAAACATGTTCAAGATAGTTGGGCCCAAAAATGCCAAAAATACGTAGAAAAGTCCACAAGAAAGCTACGAAAAAGGTCTCGTAGAATAAATCCATAGAACAAAGTGCCATATAAATCTGTGGAAGTGATAGAAAATTAAAAAGTCCACAAAATAGAATCAGGCAAAAAGCGCGCAGAAAAAGCCATGTAAAGCCGCAAAACAAAGTTCCATAGAAATCAGCGAAGCCGTGGAAAATTCTAAACCCACAAAAAAATCTCCCAAAACATTCACATAAAAAGCCACAGAAAACCAAAGCCATAGAATGATGCAAAAAACTGGAAAATCTGCGGAACAAACGAAAATGACATTTTTTGTTAGAAATTTTGAACGGATATAACTTTTGATCCAATGCTCAAAATTTACAAATTTTATATCATTGGAAAGGTCTCAATGCCCTCTATGCAATGGGAATTTTATTTCTCATTTTTACTAAAGGTAGATGGGTGAAAAAGAAGAAACTATTGTTCAAAAATCACAATACCTCCCGAATCACCTCAGATCCGAGTGGGGCATCCGGTGTGATCGCACAACATTGGATCATCTCTCAAGTGTGGAACTTGTAGACTTGAGATGGACCTCCAAATAAAGTTGGATTCTTCTTCCTAAACTACCCGAAACAAGCTATTCTATTGCAGGTAACATATCTAATCCTAATCTAACCTTCCAAGGAGACACACAGAGAGAGATACATAAAAATAGAGCCTACACTAAACAAAGTGATACACTAGAAAAGGAAGTGGGTGATCAAAAATCCAACCGCCCGAAATAGAGAGGTGAGAAATGAAGAGGGAAGATAAGATGTACCTTAGACCATAGAGTTCACACAAAACACCACTTCGAACCCATTAAACAAATCTCTCAAAAACATGCAATAGACATCGAGTATGCATGTATACCCTACAATGATGAGAGGCAAGAAGAGACAGTAAAATAAGTTAAGGATGGATAAATATGCATCAAAAATAGATTTTATTGCTCCATAAGTCACACAAGACATCATCAATGGATAAGAGGCAAGAAAATACCATTATAGATCCATAAGAGGAGGCTTAGACTCACATTCTACCCTAAGGAAGAAAGAGAGGGGCTAGGAGAGAAACAACGACCAACCTTTTGAAATATGCCCCTCCTTTACAAAATATTAAAGAATGAGAGGAGGAGAGAGGGAAAAATTCAAATCCTATTTCAACCACCCTTGGAAGAGCATTGAATCCACCTACAACAAGATGGGATTTACTACAAAACCCATGCCCCCATGTGTTATTCCTTGCTGGTCAAGAAAAGAGGCCCATTATTCATCATTGTGGTAGGTGGGAGACTTGATAGCCTCAAAATGGTGGGCCAAAACATTAATGGTGGCAGGTGAGAAGTTGGCACCGAGAGCTTTCCAAAACATCCCTCCTCACCCAAATATGAGCTTCCAATCGAAAGATATGGCTTTTTGAAGAGCAGGGTCACAGGCTCACAATATTTAAAAGGGTCCATCCGTGTAAGACCCACGTGGTAGCCCCACACATGTTGAAGATTCATCCCCTTCCTCTCACTCTTGAAATTGCACCGAACTAACACCTAGTGGCTTCGTGGGCCTACTTAGTTTCCTCTATATTCTACCTGAGTTCTTCCTATTGGTGATGACACTGTGTGCCTCGACTCCGAGACATGTGGAGGCTTCGTGCTCATTTAGAAACTACCCCAAAAATTTTCTTTTGAATTTGTGTGGATAAGACACGTGGAGACCTCCGCAAAATTTTGGACTTTTCAACGACCGACCTTACCTTTGCGACCCGATCACATGGCAATTTAGCACTCATTTGAGGACTTCGTTTTGGGGCACACCTTTGAAATTGCACCAATGAGGCACGTGGCACCTTCGTGGCTCGCCTATTTCTTTGTGTTTTGGCTATGTCCCTTTCATTTGCTAGGGCCATATGTCCGACCACCCTGGACACGTGGAGGCTCAACACACATTGGGAATTCCCTCGAATTTTACTTTTGAAGTTGTGTCGTGTTGACACGTGGCTCTTTTCACCGACCTGCCTCCATTTAGACTTTCCAATGGCACATTCTACCTTTTCAAGATTTAGACATGTCGAGGGAAAACATTTGTTTGAGCCTCTGTATTGGGTTGCACCTTTGAATTTGTGCCGAGTGGTAACTTGGCACCACCCACGGCTTAAGAATTTTCAACTTCGACTCTATTTATTTTTCAAACCTAGGACTCATGGAAAGTTGGTGCTTGTCTGGGAACTACCTTTACTTCGACCCTTGAAGGTGCGCCGATGAGACACGTTGCTCCTTCTATAGCCTTTCTCTATTTCTTTTATACTTAGTCGATTCGGCCTACCTCATTTGCATTTCTCGGTCCCACGACTACATGGCGGGTTGGCGCATGTTTAAGTTTCTACTTTGGGCTAGGCCTTTGAAGTTGCATCGATGAGACATGTGGAAACCTCCACCTTTGTCCATTCCATACATAATCGATTCAACAACCAAATTCATCCCCTTTTTACTCTAACCATGTGGCGAGCCCGTATTCATTTGGGAACCCATTCTTTAGACCCAACCTTGATGTTGTGTCGATGAGACATGTGGCACCGTCCGCTGGCCTTAGACTTTTCAATGGCTGATTTAACTTTTTGAGGCTCTTACCACATGGAGGGATGACACTCATTTAGGGGGTGTCCCTTGGGTCTTACTTCTAAAGTTGTGTTGATGATGCACATGGAGGCTTCTACTGACACTCTTATACTTAGTCGATTAAACGTCTGGCTCTGTTCCTTTTTCAGGCCTTGGACACGTGGAGAGATGGCGCAAGTTTGGGGTCTATCTTTCAGCCATGATTTTTGAATTTGCACCAATGAGGCATGTGGAACCTTCCATGAGTCCCATTGTTTTCCCTCGAGTTGACTTGTATTCAATGAAGTATGAAATCTTTAAGCACTTTCTCTACACTCTTGTTCTCGCGAGCCTCGGCCTCCTTTGACATTGTTTGATCCTCCATTATCGACCCCGCTCCTCCATTTTTGATCCCACCTACCCCTTGATTGTTGGATTTGAATGTGAGCTTGCAGGATAGAGCCAGCCCTTCCAATTTTCTTGTGCAAGGTCATGTTTGATCAATTTTATCGGGGAGAAATTTGGATAATAGTTTGGCAACTCACGGGGATATTTTCTTGCTAGATGAAGTGATCGGTGGCATTGAAGTATCCATTGGGCATGGAGAAATGAATGAGAGCCTAATATTGATCCTTTTCTTGAAAGTTCTCCGCAAAACTGGAATCTTGACTATTTGTAATTGCTGACTCTAAACCTGCCCCATTGTTCGCACTCTCAATTTTCATAAGAAAGTATTGAAGGTAATGTTTTGAGAGTAGAAAATTGTATCGACCTTGGGCTTTCATATGTCCCTGGAATGGACTGTGTACGATCAATAAAACATCACAACACACACTATTTAAAAAACTAAAATTCATACACGCTCAAGTGGAACATGTAGAGTGTGTAAAAAAACTTGTTTTGCTAAAAGAAATACACCTAATCTACGCTAACCAAGAGAAAAAGGGAACTCAAAGAAATCCTGCAACTAGCAGGGAGAACTAGCTTCCCTTTCTCAAAAAAGGAAGCCATGAAAATGATTTGACACTAAATATGGCTACTTATATGAGTGAAAAACTGACTATAAGCTGATCCTCCACCCAAATAATCAAGGTTTCAACTAGAAAGAAGATAAATTCCTCTTTTAGTTTCTCTTCATTTGGATTGAAGAGGAATTTTAGCTGATCCTTAGTACATTAGAGCTCATCCTCATGCTCTGAAGTGGCATGACTTGTTTTGGCTTCTCCCTTGGCTCCAATGAAGTCGAGTACTTGGTTGGGCATAGTTTGGTCCTTTGAATGTGTCCATGGTTCTCAACTTTAACTACATACTAGAATCTTTCGCGAACCTTCCTCAATGAGTGATGTGAGAGATATGGGGTCTTTGATGTTTCCTTCCTCCTCCTGAGAATAACATGGAAGTTTAAAATCCTCCAACCATGGTTCTAAGGGGTCGCAGTGAGACATAAGATGTTTTCCTTTAATGTTATCCTCCATGACAGAGGACTCATGTGCTTCGAAGGTGGATGATGGAGGAGAAAATGATATGATCTCTTTAGGATCCTCTCCATCAAAGACATCCTCCACGCTCCGAAAGATAGTACGCCCCCTCATTTTCCCTGCTACATGTACTCGAACTCCTCCATGGTGTCCTTTGGATCTCGTGATTTTCTCACCATGGTCTCCCTCATCTTCAAACATGAAGTTTGAAATCTCAAACTCTTCTTTGACATCAGAGATTAAAGGGGATGAAGTCGGAGGAAGAATCTGAAGATTCTTTTGTGGCACGATCTACACTTGGATCCTTTGGGAACCGTATGGTTTGCCTCCGAAATATGCCCTCCGGAGCAAACTAATTTTTCTCTCGAACATGCACTTGTATGATTTCCTCTTCCTATTCGAATTCATATGAGTCACTTGATTCTTCAAATTTCTAGTAGTCATTGAACATGATGACGTTGGTGGGAAGGCACGTTGGTAGGGGACTGCTCATTTTTGGTAAATCTAGGAAGAGGGGACTTGGAATAAAATGGGAAGATGGACGCAAAATGGATTGAAGGTGTCCTATATTTTTGAGAATCCATTCCTCTCTCCCAATCTGTAATCTAGGAAACATCTCGGTGATGAGGTGTAGCTTATATCGATCGCAAGGCCCCTTGGGTCGCGCTACACCAATGTGGTATAGGACCGACCCATGGGCAAGGGGCCTTGCAACCAACTTCAGCTGCCATTATGGAGCAATTGACTCAAAGCTCCATCATGTCTATCTCCATCTTTTGCACCTACATCTAAAAATTAGCTACGGCCAAGGAGTTTCCACCATCATCTGCATAAACCTATTCTTGATAAACATTTTGGTTAACGAAAAGTGGGTTGTATGAAATCTCGGGATAATGGGAGTTATAAAATTGATTTAGAGGAGGATTATGAAACTGTGGGGGTGGAGGGAAATAGTTTTATTGCTAAAAATGAGAATTCCAAGAGGGAAATGAAGTCATGATTGCACAAATTCATGGGATGGAAGAATATGAAATATGTGGAAAGATGAATGGGTGAAAATGGATGGGAGAAGGTCTACAACTCGAGTTTGGATTGTTAAAAGATGGAGTCTCCAGATGTTCTTGAAAGTTTCTCCAAAGGTGTGATATTCTCCAAGAGCATATTGTACCTAATGAAGTTAAGTGGTAAGGTGCTTCAGACTTGTCCCATTGGGCATGCCAAAAATATTGTGTGTGGTCGCACGGTGGCTTAAGATTTGTTTTTGATAATGAGACACCTCAGAAAGATGATAAAATCTAACCTCAAAGTGTCCCACCGGCACGCAAAAACTATTGTTGTAAAATCAAAACACTCCCGAATGGCATCAAATCTAAGTGGGGCATCGGTGTGACTACACAACATTGGACCATCTCTCAAGCTATGGGACTTGTGGACTTGAGATGGCCCTCCAGAGGAAGTTGGCTTCTTCTTCCTAAACTAGCTTCCACAAGCTACTCTAGTCTAGGAAAGCTATGTAATCCTAATCTAACATTCCAAGGAAACATGGAGAGAGAGACAGAGAGAGATACATAAAAATAAAGCCTACACTAAGTGGTGATACACCAGAAAAGGAAGTGGATGATCACAAATCCAATTGCCTAAAATGGAAAGAGGTAAGCAATGGAGAGGGTGGACAAGATGTACCTCAAACCAGAGATAGAATTCACACAAAAACCAATTCAAACCAATTAAACACAGCTCTCAAAAACATGCAATAGACATAGGAGTATGCACAATATACCCGCAATGATGATTAGAGGAAAGAAGAGAAAATGAAAAAAGAAAATGATGGATAAGATGCATCATAAAATAGAATTTATTACTCCATAAGTCATATAGTACATCATCAGTGGGCAAGAGGTAAGAAAATTCCATTACAAAGCCATGAGAGGAGGCTTAGACTCCACATTCTACCCTAAGGAAGAAAGAGAGAGGGGGAAAGGAGAGAAAAAATGACCAACCTTTTGAAATATGCCCCTCCTTTACAATATATAGAAGAATGAGAGAAGGAGAGAGGGAAGAATTTGAATCTGCTTCAACCACCCCTACAAGAGCATTGAATCCACCTACAACAAGATGAGCTTTACTATAAAACCCATGCCCCCATATGCCATTCCTTTCGGTCAAGAAAAGAGTCCCATTCTTCATCATAGCAGTGGGTGGGAGACTTGACCCTAAAAATGGTGGCCCAAAACATTAATTGTGGCAGGTGAGAAGTCGGCACCGAGATCTTTCCAAAATGTCCCTTCTCACCCAAATTTGAGCTTCTAATTAAAATATATGGCTGTCTAAATATTCAAGGTCATGGGCTTACAATATTTAAAACATTCCATTCATGCAAGACCCACGTGGCAGCCTCACACGCATTGAAGATTTAGCCCCTTCATTTTGTTCTTAAAATTGCATCAAACCGACATGCGGTGGCTTTTCAGGCCTACTCGGTTTCACCGTGTGTTGCCCGAGTTTGTCCTATTGGTGGAGACACTATGCGTAACCCGAGACACATGAAGGATTCATGCTCATTTATAAACTACCCCCAAATTTTTCTTTTGAAGTTGCGCAGATAAGAAACCTGGAGGCCTCCGTAGGCTTTTGGACTTTTTAACGACCGACCTTACCTTTTCTAACCCCGACCATGTCGTGGTTTTGCGCTCGTTTTGGGACTACCTTTTGAGCCATGCCTTTGAAATTGTGTCGATGAGGAACGTGGCACCTTCCACAAATATGCCCTATATGTTTGTGTTTTGGCTAAGTCCCTTTTTTTTGGTGGGGCCATATATATGACCTTGGACACATGTAGGCTCGGCGCACATTTGGGACCACCCTCTGAATTTTACTTTTAAAGTTCTGTCATGATTACACGTGGCTCCTTCTACTAACTTGCCTCTATTTAGAGATTTCAATGGACGATTCGTCCTTTTCGAAAGATCCTGGACACGTCGAAGGCCAACACTTGTTTGAGTCTTTGCTTTGGGTTACACCTTTGAATTTACACCGATGAGAGATGTGGCGCCACCCGCGGCTTGAGACTTTTCAACTACTAGCTCTATTTCTCTATTTTTTTTTGGACATGGGACATGTGGAAAGTCGACATTTTTCCGGGTGACCACCTTTTTCTTTGACCCTTGATGTTGCACCAATGAGACATGTGGCTCCTTCCATAACTTTTCTCTGTTTATTTTATACTTAGCCGATTGATCCCCGCTTCCTTTCGATCCCTAACTACATGGCAGATTGGCACATGTTTGATACTTCACTTTTGGCCATGCCTTTAAAATTACGCTGATGACACACTTAAAATCTTTCGTTGGCCCTTCCATACTTAGCCGATTCAAAAACAGCTTTGTCCCCTTTTTTACTTTGACCATGAGGCGAGCCAACGCTCATTTGGGAACCCGCTCTTCGGACCAAGCCTTGGTGTTGCGTTGATGAGACATGTGGTGTCATCTACCAGCGTTACAATTTTAAGCAACCAATTTAACTTTTGAGTCTCGACCATGTGGAGGGTTAATGCTCATTTTTCGATCTGTCCTTGGGTCTCACTTCGATGTTACGCCGATGAGGCACATAGAGGCTTCCGCCAACACTCTTATACTTAGTAGATTAAATGATCGGCTCTGTCCCTTTTTCGGACCTTGGACACATGGAGGGCTGGCACAAGTTTGGGGTCTCTCTTTGGACCGTGCCTTTTGAATTTACGTCAATAAGGCATATGGCACCTTTTGAAGTCTCTGTTGCTTTGCCCCGAGATGACTCGTATGCGGTGAAGTCTGAAAAATTTGATCCCATTCTTTTCACTCTTGTACCGTGAGCATCGGCCTCCTTTGACGTTGTTTGATCCTCCATTTTTAGCCCGCTTGTTCTCGTATTTTTGGATTTGATTGTGAGCTTGCAGGATAGAGCCGACCCTTCCGATTTTCTTTTGTAAGGTCGTATTTGATTACTTTTTCTGGGGGAAAAATTGGGATAATAGAAACATCTCGAGCTCCAAAAATTAAGTTCCCAGTCCTTGAAAGGCAAGAAAATCTAACAAACCCAAAATAGCTACTCACACTCGAAAACCATAACTTTTGATTTTCTCAACGAAATCATGCAAAATCGGTACTATTGGAATCATGGCTCCAAATGTCATGCACATAAATTAAGAAAAATAATAATGATAATTAAAATTATGATTTTTTTGAAAACATATCCATGTTAATAAAAGTTTTTAATTGGTAGTTGGGATTCATTAAATGATGCATGCTCATCATTATCTCTCTATGGCAGCACATGGGACATCATGAGGAGCATATTGCATGAAAAATACCATCAATTACACTCATTTATGAAAAATTACAAGTGGTTGAAGGGATAAATTGAGGATTGCAATTATCTTTCTCCTTCTCAATTCTATAAATTGTAATCTTGGGCTCATTTGTAAAGGAGTTGGTCATTTTTATCTCCTTCCCCCTCACTCTTTCTTTCCTACTCGGTTGAAATATGGAGCTTAAGCCTCCTCTCTTTTATTTGTAATGGCATTTTCTTACCTTTTTCCCACCGATAATGTACTTGTGTGAACTAATGGAGCAATAAAACAATTTTCAAGATGCATTTTGTCCATTCTTTTCTTATTTTATTGTCCCTTCTTTCCTCTCGACCATTGCGGTAGGTATACTATGCATATCCGTAATGTCTATTACAGGTTTTGTGAGCCTCGTTTAGTGGGTTTGAAGTGGTGTTGTGTGTGAGATTTATTTTTGGTCCGTGATGCATCTTGTCCATCCTCACCACTTTGCTCACCCCTCTCCATTTCTGTACTTGGATTTGTGATTAGTAACCTTCCTTTTCTGGTGTATCACCACTTTAGTGTAGGATTTGTTTTCATGCATTCTCTCTCCCTGGTCCCTTGGAAAGTTAGATTAGGATTAGATAGTTTTCCTACATTAGAGTAGATTTTGGTAGGTATATTAGGAGCATGAACTGGATTTCTCTGGAGGATCGTCTCAAGCTCACAAGTCCCATAGCTTGAGAGATGATCTAATGTTACACAAATTACACTAAATCACCCACTCAAATCTAAATCGATTCTGGCATGTTGTAAGTTCATGATAACAATTTCGACACACTGATGGGATATGTTTAAAGCACCTTACCATTTCATTTCATCAACTTGATGTGTTCTTGGTTAGATTGAGCCTATAAAGGCACATGTAAAGAACATATGGTGACTCCATCTGATCAATAACCCATTCTCTGAGTTGTAGACTTTCTTTCCATCCATTTCCACCCATTCTTCTTTCCACATCTTTCACCTTTTGTCATTAATGAAGTTGTGTAGTCATGGATTCATTCCCATATTTGAATTCACACTTGCAGCAGAAGTGTTGCAATCCACTTCCTTTGTATTTTTCAAATCCTCCAAATCAACATTATGATCACATTTAAAACCATTATGCTTACCCATATGAGCAAAGTGTCAAAATTAGTTTGGTTATGAAAAATATCAGGAAAATGACTATACATATAATGACAATAGTCAAATGGAGAATTTTGATTTCTTGAAGAAGATTCAAAGGATGGAGGTTAGCATCATTTATTCAAGGACTACAACATAAATAAAGGAATTCAAAATTGGTTTTGGGAATCTTTTTTATGGGAAGGCCCTTTTCAAGACACTATAGCCCATAGGAGAAGTTTCACTTCATGGTTGAAATGCTACCTCAACTTACACGGTGAATAGAGGAGATAGAGGCCTACAAACTTGGTGCCAGGAAACCTTTTAATGGGTATGTCCTATGCCATCATCTAGTAATTTCTTATACATTCCCAAAGTATCACCATCTCAACTTGAGATTTAGTTTCCAATCTTTCCATCTACTACTACATTTGTGGAATCCTTTTCTCCATCTTCTAGTCTCCCATCCCATCTTAGTTTCTCTTCCCTTTTCAGATCCAAATCCATGTGCCCTCCACAAGAGCTAAAAGAAATACCTTCCCCTCCACCACAAATAAAACAACAACTAGTGGAGACCCCACCCACCACTCCTACTCTCTCGAGTCCATGTCAGAAGAGACTAAAAATACAGTCAAGCGGAGCAACAAGAAGAAGATCCAAGAAAATAAGAAATGATCCAAATCTTGGTAAGCTTGGCTCTCAGATTTGAGAAAGAAAAAAACCCCTTAATGAGTAAACCTTCGAGAGGAGGTTCAAGACCACATGTCTTGGAAGTTGAGTTTGTAGCAGAAGGAGAACAAGAAGAAGAAGATTGACAATCTATTTTCTCTGAATGTAGTGTCCATAATGGCACTTTTTCTAAAGAGGATGTTGATCTAATCCAAGTTGCACAATTAGTCGAGAGGGAGGGAGAACAATCAAATCCTATTCCTAGTGATAAGGAGTGGATGGAAAAGATCAAATCAAAGTTGAAGCCCCTTAATGAGGAAAGCATTATTGAATGTTTTTTCCTCTCATTTGAAGGGCATGATTTGATTGATGAATCCATGATGGAGGAGAGCTATGAAGAACACCTGATTGCCCCAAATAGTCATCTATACTAGTGAATTGAATATTTTTATTTGAAAAACTTCTAGTTAGAGGAAGAGGCTATCCAAAAGCAAGTTGGTCTTCAAGCAACAACGGAGGAACTCTAGAGCCAACAATGTGTTACAACAAATTATAATGATGCAAAAGTAACTTCATTGGATGTTACAATCAATAAAAATGAGATGCAGATTGGGGAGGAGTTCCATACTGCCATGGAGGAAGGAAAAGAGCATGAAGATCTCATCTCTTCCACACCATCCACCCATGAATGTTTGTAAGAAGGCTTCATTATTGAAGCCGGGCTTCTGTGTAAAGGAAAAATTCATCGAGATCAAGGCTTGTCCAATTAATTACTTCACCTCATTGGAGAAATATTTAGAGTTGCTACTAGTCATGCTTACTTCTAAGCATGAGGATGAGTTTTAAAGTACCAAGGATCATTCAATGCCTCTTCAATCTAAATGTAGAGCAACTAAAAGAGGTATTTCTCTTATTTCCGGTGATACCTTGATGATTTGGGTAGAGGATCGGACTCTTGTCGAGTATTCCACTCATAATGAAAACAATGTTTAGCTCTGAATCATATACATGGATGCCTATTTTGAGAAAGGGAAGCTACTTCTCCTTACCAGTAGCTAAAAAAATTTGAGTTCCCTTTACTTTCGGTTATCATAGAGTAGGTAGGTTTTCTTTTAGCAAAACAAATGCTTATGCACACTTTGCATGTTCCACTATGGGTGTGTATGATCTTTCTCTTTTGTACATAACATGTTGTGGTGTTTTGTTGCTCATGCACAATCTATTGAAGATAGCATTTGGTGAGATCAGCTCCAGTTCTAGTAGTGTTTCAAGAGGCTCAGGGACCATATTTCAGATTTTCAGATCAGATTTTTGTTTATCAGGTTGACTACATGCCCAATGGATACTTCAAGGCCACTAATCAAATCCTCTAGTAGGAAAATGTCCCTACTAAGTCACCAAAGTGTTATAAAAAATTCACGTCCAAATTAATTTTGATAACTTGCACAATTTATTCAGGCTTGAGCGAGCAAAAAATATTCGAGGTCAAAAATCAGGTTTTAAGGGGTCCATTAGCTTTTCTGTAACTTCTCTATCAAAAGAAAATCCAAGGATTTATTGAAATTTGCAAAATTCTAAAAAAAAGAAGTCAAAGGCCGATTTAGTGCAAATTGGGACTAGGGGCTAATGATGGAACCAATGTGAGTCGTACCAAGGTTCATCGTACTCAAGTTTGGGTCAAAACTTCTAAGGCAACAATTAAATGTGGAAAAGGTGGAAGATTTTTTCCAAAGTGTGGTCCGCGAGATAGTTGGGATGAAGGTATGTGTGGAACTCAAAACCGAAATGGTCACAAGTCAGTGTATTGCAGATATGGTGGAAAAAAGTGTCCAAGGGATTTGGTCCCAAAAAGTATGAAAAATCCTTGGAAAAATTTGTCTAAATAGCCACAGGGAAAAAGGACACAAAACATGTCTGCAGAACAAAACCACAGAAAAAGTGCTACAAAAATTTGTAGAAGCCGTAGAAAATTAAAAAGTCTGCAGAAATTTTTTTCCGAAAAAGATGAAAAAAATTCCATGGAAAGCCACGTAACAAAGTGTCACAAAAATTTGCACAAGTCGTATAAAATTGAAAAATCGTAGAAAAAAATTTGTGGAAAAACTGCAGAAAAAAGCCACAAAAAGACATAGAAAACCAAATCCATGGAATGTTGTAGAAAATTGGAAAATCCACGAGAATAAACGAAAACGACAGCTTTTTTTGAGAGAAACTTCGAATGGGCATAACTTTTGATCCAGTTCGAAAATTGACAAATTTTATATCATTGGAAATGTCTCAATGCCCTCTATGCAATGGGAGTTTTATTTATAATTATTAATTAAGGTAGGTGGGTGAAAATAGAAGAAACTTATTCAGCTCTAAAACATTTAAATGCCCGAGTCCATGAAAGGCAAGAAATCTCTAGCAAACCCAAAATAGCTGCCCACACTCAGAAATCTATAAATTTTTGCATTTCTCAATGGAATCATGCAAAATTTGTCTGTTGGAATCATGGCTCCGAGCTCCATGCACAATAATCAAGAAATAGAAGAACTAATGATGTTTTAAATTATAATATTTTTAAAAATGTATCAATGTTCATAAAAGTGTTTTAATTGGTAGTTGGGATACATTGAATGAGGCATGGTCATCATTATCTCTCTATTGCAGCACATGGAACATCACGGGAGCATATTATAAGAAAAATTCCATTAATTACACTTATTATGACAGCTTTCAAGTGGTTGAAGGGATAAATTCAAGATTGCAATTCTCTTTCTCCTCCTCAATTCTATAATTTTTAATCTTGGGCTCATTTGTAAAGGAGAGGGTAATTTTTATCTCCTTCCCCCTCTCTCTTTCTTGCCTACTAGGCTGGAATGTGGAGCTTAAGCCTCCTCTTTTTTCTTTGTAATGGCATTTTCTTGCCTCTTTCCCACTAATGATGTACTGTGTGAACTAATGGAGCAATAAAATTTGTTTCGTGATGCATTTTGTCCATTCTTTGCTTATTTTATTGTCTCTTCTTTCCTCTCACCAAATCAAGGTATACTATGCATATATATGATGTTTCTGTAGGTTTTGTGAGCCTCGTTTAATGGGTTAGAAATGGTGTTTTGTGTGAAAATTATCTTTTGTCTATGATGCATATTTTCCATCCTCTCTATTGCTCACCCTCTACATTTTAGGTAGTTGGATTTATGATCAGCAACCCTCCATTTCTTGTGTATCACAACTTTGGTGCAAGCTTTATTTTCATGCACTTTCTCTCCCTAGTCTATTGGAAAATTAGATTAGGATTAGATAGTTTTCCTACATTAGAGTAGATTGTGGTAGGTAGTTTAGGAGCATGAACAAGATATCTCTAGAGGATCATCTCAAACTCGTAAGTCCCACAACTTGAGAGGTGATCTAATGTTATGCAAATTACATTGAATGACCCACTTAGATCTAAATCCATTTGGGGATGTTATAATTTCATGATAACAGATTTTGGCATGCCCAATGGGACAAGTTTGAATCACCTTATAACTTCATTTCATCAATTTGATTTGTTCTTGGTGTGATTGAGCCATTAGAGGCACATGCAAAGAACATCTTCCAAATCAATTTGATCAATAACTCATTCTCGAGTTGTAGAGTGTATTTCCATCCATTTCCACCTATTCTTCTTTCCACATCTTTCACCTCCTATCATTCACAAATTTGTGCAAGTGATGGCATCAATCCCATCTTTGAATTAACACTTGCAACAGAAATGGTGCAGTCCACTTCCATTGTATTTGTCAACTCCTCTAGATTAACATTATGATCATATTTAGAACCATTATGGTTACCCATATGAGCATTGTCAAAATTATTTTGATTATGAAACATATCGGGAAAAATAATATTCATATAATGATAATAATCAAATGGAGAATGTTGATTTGAAGAAGAAGATTCAGAGGATGAAGGTCATGGTTCGATCAAGGGCTATAACACATATGAAGGCATTCAAAATTAGTTGTAGGGAATCTTGTCCATGGGAAGGCCATTTTCCAAGACATTATAGCCTGCAGGAGAAGGTTGACTTCATGGTTGAAATGCTTCCTCAACTTACAAACTGGATCGAGGAGATAGGGGCCTACACTCTTGGTGCTAGAAAACCTTGTCAATGGGTAAGTCCTACGCCACCATCTAGTAATTTCCTCTCCATTCCCAAGTAGTGCCATCTCAACTTGAGCTTGGTTTCAAATCTTCCCATCCACCCTTTCTGCTGTTGTGGAATCCTTTTATCCATCTTCTAGTCTCCCATCCCATCCTAATGTCTCTTACATTTTCCCTTCTAAATCCATGTCCCCTCCACCAAAAATAAACCAACAACTAGTGGAGACCCCACCCACCACTCCTCCTACTCTCTTGAGTCCATGTCGGGAAGACACTCAAAAATCCATTCAAGTGGAGCAGCAAGAATAAGAGCGAAGAAAAGAAGAAATGATCAAAATCTTTGTAAGCTTGGCTCTCAAATTTGGGATAGAAAAAATCCCCTTAATGAGTAAACCTTCATAGGAGGTCGGGGTCAGACCACAGGTGGTGGAAGTTGATTTTGCAGCAAAAGGATGATAAGAAGAAGAAGATCAACAATCTATTTTCTCTAAATGCAATGTTAGATACACCTCAACAAACTCACCACCAAAGGTTAGGTGACACCAATGAATAAAAAAATTACGTAATTTGCTAACATATCTCAAAAGGGTGATTAAGCACCCAATAGAACGATATTCTCTCCCAACCCAGATCGGGGTTCGATTCGTTGTTACTCTCTAAAGAAAGGTTAGAAATTACCCATGAAAACGTTGCTCAACATACCCATGACGGATTTGAGAACCATATGATACTAATATCAATCTTAAACAATTATATAATGAAGGTAGAAACATAAGTTTATAAACCATTATTATTAACAACTTGCATACCCAGAGAAAGTATTCCCAGATAGAGAAAGCAACTCAAGTACCAGGTTAGAAGTTACGTAAAGGTACAAGATCATCTATCTAGGAAGAAAATTAATTAATCTATATATATATAGCAAGCTTGTATTAAAAAGAGATCTATAGTAATTTAGCAGGCTTGTTTGCACAACAATAAATTACTAACTTTAGTGTATCTTAAAATTTAGTTTTACATTATAGAAAAGATGATAAATATGGTAGACGACCATATAAATAGGTATGAAAACGTAGAGAAGGATAAAGAGAAAAAAACCTTTTCCATCCACCATTGACATTAGGCAACAATTATTTCTAAAACTTGATAATTTCACAAAAATGAGGTATGCATAGTAGCCAGAAACCCAAAACCCAGAGGCTACTTAAAGAACAACCAGCAAGAGAAACAATGCCACAACACACTCAACAAAAAAATCACGATTGAATAAAAACCAATTCAGGAAACAGACTATTTTTAAAATCCTATCAATTATTGGGACATGTAGGTTTATCATGCCTAACTAAATGCCTTCAACAAGAAACCACATTGAATCAAAACTCAAGAAACTACAACACATAATAAAACTTCACCATCCTCAAGCATGTTGGACACCCATTCTTGTTCATGGCCACATTTGGACACGGGCAGGAGGGTACGTGGCTAGGGAAAGAGCTCCAAAACTTGCAAGTGGATTTTCCTGAAGATTAAAGCCCTTTTTCAACAAAAATCCCTTCCACACCCACACGTCACCAATAACTAGATCATGGCGTATATAGGTCAATAAAAGGAAAAACAAAAACAAAGCAAATAATTGAAACAACAAAATCCAAGAATGTGTCCCACAAAACATGCCAAACATTATTCCATCAATACGCATCGAATAACATTAAAGGAAAGACAAGAATTTCCACTGAATTCTAGCTAATAAATAAATTTTTAGCAAGGTAAGGCAATGAAATTAGCACCGATCAGAGGTAAATCACATTTGGATAAGGTACACGTAATAAGGATTAGGTCATTTGCTAAAGTAGTGAAATGTGGTGGTTGAAAACGTTAAAGTTTGTAGTATTTGATATCACCTTTAAAACTTGTGCCACCACAAACTTCCCTCTACTTCCATGCATGCCAAAATTGGTCAAAGTTTCCATCATTCCAAGTCTATTAAGTCAACAAACAATTTAATGAAACTTAGATAAACAATTAGGTTCCTTTCAATTAAAATGCCTAAAAGTAACTTGAAACAGCTTTTTAAAAACTTCCATTAGATTTTTTATCAAATGTCATTAAGAAATTGAAAATCAAACCACGATACTCACTAGTATGAAGGTCATGACAAGGTGTTACAAAATAATGTCATAAAAAGTAAAGCATTAGAAACTTAATAAAGTAGTATAACAAAAGGAAAGGAGTCAACCTTACTTCGCAACAAAGATCTCAAACACCTAAGGATCGAGCTATGCCTTAGATCAATGAAATTTATCCAAGGAATGACCCTCGACACAACAATAGAAAGAACTATGGTATGGATAACGAAGTCCGTTACTATGGTAACTTTCCCATTGCAATAAAGGAAGCACCTACACCAATTACTTGGGTTCACAAATTGAGCTTTGAAACTCAAAATACGGGTACAAAACAACCATTCATTATTGGAAAATGGGTTCAAAAGCAAGGACAAGATTCAAAACCGAAATGGGAATTACATTCTCTTCCCCTTAAGAAGGCATCGTCCCCAATGTGACACAACAAAAATGAAAGAAAAAGAGGATAACAAATAAAGAGAAGATAAGGACAAGGATTCTCCTTATGGTAAAAAAATATTCTTTGTTAAAGCATGACCACATGGTAGACTTAGAAAATTTGGTATATTATTCAACTTTCATGGTCTGTGAAGATTGGTAGTTTTCTCTTAGTTCATTATTTAATTTATCTCTTTTCCTTTTCATTATTCCCAATTTAAGTTCTTAAGATTTCATTAGTGTAAAGTTTTGGTTTACCCATTCTTGTGGATGCCCAACCAAAACCACTATCACAAAACCATATCGGGGTCATATGCGCACTAAGGATTCCCATGACATAATTTTACATACTACCATGATAGTTCCACACCACAAGAGCTTAACCGAATTATGGAGGAGAAAAAGTATAGTCCACATAACCTAGTACTTGTCACACATCAATGGTCGACAAATAATAATCGACTAAAAAGAGTACTACAGCAACTGAAAATTCCCACAATTCCATAGATGAATATTTTACATAAATCAGAACAATAGCATCAAATACATAGTGTCAACAAGGGAATCAAAACCATATCCACAACATCAAAACACATATCCTACTAACATGAGTAGAACATACATCATAACACCACTCCCAAGACATCACAACAACTCAAAACATATCCCAAAGCATCAATCATACACAAATATTTTATGCCTCCCTCAAGTCTCTTATTTCTCCCTCATGTCTCTTATTCCTCCCTCAAATATCTTATTCCACCCTCAAGCAATAATAAATAAATAAAATGAATTTTCCTTTTTCTCCCCAAAAAGGTCGATTCCCTATAGCCCTAGGCACATTGAGTCCAGACACTCCTAACCCAAGTGACATAATAACTCATGGTTATTGGTCCTTGCTGAAATGAAAGAAAAAGTTCAATTTACAAATAAAATACTCATTTAAGAATAGCACATTACTATGACTATGTGGCCATATCTTTCCAACAAGGGGGTACTCTACAAGTTGTTGGCACTTGAAACATCAAGCCTCAGCTCATAAAATAACATATCAATAGTACAATTGTCATCATCTCTATCGAGAATCATCCCTCCACTCCGATAAGGCTAAACACAGTCATAACTACACTTTACTTGCATCCATACAACAACCACAAAGAGAGAGAGAAAAAGGAGCACAAGTCATCATCTATTGAATCTAATGTCAGCTTGAGTTATTGGCCCATGGTACATATTCCTTCTCTCCAAACATACACTTTTACCGATTTCCCTCAGGTCGAGTTAGCGTAAGGTTCACAACATAACATGCAACTACATCACTAACACAATGGTGGTTCACACACATTAACCATAGCGTCTTACGCATGGTACCAATATAGGGTATATCACATACATTACATTCATGGTTTACAACACACCACATCACCACATGCTACACCCAAAGTGCAATCACTATACAATAGGGATCATATAATCATCATATTTCCCTAAATTATGACATGAATCATTACATATTACCTGAATTTTACTTATGATGAGCACAATTACAACATATATTCATCTGACATATAACATGGGGACACACACATTTCTATACCAATGATAATGACACCATTATGAAGTCTAATTGACTACAAATCAACCTTGTCATACAGCACATCAGCACACCCACACATCACAAATACCAACAAGATCTAATACAATGAAATAAACAATCACATTTATTCCACACACACAATAAGACGGTGCATCATACTCAAGTTCTCATTGAATTCATGAAAAGGAGAAATAATAATCTCATCTCCAACACATCAACATGCCAACAGTTACACACTAAGTGATATGCACAAAATGTACACTCACAATATCACAATTGCGACATAGTTCACATCACCTTTATATCAAATTACTCTTCCAATATCAACCACCATCATGTAACACCATAAAAACTCCAATATGTCCCGGATCTTTGAGAGCATGAACCTTCACTCGATACCTAGTGTAACACTACAAAAACACACACATAAGGACAACATGACAAATAATGGATAATTTTATTTTTTGACTTTTTAAGGTGTAAAAACACTATAGGTTATCACAAAGGATACAACCAACTCATGATAAACATGACAAAACAATGACCACCTAGGCATAAGGGAACATACGACACCCATCACAAACAATTCACCTTTCTTTTCGACAAGATAAAACATAGAAGTCCAACCATAGAACACACTTACAAAGTTGAGGGCATACTACGGTGTAAAATTATTTTAAGGTTACTTATTTTGTTAAAACTTCTGTTTAATCTCAACTTACATTCTAGGAGGTTTAGGTTGTGGTTGGAAAAATTCTTCTTATAAAGCTAGATTCATTCCTTTTATACTAATGAGTAATTAGCTTAAGATCAAATTTCTTGAAAGAGGATTATCTCTAACATGTCAACAACTTATGTAATTTGTTTGATTAATAAAGGATTTTTTCCATTTCACATAAGGTTATTTATCCATACACAAGATATCTTGAATCTTGTTTCACACCTTCATTGTACTCGGTGACAAACACAAGCTCAGATTGAAGTGGAGTACCATTTACGCTGAGAACCATAATATTATTTGTTCAAGGATCAACATATAAACCATACTTAAGAGAAAATTATAAAGCACCTTAGAAAAGGTTAGTGGAAGAAGGCCAGATTGAATTTATCTTAATGATCTCATTGCTTATTAACCAGTCTTTTAATGAGACTTAAGAATTTATCTAGATTGGGTAAAAGCTTCATTTAGGCTCCTGTTGATTAAGTTTGATAAAAGAATACATATTAGGTTTCAAAACATATGAGTTAGATTTAATGATTTCTTAATCAATCACCCCTACTTACTAAGGCCTAGCTATTTTCAAAAACTAATCATTGATTACACCTTAATTACATTTTACGCCCCACAACAAGGATTAAAGTTTATTATTACAACTTAGAGTAGTAAGGATAAGTTCTTTTTAACACATGTAGAAAGTTTCCTTATCTTCCACTTAAATATTCTTGACTTCATCGAAAGGATTACAACCTCTTATTTCTTTTGTATAACTTTTATGAGGATTACCAAGTCATTTTATTAAGCCTAAAATGGCATTATTTCCATAACTAAGAAGGGGGATTTAAAACACAAAGCTATAATTCAAGGAGTTCACCAATGCCCTTAAAATGAAAACTAGACATGATTACAACATTTACTAATCAACACGACACACAAACCAACGATGACAACTGATTCAAATGTACATTGAATTGGAACAAAAAGGTAATAAAACTTGGTCAAGCAACGCTATGCTATTTTCAAGATTACTATATTACATTAAAACTACTCATAACAATGCCGTGAATAAATTTATATCTTTCACAATAGTATTTACAAGATAAGGTTTCAGCTGGTTATGAAAAAATTACTCCACAAAACATAATTTTAACGCACTAAGCCTCTTGAAATTTTCATAGAAACAATTCAAGAATTATACAATAGATTATTCATTTGAACAAAATATCCTCATAATCAAAACCGATGCAATCGCTACCAATCATTTCCTCCTTTTTTTCTAGTTGTAAAAACTAATCGTACAATTATTAACTTGATTCAATTTGCGATAACTGAGCATGATAAGACTACACATAACAACAATATACTACTATTTAACAACCTCATGAAAGGAAACATTTTATTTCAAGAAATGGATTGAGCACTCACCAAAGATAAAATATAATTTTCACCATGCCACAAGAAGGAAGTCATGTTTTAGTTATAAAAATATCTCTAAAATAACAATAGTTTGACAAATAGTCGAGGTAAGACCATAGATCTTATGAGATTAGGGACAAAGGGTTGAGAGTATTAGGATTTCAATCATGTAATCCTATAGATTATGTGATTGAAATATAATACTCAACCCATCAATCTACACTCTCATGGTGAAGCCAAAACATACCAGTTACGATCATTGTCACAAAACAACAATAGTTTAACGATCATTCCAGAAGGGACCATTGGCCTAATAGGTTAGAAACAAACAAACAAGTGTAAAAGGGAATTCCATCATGTAATCATATTTTAATGATTGAAAGCTGATATTCAAACCAACAATACATACTTTCATAACTAAGAGTGACTTCACAGAAAATAAGAATAAGGGAAGTGATGGCTATAATGTCTGAATTAGACATTACCTAGCAGCCTAGCTAGTTTGTAAATCCAAGCACAAAAAAGGGACAAGCCATAACTACCTAGAGTTTATTATGCAAGTAATCATTCTAAAACATCCATCCAAGTTTCATAACACTTTAGATTTATAACCCACCATAAAAACTATAGTTTTTGTTTAAATAACAGAATTACCACTTCCTCGCCACAAGTACTTTTAAAGTAAGCCTCGTTACCACATTCAAGACTGATCCTAAATATGGATTAACATATATTACTAGATGTTGTTATCTTAACAACAGTTTCCATCATAAGCCAACAAAGTATTAATATAAATTTATAAATACCCCAAAGTCCTTAGCTATCTTCACAATTTCTTTCATAGACCATTAGGGTATTAAAATGTATGTGAACCATCAAATTTTCAATAACCACACTAAAAATTATTTTAAAATGAGATAGGTAGATGTATATACCACCAAGGTGTTCTGAAACAAAATAAAAACAAAGTAGTTCTAGTAATAACTAGGTACTTGTACATAAATACATAATTGTAACCTATAAAAGATTTATGTGACCAAAACTAGTTACGGTTCAATCTTTCGAAGGATGGTCAAAGTACCTCATAAGGAAAGCCTTAAATGTCTTGGGCTTATACCAACAATCCTTAGGTAATTTCATATATGTCTAGCATCATATTCAATTCTATATAAATATTCAAGGAGAAAAACTAAGCAACTGGGTACTAATGGCCTCAGTACTTCCTCCATACTTAATTCTAACCACTGTGGTCAACCACACATATAGTTTTGAAAGCCAAATAGAACAACTTACTTGGCTTAGGAGAAAGAAGAACATGGAGGTCCAATAAGCCTCAAAAAAACTCACCACCAAAGGTTGGGAGACACCAAAGAAACAAATGACATTACAAAATTTGTTGACATATCTCAAAAGGGTGATTAAGCGCCCAATAAAAAAATATTCTCTCCCAACCCGGATCAGGGTTTGATATGATGTTACTCACTAAAGAAAGATTAAAATTACCCATGCAAATGTTGCTCAGCTTACCCATGATGGATTGGAGAACCATATCATAATACTATCAATCTTAAACAATTTATTTAAGGAAGACAAAAAAGAAGTTTATAAAACCATAATTATTAACAACTCACATACCGGAGAAAGTATTCCCAGATAGAGAAAGCAATTTGAGTACTAGATTAGAAGTTGTAGAAAGGGACAAGCTCATCTATCTAGGAAGAAAAAAACAAATCTATATATATAGCAAGCTCATATAACAACTAGAGATCTATAGTAATTTATAAGGCTTGTTTTCACAGATTGTACCAACAATTACTAACTTTAGAATATCTTAAAATTTAGTTGTACATTATAGAAAAGATGATACATACGGTATAAGAACATATAACCAAATATGAAAACATACGAGAAAGAGTAAGAGCAAAAACCTCTGCCATCCACCATTGACATTAGGCAATAATTATTTCTAAAAGTCAAGAATTTCACATAAATGAGGTATCCATAGTAGCCCACGAAAACTAAAAACCAGAGGGTACTTAGAGAACAACCAATAAGAGAAACAATGCGAACACACTCCACAAAAATCACAATTGAAAAAACCAATTTCAGGAAAGAGAATGTTTCTTTTCAAGAGATTTTTAGAAGCCTAGAAATTATTGGGATGTGTAGGTTTATCATGCCTGAATAAATGCCTCCAACAAGAAACCATGTCGAATCAGAGCTCAAGAAACTACAACACAAGCTAAAACTTCACCATCCTCAAGCATGTTGGCTGCTCATACTTGTTCATGGCTATGTTTTGGCATAGGTAGTAGGGGTACACGGCCAATGAAGGAGCTCTAAAACTTGCTACTAGAATTGCCTGAAGATTCAAACCCTCTTTTCAATCAAAATCCCTTCCACACCCATATCACCATTAGCCAAATCATGGCATATACATGTCAATAAAAGGAAAAATAAAAACAAAGAAGATCATTGAAATAAAAAAACAAAGAATGCTTCCCACAAAATGTGCTAAACATTATTCCATCAGTACGCATTGAAGAACATTAAAGGAAAGACCGAATTTCCACCCAATCGCTAGCTAATAACTAAATTTTTAGCAAGGTAAGGAAAGTAAAATAATGCCCAAGAGAGGTAAATCACATTTGGAGAAGGGCCATGTAACAAGGACTAAGTCGTTGTAAAGTAGTGAAAGGTAGTGGTTCGAAATGTTAAATTTTGCATTAATTAATAACCCCTTTAAAAATTGTTCCAAGAAAAGCTTCCTCCACTTCGGTGGATGCAAAAATTGGTCAAATTTTCCATCATTCCAAGTCTTTTAAGTGAACAAACAATTTAGTTAAACTTAGCTAAACAATTAGGTACCTTTCAATTAAAATGCCTAAAAGTAACTTCAAAAGCAGATTTTAAAAGAAATTCCTTTAGAACTTTTACCAAATATAATTAATAAATCAAAATCAAACCACAATACTCACTAGTATGATGGTCCTCACAAGGTGTTATAAAATACCATCAGAAAAAGTAAAAGTATTACTTGTGACGAACAATGTGGTATAACAGATAGAAAGGAGGAAACTTTACTTCGCAACAAGAATCGCAAACACTTAAGGATCAGAGGTATTCTTTGGATCACTGAAATTGATAGAAGGCATGAGCATCACCACAACAACAACAACAAGGACTACAATATGGGTAACGAACTCTATTACTACGGTAACTTTCCGTAGTGCCAAAGGCCACACATACACAAATTACTTGGGTTCACAAATTGAGCTTCGAAACTCAACAACACGGGTACAAAACAATCATTGATCATTTGCAATGGGGTTCAAAAGCAAGGACAAAAGTCAACACCAAATGGGGCATTACACATGAACAAGAAGAATTATTACAATGATATAATGCAAACTAACAATAATTGTAAATAATCATAAATAGTTTGCATGATTCTTCCACAAACAATGCACGTAGTGCTATTACACATACATTGGAAATTGTTTGCAATGAACTAAAAAAACATTTCACGGAAATTATAGTTAATGCATAGTGATGTGGATGCATACAAAATATTATATGTTGATGGATTTTCATAGGATTTAATAAAGGTGATGAAAAATTTTAAAAATATAAATTTTCTTCTTTAAGCCTTAAAACATATACATATTTTTGCAAACCTACACAATGCATTCATGCATTCTCGAAGACTCACATGAATGCATGAACTCGTGGATGTGCACACACATATATGTGAATGTGTAATAACCATTTTGAAATAGAGTAAACATCATAATTGTGTATCCATCATTATTAATATCAATATTTTTATTTTATTAGTTTTGTTGAAACTTCAAATTGTCATTCTCATATTTATTTGTAAACAAATATTAAAAAAGTATTGTTTCATGCATTGATAGATTTTACATTACAAAAAATAATACTATTTTAAAATAATGTGTAAATGCATTGGATTTTTAATAATACATGTATGGTAGTAGATAGAAATTTTTAGTATTATAAAGAAAGTATAATTAAGAAGGATAGCTACATGATAGGCCTTTCTAAATTCAAGTTTCTCTGTAACTCTCATCTTCATCATCATTGTGGTCCTAAAATATTTTTAATCTTATTTTCAAAATAAAAACCATTAATATCTTGACTCATTTTCTTTCAACTAAAGAGTATGGAAATACAGTGTCGTATAGGAAACATTCAATTCATGTCCCCTTGTATTTCATTCAAATTGAGAATTAGGGTTATGAAGTTTTGTACTAAAAAATTCCCATGCCTTTTCTGCTTTTAGGCCGTGAGATCATTTTGTTGAAGGACGTACATGACAATTGGAGAGATTTTGAGGGCAGTTGCCCCTATGGATTGTCTCCTTTCGTGGTGAGACAAAAATATCTAACATTTCATTTCGTCTAAGTCTCTAGATTTTTTTATTATTTCTTGGTCTTAGATTCGGGGAAATTTTAAGTGATAGTATAACTATATGGGTATAAATGGAAAGTTAAGATGTTCCATGCACAAAACAAATATTGATTATTTCCTTCATGTATAAGTCGATCTTACAAATCCACACAGCTTTTCCAAATACATATACTAAGAGAACGTATAGTTTACTACTAGTAATTGTATATTTTGGCTAATCCCTTAAGTTTATGTAGATTTTATTTTAAAATTCAGTAAATATTTCAATTTAAATTTGGAAATTAGACAGTGTTTTTGAAAAACAAAATTAGCCAGTTGTCCAAAATATATTATAATACGCTTACTAGATTGAAAGATATGACTTATGTATGGATGTGATGACAAGAAGAAAGGTTGGATGAGAATAGATAGTTGTAATGCTTATACCATGGTTGGACTTTCAGAGAGGAAGGGTAATGTTGTTGAATCACACATGCTCAAGCATTCGGCTCCCCTCGAGCTTGGGTGGTTAGGTTTTGTACTCTATTTTCTTAGATTTGATATTTGTTTGGCCATACGAGAAAGCATTTGAATTAACATCGTAAAAAAGTCCCCAATGTAATTATTTTTCATTGTTTTACGTTTTTTATTTTCAGGCGTCATTTTTAAAGCTTTATTATAAATAGAAAAATCTTTCAAAATTTCCATTAAAAACATATAATTGAGTAACATAAAACGTGGAGAGACCCTTTCATTAATTATGTTCTAAAATTCTGTTATTATCTAACTCACTTATATTAATATAATGTGCAGTTCCAATAGTAAAATTATCTTTTTGAGTGTTAATGCATATTTTAATATTTGTGTCACCATAAAAGAGTCGGGTTGTCGCTTTCCACTTGATGGTGCACTATAGCGGAATTCATGATTACGTATTTTACATTATATTTACATTACATATATCTAATACACCCTAATAGAGATTTCGATTTATGCAGATTACGGAGGAGTTTAGTGATCCTCAATTTTATACAATGATAATTCAAAAAATATAATTTATGGCTGTGATACATTAATGCAAAATGTGTTAGATCCATCTCATATAGATTTTTCTCATCATAACATAAAATTTGCATGTTTCTTTCCCCTTTTTCCCATGCCTCATTTAGAAAACATGATATCCATCTAAAAATTTAGAACAAGCCACATCGTAGCTAATTTTGAAACTACGATGAATAATATATTTGAACGATAGGAATTTCCAAACTAAATTTTCTTTATAAATATCATCTTCAAGATCATAATCGTCCTACAATATTTTTAATTTTATTTATAAAAAAACGATTGAAATCACCATTGAACTTTAGTTGTGTGATTCATTTTCCACATCATGTGGTGATTCATCTCACTTTAGTGAGGTTAAAGGTCTTATGTGTTGTAGGGGTAATCATTATATTCCACGTGTTAGTGTATGTCAATGCGTCATATGGGATTTATAACTCTCCTTGTCTACTTAACGCAGTATGATTATATGCATTGGGAGTTACATAGCACCCCTATTTGTACACCTTCTCAATTTCAAATCTATGTGAAATGAGGTGAATGAAAATGTTGTGACAATTTTCCTATTTTTGCATGCACGTTCATGGTTGATGATCACTCCACCATGGAACCTCATCATGCTTCAAGAGTACAAATAAGTTGATGTTCAATTTTCCCTATAGATCCTCTTGTTTTCTCTTTCTTTTTCATGGTATCAAAGTGCAGGTTGGGATAAATGTTACTCTCCCATTCACTATTTCCATACTACTTTTGGTTTTCATTCTCATGGTTTCATGTGCAAGTGTCATAATGGTTATTCCATTTGTTTCATACTTATAATGATTCAGTGTTATTTCTAGGTTTAAATCTCATTTGAGATTCTTTTTTCTGTTTTCATGTTTTCCGGGGTTTATTGGCTTTGCATACAAGTTCACCTATTACTGAGATCTTTTTTTATTCTTGGTTTTGAGGTTTAAAGGAGGTGTAAAAGAACTCGTATTTTGGGCCTAACTAGGCCCTAGCTTGCCCAAATGGGCACCGAGTGGCTTCCCCATCTCACCTAGTTTCCTCCAAAAACACCTTACACAACTTTCCACTTGCAATTTTGTTTTAATTGGTATCTTTGAGCACTCATCTCGCTACTCTAACTCATTGCATGATTCAACCCCGTTCTTCTTTGATTATCGGTCTCCTATCCTGGTTTGTTAGCCCCCTCAAACCTTTACCTGTCCTTCATCAAATTTCCCATGGTAGCTTTGTTTGTGAATCAACCTCACACTAGTCCCTAGTGTGTTCTTATCAACTCTACTTGTGTTTTCCCTCCATTAAGGATTTACTCTCTTCTCAACCTAGTGTAGTTGGCTTCAACCATGTGTTGGATCATAACTCGGCTCATGTTCCCATGTCATTGACTTCACTGATTTAATATCAAAACACCTTGATCTCACCACCCTGTCCTTTCCTAGACACACATTCCCGTTATTTATATGTGACACACCAATTCCATTGCACATTAGCTTGGTGTTTCATGTGACGAACTTCGAAAACCTATTGCATGTCTCTTCAAGCTTGTTCAAACCTTTACCTTAGCAAATTATGATGAGTAATATATTTGGCCGATAGGACATTCTAAAGTAAATTTTATTTGTAATTATCATCATTATCATCCTAAAATATTTTAATTTTATTTTCAAAATAAAAAAATATTGAAATCGCCACTCAAATTTGGTTGTGTGAGTCATTTTCCACATCATGTAGTGAGTCATCTCACTTTCGTAAGGTCATAGGTCTTACGTGTCATAGGGATAATCATTAGATTCCATGTGTCGGTGTGTGGTAATGCTTCGTATGGGATTCATAGCTTCCTTGTCCACTTGAGGCAGTATTATGATATACACTGGGGGTTATATAGCACCCCTATTTGTTCACCTTCCCATTTTAAGATCTATTTTGGATGAGGTGAATGAAATTGTTGCGAAATTTTTCCTATTTTTGCATGTACATTCATTGTTTATGTTCTCTCCTCCATTGAACCTCATGATGCTACAAGAGTACAAATCGGTTGATGTTCGATTTTTGCATTGATCCTATTGTTTTCAATTTTTCTCTTTCATCGTCATTCTATTAGAGTGCACGTTATTTGGATAAATGCTACTCTCTGGTTCACCATTTCCCTACTACTTTTGGTTTCCATTCTCATGGTTTCATGTGCAAGTGTTGTAATGGCTATTGCATTTGTGCCCTACTTGCAATGATTCTGTTTGTTTTAAGGTTTAAATATCAATTGAGATTCCTTTTTCACATGTACATGTTTTCCGTGGTTTAGTGGCATTTCATGCAAGTTCACCTATTACAAATCTTGTTTTTAGTGTGGGGTTTGAGGTTTAAATGAGATGTAAAAAAGTTATTTTTTTCCTAAGTGGGCCCAATCTCACCAAGATGGGCACTAAGATGGATTCCCACTCACCTAGTTTCCTCCAACCCTCTTGGACAACTTTGTATTTGCATTCGGTTTTGATTGGTATCTTCTAGCGCTCGATTATCTACTCTAACTCATTGCATGATTAGACCTTGTTCTTCTTTGATTGTCGGTTTCTTATCTTGGTTTGTTAGCCCCCTCAACCTTGCACTATCTTTCATCAAGTTCCCATGGTAGATCATGCTTGGCCTCGATGGTAGCTATGTTTACAAACCATCCTCGTACTAGTCCCTTATTGCTTCATGTCAACTCTACTTGTGCTTTCCCTCTATTCACAATTTCCTCACTTCTCATCATGGTTTGGTTGGTTTAATGCTTGTGTTGGATCATCAATGGCTCATGTTCCCATGCCATTGCCTTCACTTATTTAATAACAAAACACCTTGATCTCACCACCCTAACCTAGCCTAGACATGTAGTCGCATCGTTTCTATATGACACACCAGTTCCATTGCATACTATCTTGGTGTTTCACGTGACTAACTCGGCCTACCTACTATGTGTCTCTTGAAGCCCATTCAAACCTTTACCTTAGAAACATTGACACATGGGGACCACTCCCTTACTTGGCGCATCGTCACTGGACACGATCTTCAACCAACTCCCGACTTCAAGGAGCCCACCCTCTATTGCCAATTCACCGAGCCAACATGACTAGCTATCTCTACTTGCCAAGCTAACTTAGTTGATTCTTACTAGGAATCTCTCCCACCGAGCTCCTTGAAGCTCATCGAGCTTCCTTAGCTCCCTTTGAGCCCCAAGTGGCCCTTCACCTTCTTTTTGAGTCTTTTCACACTTTTTCCCTTTTCAATATTAATTAAGCTAATTTATAGGGAAAATTAATAAAAACTTGTCTTTGTAAAATGGGTATCTTTTTTCGTGCCACCATATAGGATTATTGGGGTTTTCTATGCATTTTCCTATCTTATCATAGTTATAGAACTCTTCTTTTCTTATGGCTAGTGAGCACGTCTGCCCACAACCTTGTGGAAAGAAAGTCTCTTTTGCGATGTGAGACACCTTCTCTCACATATATTTATGTTTCTTTACTATCAAAAATTGAGAAAAAAATATTTACTAAAGGAAAATAGATGAGAGTTAAATAATATTTATATTAATATTTGTGACAATTTTAATCAATATTAGTTGTAATTTCTTATTTTGACGATCCATTTTCAACATTATTTTACTGTTGTATTTTTTTAAGGGATTAATAAATTACATGTGCAAATTATATGATTGTCTTTTTATTAAATTTTAACTTTATATGAAATTGGGTGATAATATATATTCCACAAAAATATATTCTCAAAATGATTATGCTTTGTATAATAATTAATTTTTAGTTAAATATCTAAATTATTTGATTATAGAAAATATTAGATCTTTGTTAGATAATTCCTTTGTAATATATTTTTCGTTGGATTTAAATCCTAGATTTGGGTATACAAGTGTTGTGAATTTTTTTATATTTGTTGAAATGAATATGGGAAATCCAATTCTGATTACATAAAATAGCAACGTGTACCGAAGAATTGACATATGTGTCAATTAGGAATTGGGAAGCATTTTGGGCGTGAAAAATTGAAAAGATGCGACTAGAGTTACTCAATCTTTTTCAAAAACATTTCGATGTGTGTCAACAAAACCTTCTCTTTTTAGCATAACATCTACTGAACATTGTTCCAATCTCATGACCCATATTAACTATGTTCCCTTTCCTACCAGTCCTTTATTGCGCATTTGTTTTTTGATATAAACCCATATTACTTGTATTTACTTGTGTTGAATATTTTACACTTAATATATGTGATTTATCTATATCTTATTTGCACTCATAATTGCTTTACTTTATAGTGGATTTGGCCTTTAATTTACACAAAATTCAAGTGATGTCTGTTACTATCATTCACTTTAGAGTTCTGCTACTCTTCTTCATCATCCCACTGGATTACATTATGTGATGTACACATGGTTCAAAAAGCTAACAACAATACAAAGAATTGGATTCAGACCATTATTCCTCTCTCCATGAGGTTTTCCTTCGTGATCAGGATATGTAAATCTTATTTCACATGTTATTATTATGGAGAGATTTGGGGCCCAGTGTCAACATTATATTTTTCCTTCAGAGGAAAGTTAGTAGCATTGGTAATGGATGGAATAAGAGATGTTAAATGAATCATGAATAAATAAAAAGAGAGGTGGTGATATTTTATCATGCTTTTTTTCCAAGTAACCATATCAAATATTCATCTAATAATTTTTTGAGATAATTTTTTCTTAAAGAACAAACCACCTACAGAGAATTTTGTACCATGCAGGTCCATGGGTGTCATTTTATTTGAGAGGAAAACATATAAACATTAAACTTCATCAATGATAACGTCAAAATATGCTAAAAATCATATACCTAATGTGTGAAAATATTACAACGAAATCCATAACTAAATTTTTCTGGTTAAAAATAAAACATCTTTACTAACTACATTTGTTTTTCCTAAAAATATCCCGACCTGATTCGATATGTTTAAATAGGCCATCTTAATCTCTAGTTTCTTGAATTAATTGAAGGAGATGTAACATATATTAAAGATATAAAAATGAGATTTATGATATGAGGCTTCAATATGAATGACTCTCACCATCCATTAGTGCTTTTGATTATGAATAAGTTATGTAAAATTTATTGTCATCTTTTTCATATCTTGCACTGTTGCTTAGTTTAGGATCCTCGACATTCTAGACTATGAAGAAATGTTCAAATTGCATTTTAGTAGCAGAAATTTCAAATGAAATTTGATGAAAGTTCTTGCAAATTTTTGGATGATGTTTATTAATATCAATTTCTTAATTATAGAAAATTTAAATGAATATCAATAAAATGATCTTTTGTTGAAAAATATCCCATTTGAACGTTTAACCATTTTTTTTTAAAAATGATTGAAAAAAATTCTTGACGATATTTAAATTTTTAAAAGGTTTTGAAGAAGGTCTAGAACATATATATGTGACAAATTTGTGCATGATTGTGGACTTAAAGTTTACATATTTTTTTAAATTGGTATTTTATTAAAAAAATTGTTAAGATAAGCTATCATCTCGCTTAGATTTCGACTAAAATTTAGATTTCCTATTACCCAATGTGCATTTTCAATGCTTATATGGGTGTTGTTTTTCCATTTGGAGGGTTGTTTATGACACAATATATCCCTTTCATTGTTCTTATTTAAGCTTTTTTTTCTCTTTACATTTTAATCTTGGAGTGTACAAGTTGAAAAACATCCCATATATCTCGTGAAAATCATTTGAATGTCTAGTCTTTTTTATTTAATTGAAACCAAATTAATGATGAAAGTTAAATCGTGTGTGTGTGTGTGTGTGTGTGTAGCTTAAATAGTTTTTAATTTAAAAATATTAGTATATTAATCAACCATGTGATTAGATTCTAGATAAAATGTAGGATTTATAGTCCCTAATGTGCATTTTAAATGCTTGTATGGGTGTTGTTTTCCTATTTGTAGGGTCATTTATTACATAATATATTCCTTTCAATGTTCTTTATCTAATCCTATTTTTCTCATTATATTTTAATCTTGGAGTGTACAAGATTAGGAATATTGATATAATTTGTTCAAACATATGTCAAATTTAGAGATCTTGGTTGTCAATATCCTTTTGTGTTTTAAATTGAGTTGCCAAAAATTGTGGTTTAGATTTTTTCATGTGCTTCCTTAAAGTTGATATCCTTGATAATAATTTGTAGTGACAGTTTTTTAATTGATGGAAATTGCCGTCATAATTTGTTGTGACGTACATGGTGTTAACATTTTTAGAGTTTGTACAATCTTTTAGAATTCCATCTTGCATTTATAATTTGTGTGATTGAAGAGATAATCACCATAATAAAATTATTCCATACATATTTTATTGATTGTTTAAGGTTTTATTAAATTTTCCCATTACGTTTTATGTTTAACATTAAAAATTGCATCATATTGATGTAAGGAGATTTATATATTACTACGAGATAAAATTTAGAACCAAATTACTATGTTGTAATTGTTATATACGTAAATTTAAGTACCATTGTAAAGTTTTTTCTTTTTGTGGGTGGAAAAATTGTGTTTCCCACATGTTTCTCTTATTTATTCTTTCAGTATTGTTGAAAATTTTTTACACATGCAAAATGGGAAACTCGAAAATTCATTTCAGAAAGAAAGGATTGATGTGATGGACCTAGCTAAGGGAATGAAGGAAGATTTCTTAATGTTTAGAGTTGTAGTAGATTAAAATTAAATGCAATATGTAGTTATGTGTGTTGTTGTGAAATGCAACACCTCACATGTGTTGTCATTTGCATTTGTCTTCAGAAAAGAAATACAAATCCTTTGAAAACTAGTGCACAGTCTTGATGAAGTTGAGAATCGAGTAGATGTGGGATCTTTCATCCCATTACAAAAACTAAGTTGTTGATTGCATGCAAAAGAATACATTATTGAGTTACATGTACATCAATTTTATTATTTATTTATGTTTAAGTGCTATTAATTATGTATTGAGTTGTTTAGTTCATTATACAATCAATATTTATCATAAAGATGAATGTAAAAGAAATAGAAAACTCAATTACAAAAATTAATGTCATTTATTCATAAAGAAATTCAGTGTTTCCCACACAAGCCATGGGATGTAACTTATGTTTACTTAAAGTAAAAGATGCATGTACATAAAGCTAAAAGCAAAAGAATATAGAGAAAACCCATCATTTCCTTTTGGGTCTTCTCTTGGTCTTCATATTCATCTTATGCATCATCCAGGTTGTCCATGCGAGCTGCATCACTATACCTGGGGAAAAGAAAAAAAAGGTTGTTAAAATTGAGCTCCATGTTTAATCTATATGCTTGTGCTATTAGTTTTAGGAAAATGAATCTTTTGAAGTCAAATATGCATAAGATACATCAAATGAGCTAGATACAAAATCAAGGAAGTACTATCTTAAAGAAGCATATGTATTATTACCAAAATCATGATAGAAAGGAAGAAGGAAAATCACTATGGTATATAAGAGAGGATACAAGCCTATTATTTTTCTAACTTTTCTCTTGAGTGTGCAGGTACATGTAGTAGATGAAGAAAGAAAAATCCTTTTGTATGAATTAAATGTTTTACTAACAGGAGTCATTCAAAATCTAGTTGCTCAAATGAATACAAGTGCATTACAGAAATCAGCTTTCCAAGAATCATTGAATGACAATGTTTTATCAAGAATATAAGGTACATATCAAATTAAAGTATAGGAATAGTTCAAGTATAGATACATATAGTTTCAAAATGAAGAATTACAATGAAAGATATGTCTAATCCTTTTCAACTCGAGTACTTATGCAAATTAAAGACCATCAAATACTTACGATTCGTGTTAATAGAAAGCAACTCATTTGAGTTACAAAAATGAAATAGCTACGGACTAGAAGTAGTTTGCAGTTATGAAGCATCAAGAATTCCTTCTAGAATATAAGATTCATACTTTATATAATCCAGGAATTAACATTCAAAGAAGAAAAGATAGATCGGAAAAAAGTACAAGTTTTCCACATCTTCATAACGAACACGAGAAGATTCCACACAATGGTGAAAATATAGGTTCCTAGGAAGGAAGTGGAAAATAGGTGAAATTCATATTCAAACATAGATAATTTGACAAAGAAAAGAGTAAAATAAGCTACAACATGTTTACGTCACCTTGTCAACTATCTAATGCAAGATTCATTCATCAAAATAATTTGAAGAAAATAAGTGCATCCATTTTCAAGTATTGAGTAAAACAAGAAATAGCCCACAAGTTACAAAAATTTAGCTATACATAGAAGAGAACAGAAAGCTTTGTTGTCACACATCAACATAAAGAGAACACATTATTCCAGGAGATTACTCAAATATTAATTCTAATGAAGCTACAAAAGTGTTCACAGATCTCAAATCACAAAGACAATATTTTTGATAAAGAGCTCAAGTAACAATGTTGACGGTGAAAGAAGGAATGAATATCCAGTTCCATAACTTTGAGCATTAGTTGAAGAAGATAAAATAATATTACATAGCCCAAAGCTAAAACAAATACAAATCCCAAAAAGAGTAGACTTCAAAACCAGCCATAGAAAGTAAATTTTTTCATAGGATTTTCAAAAGGGCCCATGAACTTGAATACAATGAATGCACAATTTTTTTGCAAAAAAAGGAGGAAAAAATACAACAAAGGGCATATTCAATAAATGAAGAAGAAGTTTCACAAGTAATTCTTACTAGATACCAAACAATAGAAAAACTAGCAACAAAAAGTACGATTTAGAGTTATAGATGTGAAAATGAAATAGATAACCTAGATTTCAATATAGTCGGGTAGTTAAATAATGGCTTCGTGCCCTCTACAAAGAGAACATAGAGTGAATGAAGGTATAAATACAAAAATTATGTACACAAAGCTACACTCGAGATAGAGAAGTACAAACCAACAACATGGTATAGATGTTATTACAAGTAATGAGATTTGGAATAGTGCTCGGAAAAATCTACAATGTGCTCACAAAATCGATGCTCAACAAAGGACATCAAAATGACATTTCATATTACAAACAAGAGAGTTTATCTCGGTTGCATGGAAAATCCACAAAATACAAAGCCATTTGAACAAGGATTCCATGCCTAGAATAAGATGAATTAATAACTAGGGATTTTACCCCAAACGAAATCCCATTCATGGAGGAACCAAAACCCTTACTTTCTTTTTACTTTTAAAGGGAAAAAGTAGAATAAGCCTCAAAATGGTACGGTTGTCAAATTTTCTATGTTTCACAAGAGCCAAGAAGTGTGAATGATGACATAACAGTTCCAAAAAGAAGCATGAAACCCTTGTCAAGGAAATGAAATTGCAACTTCGATAAAGCAACTTGAAGCTCCATTAATGTCATCAAAGTGCAATAACAGATAAAACACACGAAGTGACAAAAGGTTTAATTTTTTTGAAAGTGATATGTTTGAATACTAATAGAAAAGGACAAAAATAGAGTACCTCAATAGTCTTTCCATTTTATATCATCGACAATCGTCTAAGTTGGATCGAGTAGATATACATGCCCATGGTGAGCTAGAAGCTCAAGATCTTAATAATGGAGGTGAGTGAAAAAATGGCTATGGCTTTGCTAGCTACCCGGCTCAATAGTACAAAATGACCAGATTATCCCCAATAATACATTTTTATTACCTAACTCACCAGAGTTAATCTCAACCACGCTTAAATGAAGTACAAATATCAACGATGGGAAATAAACCCTAATGGAACAAAAGTTAAAGTGGTGTAACCGAAATCATAAGGGTCAAACAAATGTGGAGGAGAGGATATATTTTCCCATTAAAATGGTTATGCTTAAAATGATAGTCGATGTAATAACATAAATGGGGATAATTAATGATAAGGTCTTTTCACCTTAAACTAAGTGGACTTTTCTATGGAAACATGGCTGAATACAATGGAGCCACAATTAAATCAAAGGAGTTACAATTAAATGGATAAGGCCCATCACCTTCAACTTTACAAAACTCCATGTTCCTTGTGACCAAAGTGGTGGATAGCCCCTTACTACCTTAGCCACTTTTGCAAAAGGCAAGAGACTATTATTTTTCCACATGCAAAGATGTCACATCAAAATGTAAAAATGTTGGCATAGCAACTGATTAAAATGATGAGATCCCTCTCTACCATCGTTCGAGATTTTAGCGTGACAATAAATCATTTGGTATCAGAGCCAGGTAGTTAAGAGTGCCAACCCTGGAGTATTTCTCGGATGGGTGACCTCCTGGGAAGTCCTAGTGTCATTACCTCCTAATGTTGTTGGGCATGATTGGGTGTATACTCGACTCCATCGTGTAGGAGGGTGTTCGCATAGCAATTGATTAACACGATGAGATCCTTCTCAACCATTAGTTATAACTTTTGGTATGACGTCAAGTCGTGTAGCTCTGATACCAAATGATTTGCCGTCACACCAAAAGCTCAAACTGATGGTGGAGAGGGATCTCATCGTAAAAACGATTCTTGCTACGCCAAAACCCTCCCACACAATGGAGCCGAGTATACACCCAATCGGACCAAGAACATTAAGAGGTAGTGACACCGGGATTTCTCAAGTAGATCACCCATCCTAGCACTAGTCTAGGGATGGCGCACTTAACTACCTAGTATCGTAGCTGCATGACTTGTTGTCACACCAAAATCTCGGGCGATGGTGAGAGGTCTCATCATGTTAAACTATTGCTACACCAACACCCTCTCACACAATAGAGTTGGGTATATACCCAATCAGGCCCAACAACATTAGGAGGTAGTGACACCGGGAATTTCCTGGGAGGTCACCCATCCCACCACTACTCTGGGGTTGGCGTGCTTAACTATATCGACATCAAAGATGGATGACTTGTCGTCACACCAAAAGCTCAAACTAATGGTGGAGAGGGATCTCATCGTGTTAAAAATATGCTATGCCAACATAAGAGGATTTATTATTTTAGTCATGCAAATAAGGACAAATTTTCACATGAAGATAATATTACCTTTACATGCACCTTAGCGAAAACTTGCAGATAAAGGAAAAGGCTAAAAATAACACTTTTATTCACACAAATCACTTTATTACGTCAGAATTAGAAGTGTCAAATGGACTTTGACTATGAATGTTATTTTTTAATTAATTAGGCTATTATTGCCTCATGTAATAGAATGTGTAATTTTAGGCCTTTTTATTATTTATTCATTAAAAAGGCTAAAATTACCATATAATTGAGAGTTTAGATTACATTCTATTTTTAGGGGGTTGGGTTAATATATTTTCTATTTATTGTGTGCATTGGCAAAGAAAAGGAAAATTTTTATAGGAGGAATTTAGTCGAGAGTTGAAGCCATTCTATAAATTTTCCTTGAATGAGAACCAGTTATTGCCTTTCCAATTATTTGTAGTGGTGTGTATTATTTTATTAACTCTTGTGAATTGTATTCCCTGAATTATTATTCTTACCTTGCTACAAATTGGTGTTCATGTATAGTCTTAGTGTGTAATGATTTGTTGTGTTGTTATGATTTATCCCTCAACAAGTAAAGTGTTTTCCTTAGGATCAAGTTGAAACCCATTGGATCATGCTTCATTAATTTGTTCTCAGTATATTGTGCATGTTTCTTAGTCAAAGCCCTCATCAATTTTGGTGTATCACCTCATTTAAATTTCAGTTTTAGCCATTTTTTACCCTTAAACCCCATAGTTAATCAGTTTTAGGATACATCAATAAGGAACCAACCTTGTAATCCCAAAGACTCACCTCAACATAGGGATACCCACAACCCTAAGATGTTTTCATTGTATCTTCAAAAGTGAGGGAAAAACAAGCTTAGAACACTTGGTATCCCTCTATCACAAGGTGTAATTCGAGAGATAATAGTTTTGGCATGGCGAGTGGGACAAAAACTACTATTGATGTGTTCCAAAGATTGAGGATCCAAAGTAAAATTCATTTGGCAACTCCGTAGATCTGATTTCATACTAGTTCGACACTTTTCATCATCAAATTCTTGATTCAGTAGCCTTTTTCCAGGTATTTTTAAGAAAATACATATTTGTTATTTTGTTGTTATCATTTTTTTCATGAGCAATGAGACCAATTTTCCATATTTTTATATTTTATGAGTTCCCACAAGAATGAATCCCCATTTTTAGTAGTATTACGAGTCAAATCAACAACATTTTTATTATGTGTAACCTTTCATATCATCGTATTATGACCGCTTATCGAATGAATATCCCTATAACTCGAATCTTGCAAATCAATATGAGTATGAATATCATGATTATAAAGTTACTCAAAATAAATCTTATGAAGATGGTTATGTTGATCGTGAATGGAAAAAGATCTTGAATTTCAGTTATGTGAACTTAAGGAGACATATTTAGTTGTTAATGAAAAAGTTGAAAAACTACAAACAATGGAGAATGTTAGGCATCGGGTAGAGGAACCTCGTAATGGGAGTGTTCCCTCTTAACTTCCCTATCGAATCTAGTTCCCACATACCTTCCTTTCCGTCCAATTAAGTCTATTCATTAGCTCGAAAGTTTTTAGGATGCTACAAATTTTTCTCCTTCTCTTCCACAATCATGTACTCAATCCAAACTTAAATTTCCAACATTTCATTCTCTTGTTGTTTTAAATATAGACCTTGTACCCCACGCTTTTTTCCAAAAATTATCAATTCAAGGTAAAAATCATCCCACCCCTCCTCCTTCATCCACAACTTCAATTCATGAAGGATAAAATCATAATATCATCTAGGAGGGGCACACAACTGAAGTAAACATCGGGCTAAAATTCTTGCATAACTTGCAATAGTGGGTTTCTACATTTTAGTTTGATTTTATTCCATAGTTAGAGAAAATACCCATGTAAAAGGTACAATTTGATTATTCAGAAGATCAAAAGTAGGTGGAAGATGATCAACAATCTGTATGTTTAGAGTGTAGTGTGCATGAAGGCATCCTACTCATATAGAACACTAATTTATCGAATTAACAAAGTCATCAAGAGGAAGAAGCTATTTTAAAAGAGGATTTGCATATCGGGTTTGAAGATAAATCAACAGATTTGATACATGAACAACATTTTTAGAGCTTATTATATTCCAGGTTTAATGATGAAGATTTAATGGAAGAGCGGTTTCAAGATGACTCGGAAGATGCGGTGAGTGTGAAAACCTTCATTATGCTACATGCATGCATATTTTTGCATTATTACGGACTCGCAGATGATTCACAAAGATAATCAAAAGATGCTAAAATAAAATTATAATACCAACCTTTCATAAAGGAAAAACTTGAATTTTCAAACCACATGGTGAGGATGAAAAATGAAGATGAAATAGAAAATATAGTTTTCGGTCAAATCGAATGATGAAGTGAGAAATTAGTCATGATGGTCATGATACATCAGCTTGAAGAGGCTGAAATAATTCCAAATCAGTCTCGAGAATGTCCATGAGGATTGAACATAATAACAATTTCATCAAGTAAAACAACCTTAAGATTTATTTGAACATGTTCGAAGATGAAAAGGAAGATAGTGAAATAGTACAAGTCATAAAATTCTTTTTGATCACTATTAGAAGGTCATGTCCCATTCAATATTTGGCATATTTTCAAAAAATTACAGTAGTACCCGATTCATTTTATTTCTCACACTCAAAAGTGAGTTTCATATATTGTAAATATCCATGATTTAATCAAATAAAACAACACATTGCACAATAAAATAATAAAATCAGAGATGTTGTAATTTATTCGGGACAAATTCCCAATGGAGAGATTACATATAAATAGCTCAATGAAATCCTTGAAGTAAGGAGTTCAAAGCTAATCTCTAAGTCCTCTCAATATCCCAAATATCTCTCAATTATGAGTTGTACATCAGAATGTTTTGGACAATCATATATTATTTTATAAATATTAAAAACTATTATTACCAAATAACAAAAACCACTCCTAAGTGTTGACATTATGAACAATATTTCTATACTAGTCACCCCCTTAGTGTGAACATGGGGAAAGCTATCTCTGTACCTTATCATGATCTACAAAGAAATGAAGGTTTTCAAAGAGTACCAAAATCCAAAAAATATGAGGTTTTCAAATAGAACCTCCAACTCGGAAAAAATGTTTTCTAGTGGAACCAACCACTACATAGTAGCATACATTATTTTTCTCACATCAATGTTTCTAAATTAGAGGCTTTAAATAGGAATATTACTTTTGTTCATTATTGCAAAATAAAGTAAACACACCACACAACAAAAATAAAAGGTCACCAATACTATGATGCAATCTCTTTGTTGGTGACTAACAAGAGATGCAAATTTGCCTCCATCCTCCTATGCCTTCATCCTCCATCTAGTACTACTTAGTATAGGTAGTCATCTTCATCCCCCTTCGATTAGGTTCATTTTATTCTTCATTCTCTGACTCTTCTTTAACAATTGCATTAGCTTCATCCATTTTCAGCTTTCCTTTTATGATGTCCTTGGCACAAGTAATACAAAAATAATATTTATGTCCTTTTTTCTTACAATAAAAGCATTCTAATTCCTCTTTGTTTTTGAAAAAATTAGTATGCTTCCTTTTAATATAAAGAGCATTTTCTTCCTCAATATATTCTTTTGTTCTTTTTTCTTTAGGTATTAATGCACTAATCATACCTTTAAGTGAATGAGAAGGCATTTGACCAAGAGTAAAAACTACATTATTGTATTTTGGAGGTAAACTATTTAATAAAATAGCTTTTGCATCTTCATCATCTACCTGAGCACTTACTTCTATCAGTTGTCTTAGAAGAGATCTAAGATCATTAATATGACTTGACATAGTTGCACCCTCATTCATTTTCAACTTGAATAACTACAACTTAAGTGAGAATTTAGCATTCACAACCTTTGCACCAAATGTCTTACTTAGAAAATCCCATATATCTTTAGAATTTTTTCTAAGTCTATATAATGCAACTCAATATCTAATAAAGAAATCCCAATAATGGATTTTTCTTTTTCATCCCTAGTTTTTCATTCAAGAAATTGTGCAAAGCATGTGTTTGTTCTCGGGTTCTTTTCGACTCACAATTCCCGAAGATTCTTGTTCATTAATCGCAATTGTATTTTCACCATCCATGTGTGAAAATTTAATCCATTGAATTTATCTAATGGAATTCCCATAATAGGTGTCATTCTCAGTTGAAAATGCACCCTTACAATAAGCTTTAAACACTGAAAGTAAAATTTTCTGACATATTTGCCAAAAATGGAAAAAATGATTATTTTTCCAACAATAGAAAACACTGGATCAATGTGTAGAGATAAAAAAAATACACATTTTGAAAAAAATGGCACATTAATTTGATTTACCAGCTTAAAGTTATGGAAATTTTAAGTTATAACTCCAACATCTTCCCGAACCCTTTTCAACTTTGGAAAAAACAATTTCTATAAAAAAAAATTTCATCTGCATCCAAAAAAGGAAAGAAACGCAATACATTTGTTACTGTAGATTTGTAAATTGTAAGAAGTCACATCACAACCAAGTATGGATTCACTTGAGTGAAGCGTCACCATTGTTGGTAGATAAACACACATGTCGCAGATTTGATTCCAATGAAACATGTAGGTCACAAATTTGATTCCAATGAAACCCGCAGGTCACAGATTTGATTTCCATCAAACATACCGGTCATATATTTGATTCCAATGAAATAAATCCGTTCCATAGCTAAACACCTCGTAAAATCCTATAGCTTATCATTACAGTCTAACCCACTCTTATACCAAATCTTGTATATATCCATAATTTAATCAAATAAAAATCAAAACATTACACGATAAAATAATTAAACTAGAGATATTGTAATTCATTCGGGACAAATTCCCAATGGAGAGATTACATATAAATATCTCAATGAACTCTTATAAGTAAGGAGTTAATGCTAATCTCTAAGTCCTCTCAATATCCCAAATATCTCTCAACTATGAGTTGTGCATTACAATTGTTTTGCACACTCATATATTATTTTATAAATATTATAAACTATTACTACCAAATAACCCAAACCACTTCTAAGTGTTCACACTATGAACAATATTTCGTAACATCGATTCTTAGTAGTGTTCCCTAAATCATTCGAGAGCAAGCTGCAGATCCGATTGATACATTCTTCATCTTTTAGACTAATTTTTGGAACAAATTCAAGTTACACATCTCATTTTCAGTTCTCTTATGTTACTTATTTCCAAGTTTCATTCATGGCCTCATGTTTTGAGAAAGGTAAGATACTTTTTGTTGCATGTATCAGGTTTTGTTTAGCTTTAATTACAACAAGTTAGAGTAGGTTCAATTAGGATTTCCTTTCAATAAGTCTAGTTCATGGACACTGTAGCTTTCAATTTCAATAAGTGCATATCATGCACATGATCTGGTTTACTACATATTTTCCCAACTTTAGTTTGTTTTTTAGAAGGGTAAGTTTTCAGAAAGGATAAGTTTTGGTATTGTGATTTTGATTCCATGCCCAATGTACTAGAGTAAAGAACTAGTCTTAAAGATAGCAGACAACTTTACCCCGTAGGATTGCCGGAAATTTTGACAATTTTACACTCATGAAAAATGGGAAACTCAAATTTTCATTTCAAATAGAAAGGATTGATGTGATGGACACAGGTATGGGACAAAAGGAAGGTTTCATAATGTTTTGATTTGTAGTAGATTGAAAAGCAATGCAATGTGTAGTTATGTTTTCTATTGTGGAATGTAACACCTCACATGTGTTATCATTCACATTCGTCTTGATAAATAAATATAGAAGACTCCATGCAATGCTACAAATACAAGTTCCTAGGTAGGTAGTGAAAAATACGTACAATTTAGATTGAAGCGAAGATCATTTGATAAAGAAAAAAGGTAAAATAAGCTACAACATGTTTAAGTCACCTTGACAACTATCCTATGCAAGCTTCAATCTTCAAAATAATTTGAAGAAAAGAACTGCATCCATTTCAAGTATTCAAAAAGTAGGAAATAACCCACAAGTTACAAAACTTTAGATATACATGGAAGAGAATGGAAAGCTTTGCAGTCACACATCAAAATAAAGAGAACAAATTATTCTAGTAGATTACTCAAATATTAATTCTAATAAAGCTACATAAGAGTACACAAATCTCAAAGCACAAAGACGTAATTTTGTAATAAAGGGATCAAGTAACGGTTTTGATGGTGAATGAAGGAATGAATATCCACTTGTAGAACTTTGAGCATTGGAAAAAGTAGATCGAGATTACATAGCCCAGCTATAATGAATATAAAGCCCCAAAATATCAGATTTCAAAACCCGCCACTAAAAGTAAAACTTTTCATAGGATTTTCAAAAGGGCCCGCGAACTTGAATTCTAACGAATGCATGATATTTCAGCAACGAAAGTAGGGAACAACTACAAAAAGGGAAAATTCAACAAATGATGTGGAATTTTTCATACATAATACTTACGAGATACCTAACTATGCACCAACTAAAAACAAAAACCAGGATTTAGAGTTATAGATTAGAAAATGAAATAGATAACCCAAATTTCAATACAATCGGGTGGTAAAAAATGTCTTCATACCCTCTGCAAAGAGAGCATCAAGGGAATTAAGGTATAAACCAACAAATATTTGTGCACACGAGATACACTTGAAACAAATAAATACAAATGAACATCAGGGTATAAATTTGATTACAAATAACAAGATCTAGAATAGTGCTCAGAAAAATCTACAGTGTGCTCGATGTGAATCCACCTCCAAGAGGTTGAAATAACTCAAAAACACACATAAAAAGCTTTGCAAATAAAAACCAGGACTTCCAAAATAGCTTTTATCTCATTCTAGAATCCACAATAAGCTTTTAGATCATTACAATTCTCCTTTTATTTCATGTCTACTCTAAAAACCCTAAAATGCAAAAAAATTCTAAAATGCTGAAAATTACCTAATAGCAAAATAACTCGGATGGGCCCCAAAAATTTTGTGCCAAATATTCTAACAAGTAAAAATAAATTTATTAAATTTCTAAGAACTATTAAAAAGTGAAAAAAACATTTGGGGCCAATTTTGTGCCATTAGATGAAGAAATATGGGCCTGAAAATGTGCCAAAATGGCCTCAACTTTGCAAGAAAATTTTAATTTAGCATAGTATGAATGTAGTTCTACCACCTGTAAAATTTCAAGATGATCCAATGGTTGGATCAGAATTTATGATCTCGTAAGTTGTTCTCCCGCATTAGTGCTCATAAAATCGATGCTCAACAAAGGAGATCAAAATGATATTTCAAATTTATGAATGAGATATTTTCTACGAGCTAAATTGGAAATCCACAAAATCTAGAGCCATTCAAACAAGATTTTGATGCCCATAATTAGATGAACAAATAACTAGGGCTTTTACAATTCAAGCAAATAGCCAACAATAGAGGAACCACAAACCCATAAAATTTCTATGTTTTACAAGAACCCACAATCTTAGAGTGATGACTTACAATTTTAAGAAAAGAATCATGAAATCCACATCAAGGAAATTAATTTGCAACTTCCATAAAGTAACTCGAAACTCCATTAATGGTGTCAAAGTGCAATAATAAATAAAACACAGAGAACCGACTAAGGGTTTCATTATTTTGGAAGTGATATGTTTGAATACCAACATAAAAGGAAAAAATAGAGGAGCATAGTGTTCTTACCATTTTCTATCAATGATAACCATCTAAGATGAAGTAGATTAGATAGATATACATGCGTCTAATAAGTACGAAACTCGAGATCGAAAAATGATGGCCGAGTGAAAATATGGCCAGGACTCAACATTGAAAAATGACTAGATGATCTCCAACAATGAATTTTTATTACCTAACTCACCCATTGCGTTAATCTCGCCACGATCGGATAAAGTACAGAGATCAATGGTGGGTAATAAACCCTAACGAGAACGAGCTAAAGTTGAGTAACCGACATCATAACGATCAAAGAAACATGGAGGAGGGAACATAATTTCCCATTTAAATGATTATGATTCAAACCATAGTAAGATGATGTAATAATAAAAAAATGGGCACGATTAATGATTAGGTCTTTTGACTTTAAACTAAGTGGATGTGTCTAGCTAAAGATAGCTAAATACCAAGAGCCATGATTAAATCAAAGGAGAGCCAATTAAATGGCTAAGGCCCATAACCTTAAACTTATAAAAATCCATGTACCTTGTGACCAAAGTGGTCAAATGCCCCTTACTACGTTAGCCACTTTTGCAAAAGGAAAGAGAATATTAGTTTTACACATGCAAAGATGTCACATAAAAATGCAAAATAGGATTGATAATTTTAATCATGCGAGATAAATAAAAAGTGTCAAATGAAGACAATATTACCTTTGCATGCACCTTGGAGAAGGCTTGCAGATCAAGGCAAAGGCTAACAATAACAATTTTATTCACCCAAATCACTTTATTGCATCAGAATTAGAGGGGTCGACCACACTTTGATTTGTGAATTTAATTTTGGAATTAATTAGGCTATTATTGCCTCATGTGACAAGATTTGTAAATTTAGGCCTTATTTATTATTCATTCATTGAAAAGGCTAAAATTACCATACAAGTAGGAGTTAGACTACAATCTATTTTTAGGGGTTTGGGTGAATATTTTTGCTATTTATTGTGTGCATTTGCAAAGCACCAGAAAATTTTACATGAGGACTTTTGTGACCGAGAGTGAAGTCATTGGCTGAATTTTCCCTTGAATGAGAACCAGATTATTCCCTAACTAATTATTTGTAGTTGTGTGTATTATTTTTTTAACTCTTGTGAATTGTATTCCCTGAATTATTAAGATTACATTGCTGCAAACAGGGCCGAATTAAGGTTTGAGCGCCACAGGCAAGCGTGTACTCGGATAGTACGCCCTCAACCCCGAGGTGATGTCTACCCTCCACTCAATATGCACCACTAGGGTGCATCGCAGCCGTCCATGTTTAGGTGCCTAAACATGGACGGCTGCGATGCACCCTAGTGGTGCATATTGAGTGGAGGGTAGACAATTCCACCCCCGGGGACAGAGTAACTTTTCTAGTCTGTCCGCTATTACTTCTGTCTGTATAGTTTCTGACATTTATTGTTTTTACATAACATTTCAGCTCACAAAAACATCTTATACCTATTCCATGGAAATTTTATTCTCTCTTAAAAGACTGGATTTGTAAGATTAATACCTATTCCCTGCTTCACTGGAGGAAAATCTGATAGACTCATGGGTTGTTCCTGCAACTGCATTGTAGAGCCTGCTCAGAAATTGTCTCCTGCTAACAATAACCAAACACAAAATGTCAAAGATTTAATATTTTTGTAGTCCATGTATCTTAAAAAGGTTTTGGATTAACTGTGTAGAATTTTTCTATCAATATTTCAGATCATAAAAAAAAATTATGGATCCCAAATGTCAATAGAAAACTTCTGTACAGTTTGTCCAAAGTTTTTATTAACAAAATATAAAAAAATGCAATGCACACTAAGAAAACAAAACAAAACAAAACATAGTGAACAAAGACTTTTAGGTTAAAATTGTGTCAAAAATAGTTGGCTCCACGTTTCGTGTCATTTCTGGATAATAGTTCAAGAGAAGTGACTGTAATGTCGAGCCAAATCTCTTTCACACATTGTTTCCTAAAAATAAAATTTTTCACTAATCTACGGACTGTGAAAGTGTTAAATCTATCATAAAATACAAAAAATGAAAAAAATTGAACTCACCTAAACATTGTGGTGAGATTGAAGCAACTCTTGCCTGCTCTAGAATGGTTGCACAGAAAATTATCCAATGCCTGTGCAGAAGAAAAAGACTGGATTCTTGGAACTTGAGAGTTTGAGAAAATAATGTCAACCAACTCGTTGCAGCGTTTATTTGTAGTGCAATAAAGAATATAATCAAAAACCAATCTTCGTTGTCACACTGAATTGAAACATGGAAAGAAAAGGACAAATAAGTCTGTGGACCTAGACTTGTAATCAATTGTGGGGAAAATTTATACGCAAGTGGTGTGGAGAAGTTCATTGAAGCTTGGGTGCACTCGTGTTCCATGTAACAGTGGCACTGTGGAGTGTTTTCATCATATGTTACATGCAATTACGACCCACCAGGGAACATTGATGGAAAGAAGCCCTACTGATTGATGAATACGTTTTCCTTCCATTCCATTAACATATATCATTGATTCATTTCGTCTATCACTATTCATCACAATGCTTATCCTCGGATCCTCCCCGCACATCTCCATGCATACCAACTCATTTCACCAAATCATTTCGGTCAAAGAAGCCTACTACCTGTTTATATGAATCAGAATGGAACTTATACTATTATAGTATTATATTAGCAGAGCCGACTGCTGGAACTTGGAAGTAGGCACAACCAACGTGAAATTTGAATTTTTTTTAAGAAATTAAGCCGCCCCTCTGTTTTGGGCGCCCTAGGCAACTGCCTAAGTTGCCTAGGGCATGAAACGCCCCGGCTGCAAATTGGTGTTTCGCATAGTCTTTGCGTACAACGATCTGTTGTGTTTCTATGATTTATCCCTCAATAGTAAAGTGTTTTCCTTAGGATCAAGCTGAAATCCATTGGATCATTATTTTTCAATTTGTTATCTAGTATGTTGTGAATGTTTCTTAGTCAAAGTGCTCATCAATTTTAGTGTATCACCTAATTTAAATTTCAGTTTTAGCCATATTTTACCCTTAAACCCCGTAGTTAATAATTTTAGGATACATAAGTAAGGAACCTACCTTATAATCCTTGATACTCACCTCAACATAGGGATACCCGAGCCCTAACGTGTTTCCATTATATCTGCAGAAGTGAGGGAAAAGCAAGCTTAGAACACTTGTTATCTCTCAATCAAAGGGTAAATTTGTGAGAGATAACAGGGTATGTGAGAACTTGTTCCTTCCACAAACCAACAAATCATTATCCTTTGAGAAAACAAGGCTTCTAAAATGGATTATGCTTTTCATTATAGTTTGAATTTTTTGTGTTCCTTATAATGTTCTCATAAATATTGCTCCTCGTATTAGATTAACTTTTACAATGCCACACTTTAAAAAGGAAGTGTAATTTCAAAGGAGTGAATTTGATGTTAATGTTTTGTACTGAAGGTTTAGTAGACCTCAAAAATGATATATTGCAAGAATGTTTGTAATACTCATGTGTAATTTACTTTTCAAAGTTTTGCACAATTGGTTTATAAACGACTCCATGGAAGATGCAAAAAAATTTGACCCTCCCCAAGAATTGAATAATATTGGAATTCTAATATACAACTCAAAAATCACAAAGGGGCCAAAGAAATGTGCCAAAAAAATCATGTATAGGGGTAATAATAAAAAATCGGTTACGTAAAAATTGTATACATGTTTTATTTCCATGTTTGTCATTAAATTGGATACTTTTAATTTCTTATAAACTAATACTTTGAATTTTTATATAAATATCTCAATATTTTGTATGTATATATCATATGAAATAGTCCATATTTTTATAAAATTGTATATTATATTTAACAAAATAATTTTCCATCATATGCTTCAAAACGAAGAATTGTTTGAAAAGATATGATCTTCATATCACATCTTGTATTGGTTGACATACATTAACATAGTTTCACATGCATTTCAATTGTTACTTTTGCATATAAAATGGCGTTGTATATGAATGCAAATTCCTTTAAAACATTATTTTATTGTCTTGGTTCCGTGTAAGTCTCGCAAATGATTTGTGGATTGATTCAATTGTTACTTTTGCATATGAAAGCGTGTTATATATGAGTGCAACTTCCTATAAAACATTATTTTATTATCTTGGTTCCGTGTAAGTCTCGCAAATGATTTTGGATTGATTGAGTTTACAATTCTTGATCTTTATTCCATCGAAGTTTGATAGAGGCTGTAGATGCATTTACATTTTTATTTCTTGTTTTGAAGTGCAATCACAGATCAAAACTCCTACTCTTTTCCTTTCTATCATTTAACATGTAGATTTCTAGAAATTTAGAACATTTACACTTCTCGATGATTATTCTTGGTTGTTCAATAAAAATTATTATTCAAATTAATCATATTTAACTATAGGAAAATTTTGAATATATTTTATTTTATTTTCTAGAAAAATCATAGTTTATAATGTTTTTATCGATTATATAATTTTTAAAGTTCACTGATTTTTTTAATTTCAGAGTCATGTTTAACAAATATATGATTTCCTTATGAAATAACATTTATTTTTTTCCCGTGTAAAAATCCAAGAATTTGAAGAAACTAAAAATTTCATGTTGTTTTCATTCCCTCTTTACAATTTTTAGAATGCATATCACTTGGTTGTTTCATTATATCCCAGGAAGTTTGAAGTCTATATTGCTCGAAACTAGTCTTTTTAGTGAGTCATGTATGACATATACTTAATTTTTGTGTTTTAATTTCTAGGTGTATACTTTTGGATTTTTTTTTCCCTAGAATTTTTGTGGAATTTGAAAATACGTATATATTAATGTCATACGTTTAAAGTCCTTTTCGTATAAGTTATCTTGGTTCTTCAAAATACGCAAGAGAACCCAAAAATTATGGCAAAACAAAGTTTGGAAGTAGATGCAAAAAGAAGAATTTATCGAAAGGATATAGTCTTGGTATCTCCTCTTATACTTGTTGATATACATATAGTTGTTTGTGGATTTCAAATATTTATGAAATATGAAAGGCGCTTATGTATGTAAACAACTTCTTTGGAAACCTTGTTTTCACATGTTTGATTGTGGTAAGTCCCGCCAACCATTAAAAATAATATATATTGGTTGATATATATATATATATATATATAATTTTTTTGTGTGTTTAAATTTTTATTTTGAATATGAAAGGCAATTATATATGTATCAATTTATTTGAAAACTTTATTTTCTCATTTATGTTCAATAATAAATCCCACAAGTGATTTGTGCATTGATTACTTTTACATTTCTTAATCTCAATTCTATGGAAGTTTGATAGAAGTTTTATCTTCATTTACATGTATATTTCTTGATCTCAATTATAAGTAAGGATGGAATCTACAACTCTTTAAATTCTTTTCAATTTTTTGATCTTAAGTCTATGCAAGTTTTATAGATGTTGTAACTTGACTTAAGTTTTTATTCCTTGTTCTTGATTGCAATGAAGGATAAAATCTCCTACTCTTTTAAATCGTTATCACTTGGCATGTACCTTTTCGATGTTTATAAAATTTCCCCATCTTCAAGATTGATCTAAAGTATTCAATAAAAATTACACGTTCAAAATGTGAATATTTTCTTAAAAGAAAATGTTAAATACATTTGATTTTGTTTTAGAGAAAAGGAATGGTTTCACTATATTCTATTGGAAATGAAATTCTTAGAAGAAATTTATGTACTTTTTCATTTTATAAATATTGGCTATATCATATTGATGAGTTCAATAACGTATTTAATTTACTAGAGATATTCAACAATTGTGTAATTCCCTTCTTTAATAGAATTTTTGGCCCATGTAAAAAACATGTTTATTTATCATTTCTCTTTTAGCAATTTTGAAAATACATATAACACATTGTTTTGTTATATCCTAAATTTGAAATCTTTATATTGACAAATTGATGTTTTTTAGTTGGTATGTATATATATTTCTATCTAGGTGGCTCGTAAATAATGTTATTATTATTTACCTAAATATAAATTCTTTTTGCATAGTTGTTTCTCTCTTCCGATTTATTTTTCTTTATTATTCCCTATAAAAATAAAAAATAATGTATTCCTTTCTTCATGTAATGCCCACAATTTTACTATTTAAAACCCAAGATAACCAAAGGTTATATTAGAAAATTTCAGAATAATTTTTTTATTTTTAATTATATTTTATTTTTGTAAAACCCATTTGCAATGTTAGATTAATCGTTGGTCAACACCTTATCATTTTAATTTACATTTAATTAATATTAGCAATCTCCAGATTGGGTCCACAATCCCCTTATTTTCCTTCTTATTTAATTTAATAACGCTAGTCAATACCATTTAATAATTTAATTATTTTGGGGAAATGCTTAGACTTCCTTTGCCTTGAATTTAGTATAATTTTATTTTATCCCGATTATAAACCATCAAATTAATTCTAAAATTAATGTGGTCTAGTTATAAAATAGTAAGATTTATTCCACCAAGACTGAGGGCCAATTCTTTTATTTTAAAAAGGGCTCTAATCGAACATTTATGTTAGAAAAGTAAAATCACTCCTCTACGCCACTTGAGTGGCCCCATTTAGAACTTACCCATGAATTTTATTTTAAAAATTAATCTCACCCACTTCTCACCTAATTTTTGTAGGGATGAATATCATCCATTAGATGGGTTCATTTGGAGCCCTTGGATTTAGGGATCCAACTAACCCTAAACATGCTTATGAAAATCTCTTTTCGATTTCCTTTTGACTTATTGGTTAATTTTCCTTTTACAAATTTGGAGGAGGAAGGAAGTGGAGGCCATGAAAGGAAGCTCAAGCTCATGGAGGGATAGACATTCTTCTTATTTTTCTTATATTCCATTTATACCCTCTCCTAGGGTTTGTATGTATATTATTATTTGTGACAATATTCTTCATTGTATTTTCCCTATTTAGGTATGGGCAGTTTCACTCCTCTTTTTTATCCGATTTGAATAACATATATACACCAAATATTTGCATGTATACATACATACATACATATTCTATATTAAAATAAATACCGTGATAAATAAAAAACACAGTGAATACGTTTATTGTGCCATGAATTTATTACATAGTCCACAATTATTAAAAGGAGAGGCCAAATGTTTAATGAAGGAAACAATATTGTTTGGTGTGGGCTTGGCCTGCACCCACCATTTTCTTACTTATTAACCAAAGTGGGGGATATAACCCATTCGGCCCACATATAAAACAAACTATTTTTTTTTTAAAACATTTAAGTTTTTAACACACACACACACACACACATATATTAATATACAATTAATTCTACTTTTTTATTAGTCACCCATATGTATATTATAATGTATTTAATGAGATATAAATTTATACAATTAAATACAATGATAGTTATCTCTCCTTTGTTATTTTTTTTTATAGAAATAAGTAATGAGTTATCTAGTCTAGGGAAGAGAACTTTAAGACATTTAAAAATTTTCTACGTATTCAAATAATAGTGAAATTGAACATACTGATTGAAAGTTCTCATTCAACCTACTAGTTTGCAAAGGGAAGAATTTCCTTCATTCAAGAGTTTTAATATAATACTTCTTTTTGTACAACTACAAAAAATAAGAAACAACTATAGTTTAATTACTACTATATTCCTTTCATTTAATACAATAAGAATAACTATTTCTTTCTTTCACAAGATACAAGTTTCAACCATTTCAAACAAGTAATTTATAACAAGATTTTCCAATATTTTAAAAATGAACATCACACATTTTCAAGGTGATGAAAAAACTAAATTAAAAATAAGATTATTTCTTTTCAATCTCATTTCATGTTGTTTACTTCATCTAGACAATACAAATATTTCTAGAGAACTTGGTTCACTTTAACAATCTAATAGTCTCTCTTTCCAAGAAGTAAGGAAATAATTTTCAAGCTTTCTACTTTCATTTACAATGAGAACTAATGTCACAATTTTGATAAACAAAGAAACTAAGAGATTTACTTTGAAAATGCATGTTTACAAGCCCTTCATACACAATGGGGACAACATGGTAAAATATTCACAAGAGGTTTCTTCATTCTTTTCTCTAAATGCTACAAGAAAAAAATCATCATTTGATCTCCACCTTCTTCCAAGATCAAACCGAACAACCAAAATTGGGGAGTAGGAAACACTCTCCACCAAACCAATAATCCAATGAGGAAGTGAAGCCTTGTTCCTCATTGGCCTCCAAGCCCCAACAATAAAACAATATGGATTATTTCACAACCATTGACAACAAAACAAGTCTTCCACAATCACATTCAAATAAACATTTACACAATAAAACAACCAAAAATATTCCCTTTCACACACATGAATTTCCCAAACACATTGGCTCTAAACTCAAGACAAATAGAGTAAAGAACATAGGGATTTCATTTGTGCCTCCCAAGGGTTTGGGTGCCACCTCAAAATTTCCAAAACTCAATCAAGCCCAAAAAAATCTTATGCCTCCCTCACTCTTATGCCTTCCACAAAGAACAAAACAACAAGATAAGCATAAGGTGGCACACCGTTGAACTCCCTCCTAAATACCCAATACAAACTCTTATTCCTCCTAAAAAAATTTATCCCCATTTCACTTTCTCATACACAACCTAAGGCCATTTTACTACACAACAGCACATACACAATAAAATATTCATTCAAAACATACTAATTAAAAAGTAAAAGAAAACAAGGGTGAAGACCCTACCATCGCATTTCAATAATTCTACTCCACATGAAAATTCCAAACTCTCTAAGACCAAACAAACCCAACCTATCTCCAACTCCAACAAACACTCGCATGAAAAATCAAGCACCTCCCAAAAATGAGATACCCAAAAGCAAAAAGAAGTAACCCCAAATTCTAAGACAAATAAGCATAAATAGAAAAGAGGGAGAGAGAGGTGATGTGGTTCCATGTAGTATGCCACATCACTTCTCCTCTAAACGATATCACCATGGTCAAACCAAAACCCTAAAGAATAATAAATTGGTGGTTAAGGGAATGACCACCCACTTACACACTCAACCCAAAGTCAAACCCATAAAGGACACAAATAAATACCCTTGTAAGAAATGTCTAATTAATTGCTCCTTTTCTCCATTAAAACACAAAATAGGGCCTACAATAACCCCCTCACATCACAGGCCTAGTGTGTGGGTGACTTTTAGAGGTGTGGGACAAGCTTAACTTTTCCCGCAAGTCTCTAAAATTGTCTAGAAATTCAAAATTCAAAATTCACTTGTAATATTGAGTACACGGTACTCAAAAATAAATTTAATTCTTTCCAATCCAACACACACCAAAGCTACCAACTGAAATTTATTCCCCCTTTTATCACATCCTAATTAAACCTAGTTAAAATAATTAAATTAACCTAAAAGGATTATTAAACAAGAATAATAAAAGTGAATTCACATGTACTAATAAAAGATAATAACTCACAAATAAATATAATCAACAAGACAAAATCACAAACTTACCCAAAGTCACTTTTGAGGTCACCCCCCAATGGGGACCTCCAAAATCTAACAAAAAACAACAAACATCCACACTAGTTTCAAATTCCTTCATTATTTGTCTTTTGTCCCCCTTTGGTTTATTGTGTTGTGAATACCTGCGAAATTAAAGACAATACCTTTCTCGGCCTCCTTGCCATATTAACGACATCCAAATATTAAACACAGGCATATACATATCATAAATGATCACAACTAAACCATACACGTAAACAAGTCATTCACCAATTCTTCACCATTTAAATTATTTCAATTTTATCATTTTATCAACTAGCAATAAGATCACAAAATGAACTAAATCATATATATATATATATAAAATTGTATGTGCAAGACAAGTAGAAGCTCAATATCATTAACTTTTGATACATCAAAGCATGCATAAAATCCATCATGTAGATCATGCCATAAGTCTAAACATCAATATTGTCTATAAAATAACTAATCAATTTAACAATGTCAATCTATCAATGTCTAAAGTGTGATAGCAATGTCTATAACTCGAATCCCTAATAAGAAAAATCATAATAATATCAATTTTGAAGAGGATTGGGGACTACATCCCCCTCCCTTAGACTTGACATCCTCCACGGAAGTCATTCAATTAAATGTGCGAATTTGTGCTCTCAAAGGTGTGGCGTCCTCTTGCCACGGGAAGAAAACTGATCAATCTCTCTACCATAAATGCCTAGGGTCCTACACTCTAAAATATGAATGTGCCCCACCATCACCTACCTTTAATCCTACAGATATAATGAGGTAAAATATAATACATGAGAAGGAGCTGTAATGTACCTCCTAAGTATAGAATCATAAAATACATCGTGGATGCGAGACAAGTGGGTGCAATGCTATACATTAATCCAAAGGACCAATACACTCCAATATCTCAAAGGGATCCACACACCTAGAAATAATCTTAGATCCTTTTCCATAATGGATAGGGCTTATATGAGGCTTGCACGAAGAAACACCTTTGTGCCCACCTCAAAACTACGATTTGTCCTTTGTTGATTTGCATATATATATATTGATTGGCTTGATCCTCCTATAATATTTGTCAGATCATGACCACCCGATACTCCATATCCTATTGTAAATTCGGCCCGAGAGAAACCTTTTCCTCCAATCTATCACAACTCAATGGTATCCTGCACTCCTTGCCATATAATGCCCGAAAATAATCCATACAAATACAGCGTAGAAAAATGATATTGTAGGGAAAATCCACTAAAATAAATTACTCCTCCCACCTCAACTAATGGTACATGACGAACATCCTAAGCATGTCCTCGAAGATCTGATTCACCCACTCTATCTTTTCATTTGTCTCGGGGTGATAAGTTGTGCTAAAATTGATACTCATCCCAAGGGCATCCTATATGGTAGTCTGGATATGAGAGGTGTATAAGGGATCCTAGTCATAGATAATCTTTCTCGAGAATCCTGTGCGATCGACAATATCATCTAAGTATAATCACACCACTACACTAGTTGTATAGGTAGTCTTCACCGAGATAAAAATAAGACACTTTCTTCAATCTATCCACCGTGACCATGAGAGTATCATGGTGGTATCTCAATGTTGGTATCCCTGCAATGAAATCCATGTAAATTGTATCGTATTTTCACTCTTGTATATCATGCGAGTAGAGAAGGCCAACTAGATGATGATGCTCGGCCTTCACCCTCGACACTCTAAAAATAATTACACAAAATGAGCTACATCTCTCCATTCACCTCTCCAATCATATAGCTTCCTCAAGGTGGCATACATCTTCGTCACCCCTAGATTGGTGAATAAGTTACATGATGAGCCTCTGCCAAGATGTCTTATCTCAAACCCGCATCTCTGTATGTACATAGACCAGGCCTCTATTTTTATAAGACCATCTCGCCTCTAATTAAAATACATCAAAACTCCCCTCAAGGTGTCTCTAAGACTCAATCTCGATCTCGGCTACCGGGTAGAAGGCATCACAAGGAGCTACTACAAAATCCTACTCCACAAATCTATACCCACTAAAGTAGCCATAACCAAATGTCTTTGTCTACTCGAGCATCAGTAACTAAATACTCCTTCCTTTCACATGCTCTATCTCCATGTCGTACTCACAAAATAACTCCATCCAAGCACTAACGAGCATTGAGATTGGGCTACATGAAGTGGTGACAAATACTCAAATAATCAGTCATGAGAAAAAATATCCTACCTAAAAGGATATGTCTTCATCAAACCAAAAATTCACAACTTCGTGAGATCAAGGTCGTGATTTGGGTAATTGAAATGATAATCTTTAGTTTTTCGAGACTTAAAGGATACTACATGATCCACCCGCATCAATAAACCTCCCAATCCGACCAAAGAAGCATCTGTGCAAATGAATAACACTCCCTACGTATATGACACTACAAGAATAGGTTTTTCATAAGGCATTCATTTAGTTTCTTAAAGGACTTCTCACATGTATCTCGACCAAATGAACTTCTTTTGTTTCTATTGAATGTATGTGATACGGTGTGTAATCGTAGAAAAATACATTAAAAAAACTTCCTCTGGTAACATGTTAATCCCATGAAATTACACACCATGGTCATACTTGTGGATGTTGGCCAATCCATAATGGCTCTAATCTTTTTAGGATCGATGTGATACCTTCCCCGGAAACAATTCAGCCCAAATATTGCACGTTTGACTAGAAGAATGCACACTTCTCTAGGTTCCCCTAAAGTTTCTACTCACAAAAACACTATAGGATTTGTGAAGGTGCTCATCGTTTTCATCACACATATGAGAATAGATCAAAATTTCATTAAGGAACATGAGTAACATGTGGTCTATAATAGTCTCGAACACCTCGTTAATCAAACTCATGAATTGGAAGGGGCATTTGATAGACCAAAATGCTCAATGTTAAACTCATATTGGTCATATTGTTGGTGCCTAATTTGAAACATCCCTACTTTGCTAAGGAGAAATGTGTTTTTCCTTAATTTTTCTTATTTCAAACTCCTCTACAATTTTTTCATTTTTCCCACCTTTGGAGCTCGAAATCATTCGATTTGTACTTATTTTCCCTCAAAAACCCTCTTACAATGGTCGTAAATTTCCTAAAATCACTTTCCATTTGTCTTTTGATCAAAAAAATTCTTCACCACGAAGAAAAAATCAATTTTGGGGGTCCTTTGGAAATTCCTACATTTTTTTATGGTCATACGGGCATCCTTTGCCCATCAAATAGCTCATATAATTTTGCGTACATGGCTGCTTGTAATTGGATGATGATTGGCGGGTCATTTCTAAAAACTTAATGTTTTTGTACTTTTGGAAAAATGTGCAAGTTGCCTCCACATCTCTATAGGCCCTAAAGGAGGAGACATGGAAAGCAAGGAGACGGAAAGGCAAAGGAGTTTGATACTTTTTGGCCTTTGGTGAAAAAGAGTTAAAATTTAAAATTAGGTCGAAAACATGCAGCCAATGGGATGAAGACATATGTCGGCATTAGAGCATAGAGCGGAAGATGGAGCCTTAGAGGAAAGTTCGAATTTTTGCCCATTTTGGAAAAAAGGAAAAATAGTTAAATGGACCCGCGAGCCCAAAGGTAAAAATTTAAAATTCATCGAGGAATCAATATGGAGAGGAGCGGGCTAGCGGAGGAAATGTTGAAAAATTTTCTTTGGTGAAATAAGATTACAATATGAAATCGAGTGCTTCACTTCACCCAATCATATGAGGACATGTTTCTTGTGGAAGGGTGGAGCCATGGAGGAAAATTGATAAATTTTCCTCTGTCTAAAAATATGCAAAATGTGTAAAATTGAGCTCTTTACTACTCGTATCCAGTCATATTCCACCACGTGTCGGACCCAAATCGCAAAGGCACAATAAGCGGCGAAGGAAATCAAGAAATTTTGTAAATTTTCAAAAAGTTGTAAAAAGGTCAAAAGTGTCCCCTGAGGGCCCGTTCTTTCCCAGATCGCCACGTGGAGGGATTAGATTTAAAGATAAGAACATATCAACCTGTAGTTGTTTATTTCACCAATTTTGCTACCATTTGAGCTCCAAGAAGTTTGGAGATGCATTTTTTGAAACAATTTTCATCGATTTTTTTGCCAATTCATGTCGTTTTGATCTATAGGGTCCGAATCGATCAAATTGGGGGCTCAATTTGTGAATCCAAAGCACATTTCAAATGAATTTTTGCTCTAATTCATGAAAACGTGAATTACAGATCCAAAGTTACAAAGTAAAAAATTGGGGAAGGGAAAGATGAAATAATGGAATGAAAGGGGTCTACATTCATGGGGAATGAAAACGTGTTTCAGTTTGAAGAATGATGAAATTTTGGTAATGATTCACCTTTTGAAAGAACAACTGAAACTTTTTGTGAGTTTGTTAAATGTCATTTTCCAAAAATATTGCAAAGCAAAGGTTCTTCAAATATTCCACTTTTGGAGGAAGATTTGAGAAGCAAAGTGAGTGAGTGAGTGAAAATGTATATATTTCATGAATCTGTCATGTAAATGGTCCGAGAAACCACACGAGAACCAACTTATCTCCTTTTCGTATGAAATTTGTATCATGTTAGTTTGGTTGCAAATGTATAGCCACTAACAAGCTCCGAGAATGTTCTTATAACATTCCCTTGCTAATATATTTGGCCATTCGGATTATTTTGTGTTGTCTCTTGGTAAAATTTGCATTTACTTATGTTACTGAGAATGTTTTCAATTTATGTTTCTTGCTCCTATTGTAATTTGGTGTTTAGAATTTCCTTTTGATTATCTGGATCTAATTTTGGTAAAAGCTCAGTGGCATTTTCAATTCGAGAATCGAAGAGGTTTCATCTAATGAAGGGATAAACAAATTTAAATTCACTCTGCTTTCCTTGATATAGATTCGATTGTAAACCTTTGGGGGTACCTTAGGTTTGATAGAATCAAAATTTCAAAATGCTTTGTTGATTCATTTAACTCAAGTTTTTTTGTAAATCATAAGAGATTGTGTGGAAGAGTGCGAGATATGGGCTTCCATTTGACGCACACATCTAAGTTGAAGGAACACCTTAACCTCTTTGAATCATTTTTGTTGTCTGAGTCTTTCAATTTTTCCAAAGATCCTAAAAGAAGTTGGAAAATTTTGTTTAGTCTTGTCTCAATATCTCCCACCCCAAAATTCATTTCAAATTAACTCATCCTACCTATAATACCCATGCATTATATTGTGTTTTAAAAAAGAATATAATCCATTTACAAAAATGCACAAAGAAAATCAGGATCATACCATGTCTTTAGTAGCCTTAGCCTTGTCTTGAAAGCATTTCCATCATTTAGTAGTGACAACTCTATTGAGTTTGAATCTTGGGAAATTGATCATGTTTTCTCAAGGACATCTCCATACAATTTAAACAAGATCAAGGATATTCTCACCTCCTTCACAAAACAAAGGCTACAATATACGTTATCTTACCTTGGTTGATAGGCACAACCTAAAATAATGAGGATTAGATCAAATCCTTCCAAGGTGCTACCCACTTCTTCAAATCCTAAGTGCTAACAAGTCAAATAATTTTTCCCCCGCTACAAATCGACATATAAACCATTTATCTACCTCGAGTGTCTTGTAAAATCCATGATGCAGCTCAAGTTGTGAAGGAGATTAAATCTAGGTACTAACACCCGAATGATGCCATTCTAGGGACATTTTTGAGTATTTCAAATTTTCAAAATCCCCTGTAATACTTCTTACGTATTTTATGTGCAACTACATTGCTAAGCATTAGTTTCTGATCAGATTTATACTGAGGAATGAGAGTAGAATTATAAGTTTGATATGTTCAATTGTCTCCAATTTTTGTTTCAAACTTTGCACAATAGTTGATGAATTGAGTGAAATAAAATCAGATCTATTCAAGATTTACATAGTTCTAATATTTGCAGGTCATTTGATAGATCTTCTTAGTGCATTTGCACAAACTAGGGTGAAAATACTTAGTGGTGAATCTGGTTGTTATATTTTGATAAATACCAAGTACCTTATCATACATTACGTGAAGTGTGTCATATAAATCTACAAACCGGAAGAAGAATATCTCTCTTTAGGAGGGACCCAAGTAGAAAGCTATTTCCAGAATTTGGAAAGACAGTTTTAGAGGAGAGAAAAGTTTGGAAGGTTGTTGAAGGACAGACATTAAGCAAAGGTATATCCATTGGTGAGAGAGATCAGCCTTTAATAGAGGATTATCACTCTTCTTCTAGTGATTCTGATTCAAGAAATCTTCTCATAAACTTGTTTACTTCAACTAGTGAAGGTCCTTCTACTGTACCTAGTGAGTTCCTTCTTCAATCTACACCTATGTGTTTCAATTGTAGTAAAAATTTCCAAGAAAATCGAACATAGAGAATACCAATCTTGTGATCCACATTTTTATCCCTAAATACCTTGCACTCCTCATCATCTTGTGTCACCCCCAAGATCACCTCCACCAGATAACATGGCTCAGCCTCCTCCTAGGCCTCCATTTGTGGTCAATACCTTTGGCCCAATAAATTTTAGGGGAATGGTTGGTTATCCTAATGTTGTTCCTCAGGATGTTAGAAGTAGATTTCCAAAGTTCTAAGGGAACAATTCCATAACAGGTGATCAACATTTGAAATTCTTTATTAATATGATGGAGGATTTTGAAATTGGATTTGAGGATGTGTACATTGAATTGTTTGTCCACACTTTAGTGGAGGATGTTAGGGATTGGTACAAGGCCTTGCTAAATAATTCTATTGATTCATAGGCTGAAATGCAAAATGCATTCAGGCTCTGATATGGTGAAAAAATGATCCTGATTCCTCTTATCAGAGTTTGAAAATATCAAGAAAAACCCCCAAATGAATCGGTCCATGACTTCAACACAAGGTTCAATAAAAATTTGAGGAGATTGTCTGTAAATTTAAGACCATGTAATGAATCTTGTTTGATAAAATATCTTGATGCACTTGACAAGAAGGTTGCATATTACTTGAGGGACAATAATCCACGGCAATTTAAGTGAGGCCTTCACCATGGAACTTCATATTGAGAAAAGGCATTGGGAAACCTCCTAAGAGAGATGGAATTAAATTGGTAAACCCTGAAAAGCCTCAAGAAAAAAAGAGTGTAGACTTGGAGGAAGTGGTGAAAACTTTGGTAGGGGTTTTCAAAGATATTTCCTATAAGTTGGCAAGAGATGAGAAAGGAATTGGACAAACTTCACAAGGTCAGCCTAGGAAACAAGCACAAGATAGATTTGAAAATCACCATAGGAATGAGTAGAGATTTGATGACAAAGGTAAAGAACCTATGGGATTTGGAAATAGACAATCTCAGGCCAAAAAAGTAAGTTTGTGCCTAATCCGTTAAATTCTAGAGTGGTTGTTGTTGATGATGCAAATCAGATTGACTAGTGTGACAGAAGTTTCTTACCCCATCCGTCATGTGAAACAGATCGAGTAAATTGAATAGGAAGTTGATGATGATGCTTGTATGATGGACTTCCCTACACACTCATGTCAACGAGAAACATCTACTGAAGTGATAAGTGCATGGACTGCTGCTAGCTTTTGGGATTGCATCCAACGATTACATCTTCTTCCTCCTTCTCATGTTTAAGAATCGATAATGTACAAGCCTTTGAGCTTCCCAAGTAATGATTTTGAGTACTTGAGGGCATTGATGATCAATAAGTATGATGGAGGTATACCCTCGGAAGAACATAGGTAGCTACTTATGAACATTGTGGTTGCCTAAGTGAAGGAGTATAACACAAGAAGTAAGGTTGTCAAGGGAGTTGGGCTTCAGGCCAAGAATAAAACCCCATTGCTTTCTAATATCCCAAAATAAGTTCCTAAGAAAGAAACATATGTTAAGAGCCCTTCTATCCCAAGTAAAAGTTATGCTTCACCCCATGCTCAAAATGTTAAAAACCTTGTGCCATATGATGAAATTTCCAGCCATCCTTCTACTTTTGTTTTGCCTAAATACATTCCCTATGACATTGCTCAAGTTCTAAGCCAAATCAAGGTCAATGCTCCAATTTTTGAGCTGCTTAGAATTCCTGAGCACAAGAAGAGATCACTTGAGTATTTGGGATTGAAAGAGGAGAAGGTTGCCGTGAAGAGAAATGTGAATGTTGTTGAAGCTCCACTTGCTATTGCAGAAGTAGGAAAGAAATCAGCATTGGAAGAATTTTGTGAACCATCGGAGGTCTATTTGGGAACATCCTTGGTTGAATCTCAGTTGAGTGTTGACAATTTCTTCACAACCTTGATTATCAAGGACCGCTTGTTACACAATTATATGCTTGACTCCGGGGCCTCATGCAATGTCATTCCTTTGTAAGTTATCAATGATTTAGATATCAAAGTAACAACAGCGTATGACAAGTGTACTTCCATGGATTCCAAGGAGGTACTAGTTATTGGGTGTGTCAAAGGTTTGGTGTTGCAACTTGCAGCCTATCCAGGTAAGAATTTGAAATTCATGTTGTAATTGTTGATTGCCCTACCAAATGGGGTATGTTATTATTGATTGTGAATCACAAAGCACCTATGAATGTTTGTAACTCGATGGGTTGAGACTCGGTCCAATTTCATAACATGGAGCTTTTCCCAAGTGTGGGACCTTGTGAATCGAGAAAGCTCTCCGGATGAAGGCCGGTTCTTATTCCTCTGTTCGATGCACACATAAAATGTAGAGGGTTTACTCAAAAAACCTAATCTAACTTGCCATGGAGATAGGGTAAAAGGATGCATAAAAATAAACCTAAACTAACAAAGGTGATGCAGGAATGAAGAACACTGTCTTGCCAATAAACACAAACCATTAAAATGCGGTGCAAGATCATGCTGAGATAACCAAAATTGTAGTGAAAGATCGGGAGGATGCAAATAAACACGAGAGAGGGTTGAGAATCATCCACGAAATGCATTATATATTCCAAATATTGATACAATACACTACAAAATGCCAAGAGGCAAAGTTGCGTTATAGTTCTAAATGGGAGGTTTGAACTCCACAAACTCACTGCCTAAAGAGAAGAAGGGAGGGCAAAACAAGAATGTCCAACATTTACAAAGAAGCCCCTCCTTAAAATTTATAGGAAGAATAAGAGAGAAAAGAGAGAGATATTTCAAATCTACCACAACCACCTCTAGGTTGCATTTAATTCATCTCATTATGGTGGTAGGTGAGAACCCTAGCAAACCCAAAAAGTGGCAAACTATATTTTGCATTTTTAAGAATTCTTTCACACCCAATTAAAGATACCCATTCGTAGTTGGATAGAGGACCTCATAATATTTCCAAAAAGTCCAACCTTGCATGAATCTGAGCTCCCTGTAAAAAGTTATGGCCATCTAAATATTTGTGTCAGGGTTTGCTTCCTATCAGCGCTCAAAATGTTGCGCCTCCCAAAGGTGCACCTTGGCGCATCCATTTTCATGTCATCATACTCTTAAGTGTGCTAGAGAACATCCATTTTCATCTTGAAACTCTTTGACGTGCACCTTCTACCTGCGCCTTGGCGTGAACTTTCTCATGTCGACATCTTCTTACCTGTGCCATGGGCACATCCATTTTCATGTCGACACCTCTTTACCTGCGCCCTTAACCTGTGCCATGGGCGTGACTTTTGGCATGTTGAAATCTTCTTACCTGCACCATGGGTGCATCCATTTTCATGTCGACACCTCTTTACCTGTGCCCTTAACCTACACCATGGGCGCGACTTTTGGCATGTCGACATCTTCTTACCTGCACCATGGGCACATCCATTTTCATGTCGACACCTCTTTACCTGCACCCTTAACCTGCGCCATGGGCGTGACTTTTGGTGTGTCGACATCTTCTTACCTGCACCATGGGCGCATCCATTTTCATGTCGACACCCTTTGACCTGCGCCCTTAACCTGCGCCATGGTGTGAATTTCTTCATGTCGACACCTTATGTCGTGCGCCCTTAACTCCTGCCCCATGGTTCGAATTTCTTCATTTCCCATATCTACCCGAGGGGGAAGATATATACAACAATTTGGTGACTCAATGGGGTCACCTGCCTGCTAGGTAGAAGATCAGTGTCCTTTTAGCAATCCATTGGGCATGGAGTCATAAGCAATAACCTAAAACCAACTTGATCTCTGATCCCGAGCCTGATACCGCAACTCCTTCTTCGAGAGCATGTTGAACTGTAGAAATTCAACCTGAGAGCAAAAAAACCTGTCTTAGGAGCATGTAGGGAAATTGAAACCTAAAATGCAACAAGACAATGTGTAAATGCACTTTAGAGCAATTGAAATCTAGGCTAATGTTTATAAGGGTAAACCTTTTCCTTTTAGTAGCAATGTTTAAGATAGATTCCGTTAACCGGAATCAGGAGTTCTTCTCCATCCAATGTAGACAATTGGAAGGCATTACTACTTTTACATCCCATGACCATGTAGGGGCCACTCCAAATGGCATCAAACTTGGAATGCCTTCCTGGTTTTGCCACGATCTCGCATCCCATTTTAGAACTAGGTCCCTTTCCTAGAATGTCCTTGCTCTTGCCTTCTTATCAAACCATCTTTTTACTAAGGCCTGATCCTTCTCAATCATCTGAACTGCATGTTCTCTGATTTCCTCCAATTCCATCAACTCTGCATACCTAGCTTCCATTGGTTCGAACTCAACCAACTCCAACTGCTTCATGAGCTCCAATGCAGGCAGTTCTAATGATATAGGCAATATTACCTCTTTCCCATAGACCAACTTGTAGGGAGAATTACCTGTAGACCTCTTTGGTGTTACTCTGTCAGCCCATAACGCTGATTTTAGCTTGGTATGCCATGTTCTTTGATTTTCATCTAGAGTCCTTCTAATGATTCTTAGCAAATTCTTGTTTATGGACTCTGCCTATCCATTACCCTGCAGGTAATAATTTGAAGAGGTGCTCAAATAGATTCCATTCTTGACATCCCATTATGTAATCTTAGAACCTATGAATGCCAACGCATTTATCGATATGATAGTGGTGGCACTTGAAACTGGTCACTATTCCTTCATAAAAGTCTAGTATGTTAGACTCATTTGCTTCTTTGAGCGCTACCACTTCGGTCCACTTGGTGAAATAGTCTATTGCCGTGAGAATCCACTTGTGGCCTTGGCTTGAGTTTGGGTTGATGACCCTGATGAAGTCCAATCCCCATTGCATAAATGGTTGGTCAACCAAAATTGGTTGTAATAGAAGCAATCTTGCTAGTCTTTCTTTTCCGTGAAGAGTGCACATTTCTTGCACTTTCTTATCCATGTATAATGAATCACTAAACACTTTGTCGGCCAATAATACCTTGCCTTCATTATCTTGAGAGCTGTTACTCATGGGGCGAAATTTCCTCCGAATCTCCATCATGAAAATCTTGTAACACCCTCTCAATTTGACCTGTCCCAATGCACCTCAATAGAACTCCATTGATGTCTTTTTAAAACAAAACACCATCAGCAGCGCATATAGAATGGCTTGTAATCTAAAGTATCTCCTTTTGCTTTGCTCAGTTCGGAGGGCATAGGCTGCGTGTAGGAAGTGTATCATATTCTGAGTCCAACAAGGAGTGGGAACATCATCATTCTCTTGTTATTGGCCATCCTGTAGTACCAACACATCTTATTTTTTATCACCTGCTTCAACTTGTTGGCTCAAAGCTAGTTGTTCACATAGTCCTTTTCCCGTACTATTTTTGTGACCTTGATCTCGATGTCATATTCCATGACACGAGTGATCCATCTTGCACGTTTATCATTTAGATCCTTGTTTAGAAGGAAGTCCTTAACTCTCGCATGAGAGACCAATAATTGGATCTTGTTGTTTGAGACTAGGTGCTTGAATTTATTTAAGCTTCTAATCACTACAAAGACATGTTTTTCAATAAAAGAGTACCTAGTTTCATATTCCTCCAAGCCGTGACTAAAGAAAATGAATGGTTGTTCTAATCCTTCTTTGTTTTTTTGTACCAGGATTGTAGAAATTGTGTCTCCACCACCAAAGGCATATAACATGAAATCCTTGGAGAAGTCTGGATTGACGAGAGTCGAAGCTTGAGATATAGTGTCTTTTATTGCCTCAAAACTTTCCTTGCCTTCAGATATCCACTTTAATGTCATGCTCTTTTTCAACATCAACGTTATTGGCTTTATGAGAGCGTAAAGTTTGGAACAAACACCCGTGGACAAAATTGATCCTTCCCAACAAGATTTGAAGAGCCTTCTTGTGACTTGGCAATTGCAACGCTCGAATTGCTTCAACTCTTTCTCGGGTCAATCATCAACCCCTCCTTTGAAACAATATGGCCTAGAAGTTTTCCTTTGTGACCTAAGAATATACATTTTTTGGGGTTCAATGATACCCCAAATCTTCTACACCTCTGAAATACCTTCCTCAGATGAAAGAGGTGATCCACTGCATTTTTGGAGAATACGGTGATGTCATCAAGATATATCGAACTATTTTGTTGATCAATCCCTTGAATGCCATATCCATTTCCCTTTGCAAAGTGGCTTCAGCATTTGATAGCCCAAATGGCATCTTCTTGTAGGCATAGGTGCCCCATTTGGTGGTGAAAGTCATCTTGAAATGGTCATCTTCTTTCACCATTATCCGATTATACCACGAGTAGCCATCTAGAAGAGAGAATCTCTACGAACCGGATACCACTTACAATATTTGTTCTATTGAAGGAAGTGGATAGTGGTCTTTGAGAGATGCCCTGTTTAGGTCTCGAAGTCCACACCGATCCGAAAACATGTGTTGTATTTTTTTCACTTTTATAAGTTTCCAAAGATCATGATTTTCTTAACCAATTTTAAGTATTCTTGAATCCACAAATTGATTAAATTATGATTATTTTGCATCCATAGAAGTGAGGAAAACTTATGTAGCAAAGAAATAATCAGAAAACTGAAAAGAATCAGATAACAAAAGAGATTGTTTACGGGGTTCGGAATTCCTACGTCCCCGGGTTCAGATTGAACCGATCCATTAATAATATTGAAATGCAAGTACAATAACTCTTACAAACAATAAATAATGAATCACAACCTGCAAATGAGCTGATCAATGTCCCAAGAACTCTAAAAATAGCGAGACCACTGTCGTCCCAAGAACGATCCATGGCTCCTACAAGTGTTTTCACAATGTGATCTCCCTGCATTCGTGTTATAAAAACACCTACAAATGGAGATTTAAAAACATTCTATGAAAACAAATCATATGTCTAAGATCAGATCTGAATTTGAACACTTTTCATGGTTACACCAAGTCACAATTCGGACTAGAAGTGCATTGAAATTCGTGTTTTCCAATTGGTTGTCTTGAAGATCCTGTTAAAATCTGCATTCAAAGCTTCCAAAAACAGGTTAAAAATCATCAAAAAAGATCAAACATTACATCGTTGGAATCGTACCTTCACAAAATGTGCAAGGAAAGCATATTTCTATCTACCAAAGCTATATTATTCCAACTAAAAGAGTGTATTAGAAGTTTTAGGATTTGATTTTCCCTTACTGCTATTTTTAGTGTAAGTGGAAGGAGGTGGAATACGATTACCTCTTTTACCTTTTTTCTTACACCTTTCATTGTTCCTCCTGATGGCGGAATCCTGCAATTCTAGTGGTGTAGATACTTGGCTATTGGAAGCTTGTCTTCCTTCACTACTTTGGAACTTTCTCCAATTTCCATTTTCCCACTAGAGTAACCCAAACCGCAAACCGAGGTTGATCCTCTACATCTTGGGTTAGCATCACCTTGTCCATTTTTACCAAGGCCTATTCCGTTAAATCCCATCTTAACCATTAGCTTAGACCCAATTCCCTTAGTGTGTTTTTCAAACTAACCCAAAGGAATATCTGAAACTGAATGAGAGGAAGAATTAAAATGTGAACTACTTAAAGGTAATCTGGCCATCATAGTACCTGCATCTAATTTGGAAGGCATTTCCTTCTTGTGTTCACCTTGTTGCAGCTTTTCCAAGAGGGCATCCTTGGTCCGTATTTCTTCCTGTAACTCTTTAACAAAGCCCATCAACTTCTTGCTCTCTTCAAGCATCTTGTTGACATACTCCTCTTTCTTGGTTATAGAGGATTGTGGCTCAGATTTTAACTGCACTATTTCCTCTTCTAAGGAATAAAAATTAGCTCTCAAGAAAGAGTTTTCTTCCTAGAGTTGGTGGTTTATGGCTTCAAGCTCATCCAGTTGCTCCTGTTTGGATGACTTGCCCATGATTCCCGGTTCTGCAAACACAACCTGTACTTCCCAAAATCGCACACCGCAAAAGAAGATTAACAAGCCCCAAAATGTACACCGAAAAACTGAAATCAATATTGCTGAAGCCAAACACAATTATAAGCTAATCCGGCAATCTAATTGCTCGATACCAAACTTGATCTCGAAAACCTGATTTCTCCGCTCTTCTTTACGATGGAACCAAATTTGCAACCCGACTTGAGTTCTTGATCGGGAATATAATGCTTTCCTCTATTAGCTTGTTTAGCTCTTTCTTCATTAGAGGCTCAATGCGAGGGTTGACTGGTCTCTACTTCTTCCTGATGGGCTTAACATCTAGATCCAATTCTATGGTATGTTGTGCTAACTTTGGATTGAATCCTCTCAATTCTTCATAGCTCCAAGTGAAGACATTTGGAAATTCTTGGAAAAGTTGTATGAAATCTGATTTTTCTTGCTCAGTGGCCACTTTACCAATTTGAAGTGTTTTGCCCTCTCCAACCAGAATTGGCTCTGAATCTTCTCTCTTGACCTGTATGTTAGCCTTTTCCTTATGGAACTGGTCGTTAGGGTTGAAGATAGACTCTAATGTTACCAAACCCTTAGGAATCTTGTTTTTCCGCAGTTGCACTACTTGATCACCGTACTACTGCTCTAGTCTTTCCTGATTCCTAGCTAAGAATTCAGCCTCTTCTTGTAAAAAATTGATGATCTGTTGATCGTTCTCAAACACCTGCCAACTTGTGTTATTATCTGGAACTACTAGCCTCACAATCACATGGATATGTGGTTGTGTTTTTTCCTTCTGATGTTGTCAACCACATCAAACGTTGCTCCAACTGCTGCGAGCCTATCTACTGACTTCATTTTTCTTCCTGGGTATGGACATGATGTTGAAAGCTTTGAAATTCTCAACGAGGTCCCATACCCTATTCTTGTAGTTCTTCAGTAGGTCATTCTTTGTAGCATGTTGTCCCCTAACTTGGTTGACGATTAGCTCACTATCCCCGAACACTTGCAAGTTATTTATGCCCTTTTTCCTGGCCCAATGAATTCCATGAATCAAGGCCTCATATTCAGTTGTGTTGTTTGAACAAGAAAACTGGAAACAGAAAGCTGAATAATATTTGATGCTTTGAGGTGAAATAAGCATAACTCCTCCTCCCGCACCCCGCCTACTCCTTGATCCATCAAAAATAGCTTTCATACCTCATTTTCATCCTTATGGTTTGGTTTGGTGATGCTAGGAATAGATCTGGTTTTCTTCATGTATGCAATATACCCCTAGCTCAGATTCTTCTTCTTCTTGTTAGGGATCAAAAGCATGTACCTTGTTTGCCCATTCGTCAAGAGTCAAATCAGGAATGCTTCCAACTTTGGTGTCAGCTTCATTTGTGCTTGGATAATATTTTTGATCAAATCTGAATAGTTGGCATTGATTTGGCTTGGAGTATGAGGCTCAATATGAAAGTTTGCAATTGGTTCGGATCTGATTATGACCTTAGTACCATATCTTGTTCTGAACAACATGTGTGACCAGTCAGCAGATAAGTAGCCTCCAATTTTGGCTATGAAATCCCTTGATAAGCATAGGGCAAAGAGTGGTGGCAAATCTATCACTGACACATCTTGCAAAATGGTAACGTTGGGGCATGTATGCAAGGTAAGATTCAAACCTTTAATCACTCCCACCATTCTTTCACGATGTCCCATCCGATTTCACTACCCCATTTGATATGACTTCATATTGGAGACCCAGCTGATCAGCTATTTGCTTGGGCATGACAGAACTACTTGCCCCAAAATCAATCATGCAATTGTGTACTAGTTTATCCCCAATGATTAATGAAACATAGAATGGAGGGGGTTTCAAAACTTTACCTTGTTGTCCTCCATGATTCCCTTCAGCTAAGTAGCCCTTGTGAGGACATTCTCTTGCATGGGGACCTCTTTGGTTCGAAATTGACCAATCCTTCATTACTGACTTGTAGAAGATCTCTTTGTCTGGGATGGATAAAGATTCCCACATTGATATATTCACATGTGTCTTCTTCATTTGATCGATGATGTTGAAAGTGGATGAAACATCTCTTTGTTTTCCTTTATCATGCACATTCCTTTCTTGCATATGGGCATAAACAAATTGCATTTGAGTTGGCTTAGAAGGTGATTTGGGCTGTCCTTACATGTTTGGGCTGTATTTTGCTTACCAACACCTTGTGCGAGTGATGGAGGGTTGTAGATCACTTGGAGCCAATGACTTCCCTTCACCAATATTCCTCTTCTTTGATCTTGTGTTAGCTGCTACACTCGAGAAATTGTTTTATTCATGCCACAATAATCCTCGGCCCGATTCGCAAGTGCGGTATCATTTGGAGTTGTCTTTTGCTTTGAGATGTCCCTCGTTGCGATTTGTTTCTTGACTCACTTCACCCTCAACGCGAGTATTTTTCACCATCAAGGCTTGGTTCAAAGCACCATTAAAGCACATAGATTGGTTGTGAGGTTCATTGCATGGGAAACACCAATCATACTCTTGAGCTATGTTGTTTTGCACTGGAACTAAGGCTTTAGAAGTAGATGCAACATTGGGGTTATAGGGCTAAAATGGTCTATTGGCGGGAGGCCTTACTTGGTTTTGATTTTGATTTGCAGCCTAAGCTAGTGACCTATTTTGTTGGTATGGGGGCCTAGCTTAGTACTGCACTTGAGGTTGATACGGTCTAGCACTTTGAGCTTGCTGTCTTTTGATAGTCACCAACTCATTTCCAAGGTTCTGCAATTGTTTCATAACCTCTTGGAGTTCATTTGAAGCACTAGAGGATGAAGTAGAATTTTCATTTGAACTTTGATTTCTAGGAGTAGGAATAAGAGCCAAAGTGGGTGCTTGACTAGTGCTTGGATTTTCTAATTTTGGATACAAGGGCATGGGAGGCCTAGGAGCTAGCTTACCATCTTGAATAAGACAGTTTTCAGCCCTAATCGTAATGCTATGAGTAGCAGGTAAGGTTGTGCCTCCCATAGATTGAATTAGCATAGAAATATCAGAATTCAAAGCCTTAAGATAATATAGAAAGCACCTTCATTTGTTGGCCTAGTGGCCCCTTTGGAATCCTATCCAAAGACCTTTGAAATTTGAAGTTGAAGTCAGTCAGCTACTTGTTGGGAGCTCTCTTGATAGTTGTCAATTGTTCTAGTAGAGACAAATTGTCTCCCTTTTCTCCAAACTGATCATGGAGAACTATGCATAACTGATTCCAATTTTTGATAGAACCAGCTCCAAGGCTCCTAAACCATTGTAATGCCTTCCCTTTGAATGAAGATGTCACAATTTGACAACAACATTCAGTTCATTTATCTCATGGATTGCACAAACGTTAGCAATGTCTTTGACATGATCACCATAAGTGGTATGATTTTCACTAGTGAAAAATGGAATGTTCTTCAATGCTGTAATTGGAACTGGATTCTATGCATTGAGGGCAAGTGGGCTGCTACCAGTGAAATTGACAAAGGGATTCGGTGGTAGATGTGCCATTATGATTGGCCTAAGAACTCTGGTTGATGAGAAAAGGTCTACCAGGTGGAGGTGTAGACAAAGACTGGTTAGGTGGAGATGGTGATCTTTGTGGTCCTCTTCCTCTCCTTCCTCTACCTGGTAATAGCTATAAGTGGACAAATAACCCCTCTTCTCGAGTATCAGACCTAGTTCGAATTCTTCTCATGCGCCTGGGAAACTATTGTTGTTAAACCACTAAATTCTATCCCCTTCAGAGTCGCCGGATGTGTTAGATAATGAGACAAAAAGGATAGATTCCTTTTGACGATTATCCCCGATCTATCAACTAGTGAAATTTTGACTTGTTTTGAGCAAGTTAAGTCCTTGAAAATCGATTTCAAAGTTCGGCTGGAAGGTGAAAAATATGAAATTGTAAAACCTACAATTTTTTAGTCCAAATTTCTTGAAAATTCCTTCAAATCTTGTGGAATGACCTCTTGTCCCACCGGGCGTGCCAAAACTATTGATTGTGAATCACAACACCCCTAAATGTTTGCAACTCGATGGGTTGAGACTCTCAGTGCAATTACATAACATGGATCTTTTCCCAAGTGTGGGACCTTGTGAATCGGGAAAGCTCTCCGGATGAAGGCTAGTTCCTATTCCTTTATTCAGATGCACACATAAAATGAAGAGGGTTTACTCAAAAACCTAATCTAACTTTCCAAGGAGACAGGTAAGAAGATGCATAAAAATAAACCTAAACTAAAAAAGGTGATGCACCGAGGAATGAAGAACACCTGTCTTGCCAATAAACACAAACCATTAAAATGCAATGCAAGATCATGCACAAATAACCAAAATTGTAGTGAAAGATCAGGAGGATGTAAATAAACAAAGAGAGGGTTGAGAATCATCCACATACATGCATTATCTGCTCCAAATATTGATACAATACACTACAAAATGCTAAGAGGCAAAGTTGCATTACAGTTCTAAATGGGAGGTTTGAACTCCACAAACTCACCTGCCAAAGACAAGAAGGGAGGGGAAAAACAAGAATTTTCAACCTTTAGAAAGAAGCCCCTCCTTAAAATTTATAGGAAGAATGAGAGAGAAAATCCAACCACCTCTAGGTTGCATTTAATTCATCTCATTATGGTGGTAGGTGAGAACGCTAGCAAACCCAAAAAGTGGCGAACTGTATTTTGCATTTTTAAGAATTTGTTCTCACCCAATTAAAGATATCCAACCTCGTAATCTTTCTGAAAAGTCCAACCTTGCATGAATCTGAGCTCCCTGTGAAAAGTTATGGCCATCCAAATATCTGCGCTAGAGTCTGCTTCCTGTCAGCACTCAAAATGTTGCGCCTCCCGAAGGTGCGCCTTGGTGCATCCATTTGTGTGTCATCATACTCCTAAGTACACCATAGCACATCCATGTTCATTTCAACACTCTTTGACGTGCACCTTCTACCTGCACCTTGGCGCGAAACTTTTTTGTGTCGACATCTTCTTACCTGCACCATGGGTGCATCCATTTTCATGTCGACACCTCTTTGCCTGTTCCCTTAACCTGCACCATGGGTGCGACTTTTAGCGTGTCGACATATTCTTACCTATGCCATGGGTGCATCCATTTTCATTTTGACACCTCTTTACCTGCGCCCTTAACCTGCACCATGGGCGTGACTTTTGGCATGTGCACATCTTCTTACTGCGCCATGGGCGCATCCATTTCATGTCGACTCCTCTTTACCTGCGCCATGGGCGCAAATTTTGGCATGTCGGAATCTTCTTACCTATGCCATGGGCGCATCAATTTTCATGTCGACACCCTTTGACATGCGCCTTAGCCTACGCCATGGTGTGAATTTCTTCATTTCGACACCTTATGTCATGCGCCCTTAACCTACGCCATGGTGCGAATTTCTTCATTTCCCATATCTACCCGAGGGGGAACATATATACAATATTTATTATCAAGAAAGTGGGTTGCAAGTGTTGGAGGGAGTGTCCAAATGGATATTTCTTTTACCACCATTCCCATTGAAGGCAGCCTTGTAAAATTATATGGAGAGAAGAAGATTTTGCATCTAATTGAGGATCTAAACAATGCTTCTTATGAAGTATTATTTACTCGATGTTGATGTTGATAATTTTATTAGGTTTGTTGATGGTAAGGAGCACAAGATGGATCAGTCTAAGTCTCTTAAAGAGGTAGTCTCACCATGCACCTTGTTATTTGATGGAACTTGCTCCAAATTTGGAAATGGTGCTAATGTTGTTTTAATCCCTCCAAGCAATGAGGAATTTGTTTTTTATTTCAAACTTAACTTTGAATGCACCAATAACATAGCTTAGTATGAGACATTACTCTTAGTTCTTAGGATTGATTAGAGTATGGCATAAAATATGTTTTTGTAAAGGAGATTCTAAGTTGGTTGTCAAACAAGTTAGAAAACTATAGGCAACAAAAAATCGAGTGGATGAAACAATACAAACATGCAGTATGGGATTTGATTGAGATGTTTGATTCATTTAACATTCTTCACCATGATATAATTTTAAATATGATTGTTGATAATTTTGGCAAAAGTGTTGGGGTCTAGATTTGACAATTGTAGCATTTCTCCATATTGTGAATATAATGTTGAGATTCTCACTAGGCCTGCAGTCTTGAATAACATTAAGCATTGGAAAGTATTTGATGATGATGCTCAAGTTCAGAGGTTTTTGTAGAACCAAGGTGATTTTGTGGATCAGCATATTGATTTGGAACCATTGGTGTGTAATGTTGATGGAAAAGAAACCTTGTTTGGCAAGGATATCATTCAATTGAAGACTAACACCATCCCTAGAGGGTTGGTTGCTCTTGAGTCAAATTTTAACAATGTTGATTGTGTAATCAATAGAAACATGTTTGCATCTAGAGATGTTGAAGAGCATGACTTGGGAACAAAGGAAAAACCAAGGAAGATTTGGTTAGGGAGTGGTTTAAACAAGGAAGAAAAACAGTCCTACCTCCAATTGTTGAAACAATATCAAGATTGTTTAGCTTGGTCTTATTCCGAGCTGAAAGCATATAGAGAAGACTTATTCCAACATGAGATCCCTCTTGAGAAAGATTCCAAACCATTCAAATAGAATAAAAGGACAATTAACCCACTCCTTTTTTTCAAAATGCAAGAGGAATTGAAAAAGTTGAAGGATGGAAAAATCATTCAACCCACAAAGTATTTTTCTTGGGTTGCAAACTTGGTGCCGATTAGAAAGAATAATGGAGATATGAGACTTTGTGTGGATTTAAGAAATATAAATAAAGCATCAATAAGGGAAAACTATCCTTTACCAAACATGGAAAAATTGCTGCGATTAGTGATTGGTTACGAGATGCTTTCTACTTTAGATGGTTTCTCTAGTTATAACCAAGTTGTTGTTAAAAAATCAGAGAAGATTAAAAGCGCCTTTACTACTCTCTGGGAATATATGCTTTTTTAGGATGCCCTTTGGTTTAATGAATGTTGAAGTTACTTTTCAAAGGGCCATGGATGTTGCTTTTGTTGGGTATATCAATGATTTTATTGTTGTTTATCAACATGATATTACTCTTTTTTCTAGCAAAAGAATTGACCACTTGCAACATTTGGAAAGAATGTTGATCAGATGTAGAGAATATGGCATTTCACTCAATCCAAAGAAGTGCCATTTTGGAGTGTAAAGAGAAAAACTACTTGGTCACATTGTGTCTAAAGAAGAAGTTATGATTGATCCACAAAGGATAGAAGCTATCAGCAAGATCCCGGTTCCAAAAACTAAGAAAGGAATCCAATCCTTCTTTGGTCAAATCAATTTCATTAGAAGGTTTCTGTCTAATTTTTCTGATTTGAATCTCCCCATTACTTGCATGTTGAATAAGAACTAGAATATCAAGTGGGAAGAGGCTTCCCTTAAATCTTTTGATGGAATCAAGGAAGCATTGAAGTATGCTCTGTTCAAAGCAGCCCCAAATTACAAGAAACCTTTCCAAATCTTCTCCTTTTCTTGAGCACACCATTGCATTTGTTTTGTTGTAAAGGATGATGATGGATCTGAAAGACCTATTGCCTTCTTTAGTAAGGAATTACAAGCGGTTGAGTTAAAATACACAATCATGGAGAAGAAGGCCTTTGCATTGGTGATAGCAACTAAGGTTTTTAGACCTTATATTTTGAGTTCCTAAGTTGTTGCTTATGTTCCTCACACAATGGTAAAAGATGTATTATCAAAGATGGATATTTCAAGCAAAATATATAGGTGGGTAAAAAAATTGCAGAAGTATGATATGGCTATTCGGACCACAAATCTAGTAAGAGGTTTGGGTCTTGCCAAGGTCATGGTTGAAAGAAATTTGTAGAATGCTGAAGTAAATGAAGTAGAAGAAGAGAGGGCAGATATTCCTAAAAAATTATTGAACTCTAAGTGGTAAAAGGATGTAATCTATTATCTTAGAGACCTATGTTGCCCTGGAAATTTGAATAAAAATCAGAAAAGAGCTCTCAAGCTGGCTTCTCAAAAATATATCATTACAAACTTAGGGTTGTCTTGGAAGAACCTTGAGGGAATCCTCTTGAGATTTGTGACTAAAGATGAAGCTCCCAAAATAATGGTTGATTCCATGGGGAGTTTGTGGAGGACATTTTTCTAGGAGGGTTATTGCACACAAGATTTTGAGGGATGGTTATTGGTGGCCAACTCTTTTTAAAGATGCAACTCAATTGGTTAGAAGATGTGAGAGTTGTCGGCGTTTCTCCGAATAACGAAAGCTTTAGGATACATTCCTTTGTAGCTTGTATCAATTGAAGCTCCTTTCAAACAATGGGGGCTAGACTTCATTGGTGAAATATTTGATTCATCAAGTCTTTGGATAGAAATGGATTTTTATAGCTACTGATTTCTTCACAAAATGCATGGAAGCAATCCCCACTAGGAAGGTAATGCACCAAGTTGTAATGGAATTCATATTGAACCATATCATCTACAGATTTGGAGTGCCAGTTGATATTGTTGCTGATAATGCCATGAGTTTCGAGAGATGGACCTTTAGTAGCAATGAGCAAATAATATGGAATAAAGTTTACATATGCTTTTAACTACAATCCACAATGAAATGGACAGGCTGAGTCCAGCAATACATTTTTTTGAATATTATTAAAAGGAATTTGGAATTAAACAAGAATAAGTGGGGTGAACAACTAAATTTTGTTGTTTGGGCTAATAGGATCACCGCCAAAAGAGCTACCTTTGGTAAAAGCTTGTTTGAATTTGTATATAGAACACAAGCTCTGTTGCCCTTGCATCTGCAGTTGTCTTCATTTCAGTTTGTTCAACAACTTGAAGATCAAGAAATTATTTCATATGAAGTAAGGATTAATCAGATTGTTGAACTTGATGAAGCAAGAAGAGCATCCCATCAAAGGCATGTCAAATTTAGAGAGAGAATGAAGAAGTTGTTTGATAAGAAGGTAACCCTAAGAGATTTTAGTATTGGAGATCTTGTGTTGTTGTGGGATAGTAGGCATGAAGATAAGGGAAAACATGGTAAATTTGATGCTTTGTGGATGGGCCCATATTCAATTGACATAAGAATTGGTGAGTATACTTTCTCCTCAAGGACCTAGATGGGGAATTGCTTGAGCTCCTGTTAATGGTAGACATTTGAAGCATTTCTTGGATTGATCCCCAAAACTGAAGTTTGCATATCACTTGTACAGTGTATAGTTTTTTGTTTCTACTCTATTTTTTGTTGTTTTGGTCAGTTTTTGGTTTTCCTTTGTGTGTGGCAGCATATTTTGTTGGTTTATCAGTTGGTTTTTTAGATGTTTGGCTTGTGAATCAGTTTGCCCAATGGTTTTTGGCACATGGTCTGCTTCATTTCTTGTGGCACTCGCTGGGAGTGCCCATCCCCAAGCTAGAGCCAATGTTGATGCCTAATTTGAAACATCCCTGTTTTGCTAAGGAGAAATGTGTTTTTACCCTAATTTTTCCCGTTTCAAACACCTCTACTATTTTTTCATTTTTCCCAGACCTTTGGAGCTCTAAATCATTCGATTTGTACTTATTTTCCCTCGAAAACCCCTTTCCATTGTCATAAATCACTTTACATTTGTATTTTGATCAAAAAATTCTTCACCCATGAAGAAAAAATCAATTTTAGGTCGCTTGCAATTTCTGCATTTTTTACGATCAAATGGGCATCCTTTTCCCATCAAATTCTAGTTCATATACTTTTATATATGTGGCCATTTTTAATTGGATAAGGATCGGTGGGTCATTTCTATAAACTTAATTTTTTTGTAATTGGAAAAATGTGCAAGTTGCCCCCACATCATCGTGAGCCCTAGAGGAGGACACATGGCAGGTGGGGAGATAGAAAGGTGGAGGAGTTTGATACTTTTCGGCATCTGGTGAAAACTATTTAAACTATAAAATTGTACTATGCAAACTCATAGCCAATGTGATGAACACACGTGTTAGCATCGAGATCACGAGAAGCGAGAAGATGGAGCCTCGGAGGAAAGTTAGAATTTTCACCCATTTTAGAAAAAAAGGGTAGAATCGTTGAATGGACCCGTGAGCTCGAAGGTAAAAATTCAAAATTCATCGAGGAGTCAATGGAAAAGGAGAGGGTCTGGTGAGGAAAATTTGAAAATTTTTCTTTGGCAAAATAAGATTAAAATTTGAAATCGAGTGCTTCCCCTTAGTCAATCATATGAGGACACATGTCTTGTGGGAGGCGAAGTGTGGAGGAAATTTGAAAAAAATCCTTTTTAAAAAAGAAGAAAAATGTGTAAAATTGAGCCACAACTCTTTCCAGGTCATATTGTGCCATGTGTCAAACCCAAATCGCAAAGGTGGAGTGGCGGAGGAAGTCAAGAAATTTTGTAAATTTTCAAAACAATTGTAAAAGGTCAAAAGATTCCCCGAGGCCTATTTTTCCCGAGATACGCCACGTGGAGGGCTAAGATTTAAAGATAAGAATAGATCAACGGTAGCTATGCATTTCACCAATTTGGCTGGCATTTAAGCTCTAGAAAGTTTGGATATGCTTTTTCTTTGCATCAATTTTCATCGAATTTTTTGCCAATTCATGTTGTTTTGCATTGCAGGAACCGAATTAATCAAATTGGGGGCTCAATTTGTGAATCCAAAGCACATTTCAAATGATTTTTTACTCTAATTCATGAAAATCATGAATTACTAGATCTAAAGTTGTAGAGTAAAAAATTGGGGAAGGGAAAGATGAAATAATGAAATGAAAGGGGTCTACATGTGTGGGGATTGAAAAATGTGTTTCCACTTTGAAGAATGATGAAATTTTTTTATGATTCACCTTTTGAAAGAACGAATGGAAAAATTTTTTGACTTTGTTAAATGTCATTTTCCATAAATATTGCAAAGAAAAGGTGCTTGAACATTCCACTTTTGGAGGGATGATTTGAGTGGGAAAGTGAGTTATTGAGTGAAAATGTATATATTGCATGAATCTGTCATGTACAAAGTGTCGAAGAAACTTAGAATTTTCACGAGAAAATTTGGGAAGAATACCATTCTCTTATAAACCACCTGAGAACCATCTTAACTCCTTTTTGCATCAAATTTGTATCATGTTAGGTTGGTTACAAATTTATAGCCACTAAAAAGCTACGAGATTGTTCTTATAACATTCCCTTGCTTTGATAAATTTGGCCATTCTTATAACATATATATATATATATATATATATATAAATTAGTATTAAAATTTAATATTTTAATATGCAATTAATTCTATTTATTTTTATTACTCATCTATATGTATATTATAATATATTTAACACATAGAAATGTATACATTTGAATATAATGATAGATATCTCTCCCTTTTATTATAGGAATGACCAATGAGTTATCTAGTGTAGGGAAGAGCAATCTAAATTTTTGAAATTTTTCTACTTATTCAAATAATAGTGAAATTGAACATACTATTGAAAGTTCTCATTCAACCTACTAGTTTGCAAAGGGAATAATTTCCTTCATTCAATATTTTTAATCTACTACTTCCATTCCTACAACTACAAGAAAAAAACAACTATAGTTTAATTACTAATATTTGCCTCTCATTTAACAGAATAAGAATAACTATTTCTTTCTTTCACAAGATACAATTTTCAACCATTTCAAACTAGTAATCTAAAACAAGATTTCCCAATATTTTAAAAATGAACATCACACATTTTTAAGGCAATGAAACCACTAAATTGAAAACAATATTATTTCTTTTCAATCCCATTTCAATTTTTTTACATCATCTATACAACACAAATATTTCTAAGGAACTTAGTTAACTTTAACAATCTAATAGTCTCTTGTTCCAACAAGTAATGAATAATTTTCAAGTTTTCTACATTCATTTACAATGAGAACTAATGTAACAATTTTCATAAACAAAACAACTAAGAGCTTTACTTTTAAAATGCAATTTTAGAATCCCTCCATACACAATGTAAAAACATGGTAAAATATTTACAAGGGTGTTCTTTACTCTTTTTCCAAATTCTACAACAAAAAAATCATCATATGAGCTCCATATTCTTCTAAGATAAAACCCAAAAACCAAAATAAGCGAGTAGGAAAAAATTTGTACCCAACCAATAATCCAATGAGAAATTGAATCCTTATTCGTCATTGACCCCTGAGCCCCAATAATGAAACAATATGGAGTATTTCAAAACCATTGGCAACAAAACAAGGCTTGAAAATAACATTAAAACCAACATTCACATAATAAAACAACCACAAACAACATTCATTTTCACACACATAAATTTCCCAAAAAAATTCACTCTAAACTCAAGCCAAGTAGAGAAAGGAACATGGGGATTTCACTTGTGCCTCCCAAGGGTTTGGGTGCCCACCTCGAAACCTCAAAACTCTATCAATCCCCAATAACTCTTATGCCTCCCTCACATTTATGCCTCTTGTTAGTGTAAAATCACAACACCCCTGAATGTCTGCAACTTGATGGGTTAAGACTCTCAGTGTGATTGCATAACATGGAGCATCTCTCAAAGTGTGGGAATTTGAAATCGAGAGAGATCTCTAGATGAAGGTCGGTTCCTATTCCTCTATTCAGGTGCACACAAATAAATTACAGAAGATCTACTCTAAAACCTATTCTATCTTGCCAAGGAGACAAGGTTAAGAAGATGCGAGAAAATAAACCTAAGCTAACAAGGTGATGCACCAAAGGAATGTTAAACACTTGTTTTGCAATTTAACACAGACCATAGAAATGTAATACAACCACCATGCATAGATAACCAAACTATAATGAGAGATCAGAAGACAAAAATGAACACATGAGAGCGTCGAGAGTCATCAAAAGACATATATTATTGCTATAGAGTTGATATAGTACATTACAGAGCCAAGAGGAAAAACTTTATATTAAAACTTGAATGGGAGGTTTGGAAAACTCCAAAGTTTCACATGCAAACAAGGGAAGAACGGAGGGTGCAAAAGAAAAATGTCCAACCACAATAATCAGCCAAACTCTTACCTTTATAGATCAAGCGAAGAGAGAAGAGGGAATGGAGGCACAAAATTTGATTGGAAGATCAACTACCCATTAGTGCTCCTACAAATCCACCTATAATCTATCCATTTTGGTTCCCCATGTTTTTTCGACGTGTTGAAGGAGGAAGAATGGTATACTAAAATAAAAATCCTTGAAGTGAAGTAATCCAATCCCGTATTAATGGGGAAAATAAGTTTTCCATATTTTCACACACCAAATCCCACTAAAAATAATATTTAATGTTTTCATGGCATAGTGGAGGTTGCGACCTTTCTAATAATACTGAATTTGTCGAAATTCGAGCTCTGGATCGAAATATATGCCCATTTGAAGATTTTAATTGAATCCTATGCAAAAATGGAAAAAAACCAGTTTTGCAACACGGATCCGTGGGCCCAAAAGTCACTTTTTGCCTTATGTGAAAACAAAATGCCAAAATCACAAAATTCCCCGCATCCCCACAAGCCCAAAATTCACTTTGGAAAAATTTCCTCCATGGCTCCGCAAACCCGCTTAACAAAAGAAATCATCCTGGGCCCATCGCCCATATTTTCCCTTTTGGCTAAAAGTATTCCCTGTATGTTTGCCCACATCCGGAAAAAAACTCCTTGTAAGGCCTACCTCCTTGCATGTAATTTAGGCCTGACACATGGCTTCTTTACGCGTCAGATGAGGTGCGGCTTATTTTTATACTTTACACCTTCTTGGGTCAAAATTTCAAACTACCTTTGGTGACCCGCCTTCCCGCCTTGACATGAAACATGGCCATGTGTAGATCTGGCATGCGTTTGGGTACCACTTTTGGATTTTTCTTTTGAAGTTATGCCGAAGAGACATGTTAATCCTTTCTGTCTTTCCTCTATTTCTTTGTGTTGTTGCTAAGTCCCTTTTGTTTGGTGGGGGCATACGTCGACGCGGGACACGTGGAGGGTGGCGTGTATTTAGATCCTACTTCTCGATTCTACCTTTTGAATTTATGTGGGGATGACACATGGAGGCCTCCACCATCCCTTCCATACTTAATTGATTTAAGCGTCTCTACTTAGTTGATTAAACAATCGACTCCATCCCCCTTTTAAATTTTTTACATGTGGAAGCTCCACGCTCACTTGAGACTTGACCTTGGGCCACACCTTTTGAATTTGCACCATTAAGGCACGTGGCACCCTCTGCTAACTCTACCCCATCTTGAATTTTCAATTATCAAATTTGTCCCTTTTCGGCCAAAGACACATGGAGTAGCGCTTGTTAGGGAGATTCTCTTTTATATTTACCTTTGAAAATATGTTGATCTAACACAAGGCTACTTCGCAAGTCTGCGATACTTAGTTGATTCGGACCAATGCCTTTCTTAAACCCTAGACACGTGGAAGCCTTGTGCTCATTTGAGTCTCCACTTTGGGTCATGCCTTTGAATGTACGCCATTTAGACACTCGTGCCTTCCGCCGACACTCTTATAGTTAACTAGTTTGGGCCCGCTGCCATTTTACTTGTTGGACCCTGACCATGTGGAGGGCTAGCACTAGTTTGAGTCTCCACCTTGGGCTCTCACTTTTGAAATTGTGTTGAACTAACACGTGGTTCTTTCCGCTTGTTTCTTCTTTTCAACAGCCGACATTGTCCTTTTTCGGACTTGGGACATGTGGAAGCTCTCGCGCTTGTTTGGGGACTTCCTTTTGGGTTTAACCTTTGGAGAAGCATCGATGAGACACTTGGCAGCTTCCATTTTCTCTTCCATAATTAGCCAATTTGGTCCCACTCTGAATCATTTGTGAAGTGTGACGGCTTTTAGACTTTCCCCATTTCTCTCATGAGATCCTCTTGCATCCTTGATGTTGTTTACCTCCTTTGAGCCTCTGGTTTCTCCATTTTTGAGTCCGTCTACTGCACACTGTTTGTTGGATTCGAAATGTGGGCTCGTATGATGGACCTAACCTTTGGATTTCTTCCTGTGCATGGTCGGGTTTGGTCAATTTTTCTTGGGTGAAATTAGGATAACACCTCCCTCACTCGTATGCCTACCATAAAGAAAAGACAAGAAGATAAGCATAAGGTGAGGTACCCCAACCCAACTCCCTCCTAAAAACCCAATAAAAACTTTTATTCCTCCCAAAAACATTATCCCCATTTCACTTTCTCATACACATCCAAAGGTCATATTACTACCCAACAACTCATATGCAATAAAACATTGATTTGAAACTTATCGGAGTAAAAGAAACAAAGGCTAAAGAGCCTACCTTGCCATTGCAAGAGTTCCAATCCACAAGAAAGTTCCAAACTCTCCAAGCCCAAAAAATCCCAATCTATATCCAACTCCTACAAGAACTCCCAAAAAAGCAAGCACCTCTCAATAGTGAGAGACGTGAAATCAAAAACAAGTAACCCCCAAATCGTTAGACAAATTAGAATAAATAGAAAAGAGGGAGAGAGAGGAGATGTGGCTCCATGTTTGATGCCACATCATTTCTCCTCTAAACCACATCACCATGGTCAAACCCAAACCCCGAAGCATAATAAATTGTTGGTTGAAGGAATGACCACCCTCTTACAGGCTCAACCCAAAACCACCCCCTAAAGGACACAAATAAATACCCTTGTAATAAAAGTGCAAATAATTCCTCTTTTTCTCCATTAAAACAAAAATAGGGACTACAATAAGATCCTCGCATAATATTACTAGTGGGTGGGTGAATTTAAGAGGTGTGGGACAAGCTTAATTTTTCCCACAAGCCTCCAAAATTTCCTAGAAATTAAAAATCCCAAAGTCACTTTTAAGATTGAGTACACACTTCTCCAAAACAAACTAAATTCTTTCCAATCAAATACACACCAAGGATACCAAATCACATTTATTTCCCCCTTTTGTTACATCCTAATTAGCGAGAAGTTAAACGGTTTTAATTAACTTAAAAGGAGTAATAAACAATAGTAATAAAAGTGACTTCACATACTAATAAAAATACAATAACTCACCAATAAATAAAATCAACAAGACAAAATCAAAAACTTACCCAAGGACACTTTTGAGGGCACCCCCAATGGGGACCTCTAACAATCTAACCCAACACAAAAACATACACACTAGTTACCAATGTGACGTCTTGCTAATACCTAATTTCCTTCACTCTTGGTCTCCTATCCGCCTTTGATTTTGTGTTGTGAATACCTACACAAGTAAAGACAATACCTTTTTTGCCTCATGGCCATATTAACGACATCAAAATAGAAAAGCGCATGTACATACATATCATCAATTATCATAACTAAACCATCCCTAAATAAGTAGTTCACCAATTGTTCATGATTTCAACTATTTCGATTTTAGCATGTTATCAACTAGCAATAAGATCATGAAATCAACTAAATCATCTAGAAATATATATACACATACATATCAAATTGAATATGCTAATACGGTAGAAGCTCAAGATCATTAAATTTTGATACATCAAAACATGCATAAAATCCATCCTGTAAATCATGTCATAAGTCTAAACATCCATATTGTATATCAAATAACTAATCAATATAACAATGTCTATAACTCAAATCCCTAATAAAAAAATCATAATAATATCAATGCCGAAGAGGAGTGGGCACTACACTTCACTATTTAACTTTAAAGGGTTGTAATAATTATGTATTTATTATTCCCGCTAGATTTAAAGTAATTTCTCCCTTTGAATTTTTACTTGTTGTGGATATATCCTTGTCGGAAGGAAAAAGTGTCCAACTAGCCGCATTCCATGAAAATTTTTAAACAACATTACAATTATTGAACTTCAGTCTTATTCAATCAACTCATCTCATCCATGTTTGCAGGCCACTTCCTCAACAAAAACCTACAAGATGGATTTATCGTACAATTACGTAAATACCTTTGTATAATCATCAAACATGAACTATATGTTTCTCTTATACTTTTTGTATGTTGTAAATGGTTTTTCCATTTTTCACTATCTTAAAATCGTAATGATTTCATATTTGCATGAATATTCTTATGCTTCATATACACATAATTGGTTCCTCATATATAAAAAAATTGGTGCACATACATAGCTTTCATGCCATATTCTTCATAGAAAATAAGAAAACTCTTAAGCATAAAATTCTTTGAATAATTATCTTTTTATAATAATTTCTCATTCGACATACTTTTCTCCCTCAAGTTGTGCACAAAAACCTCTTAAAATTAGTGCATTGAATAAATATTCAAGTTTTTCATTAATAATGGGTTGGGAACTTATAAAAAAATATTTAAGAATATGAAAACAAATAGGGAATTGGTTTTTTTAATTTTTGGATAGCACATGTGGTAAAATCATATAACATGTTTTAACGAAGTTGCACATAGTAACACAATTTTAATGATATTCATGTAAAATAGTTTTATATAGTTGGGATGGCTCTAAACCCTAACTCTAAACTCTCTAGGGAAAGAGGTGTTGAGGTGTAGGTTGATGGAGAGGAATGGGGATGTATGCAATATTAGCATTGTATATTTGGATCCGATTTCTTTACGAGGATAAGATGGAAAGAGTCCTCATGGGACGATGGGTTTTGACATGCTACAAGGAACGATGGTATTGTGTCAAGGGTGGGTTACACCGTTGGTCCTATTCTACACCCTTTCTCTATTCAGGAAGTTTCATCTCAAGAAAAATCCCAACCTTCGGCCCCCTTTAGACCGATTAATTGAAGTATGAGAGGTAAAATATTTCTTTAAGTGGCTAAATACATGTTCTACCTCCCTTGAAAACCTATGGTTCCAAAAAAACCATGTCTTCATTTTAGTTTTGGAGCTGAGGTTCTTAAATGTAAAGCATATTTATAGGAAAATGGGATCATATGAAAGTTTTAAAAAAAATTCCTGGACTATTAGCACTCCACAAGTGGATTTCAGCTCACTAAAGACCTATTCTAGAAGTTAAACTAGACATTTACACCATAGTAAGAGGATTTTTCATTATTGTTTTTATAATAACTCGGATAAAGATCGATTTATGGAAACTTTTAGAATTTTTAATCTCACTTTATGCTCATGAATCTTTGGTTCCCTCTATTTCACCCCGTGATCGACACTTTCCATACCAAATGGTATGTTTTCGGTGACATATTTTCCTCTTCAATTCGGGCTGAAAATTATTTTCTTTCCATTGGGTATGCCCTTGTAAAATGCCTAGATATTAACTCAAAGATGAATTTATATGATTAAACCTCTTATGTTCAGATTTGGGTAGATATAAATACTTCTATGCATTTCCTGGTTGCTACTGAATTGAAAGGGGAAGAAAAAAATTGGACTTAAAACCTAGACTATGAGGGGATCCCCTTTAGATGTAAGACTTGTTTTTCTCTAGGCAACTAAGAATTAGGGTTAGAGTAGATCTTCATGGTGCAGGAATTCTGTGTAGAAAATTTATCTTTCCCAAATCTTGAATCAGTTTTGGAAACCTGTACTCTTCCTCTTGTTTTAGCAAATATTGATATTGTTGTGGAGTAAGAGAATTTTGAAATTATCATTCTAGTCTAGGATTGTTAAAATACGAATCCAAACTCTAAAGAGGTCTAGAATAAAGTGAGAAAAGTGAAGAAAGGGAAAAATTATTCCCCTAAGATGGTATGTAAGATCCCATATGAAGGTCTCTCGGGGATAAGATGATCTATTGTTTTCTTTTGTGTTGTTTTATGTTCTTCTTTGGATATATTTTTGTTGTTCCTTATTCCTACTACTAGAGGAAACCCCATTAGAGCATCATTTTCATATTTTTTTCTCCATAGAAATTTTTGTATCAGCTAAGGGTCCCTTAACCCTATTTTACCCTTAATCAAAATAAAATTTATGCATAAAGACTATGAGAAGATTTAAAATGGAAATATTAATACTATCTCTAATGGAAAAATTAGCATTGCCAATCTAACGTATAAGCAATTGACTAATTATTTGGAATTTGTTTTTCTACACTATTCATATGTAAGCCATATTATTTGAAATAAAAATGATATTGCAACAAATAGGTTCCACTTTAAAGACATCAAAGATAAATCAAAACTCTCATTTGGCACTCTAACCGATATGATTGGTGTTGTTATTTCTACTTCCTCATTCTCCATTATATGGTGACATGACGAAGTTAAAATGAAAAATAATCCTTTAATTTAAATATATGTCATTTGAAATTTTGGTGTGTCTGGGCTAGAGCAAGAGTAATGGAAGAATTTGTAAAAGGGATCTCGTGTAGGAAACTAGACTCAACCCCTCTAGTGTTTGGTTAGGGATTTTTGAGTTATTCATATAGCAGGGCGTATAATGAGAAACTCATATTTCAAATATATCCTTGTAAGTAAGGTGAGAAAAATATCTATGTATTCTCTATGAGGTTATTGAAAGGAAATTCAAGCTAATAGGGTATTATCTTATCGACAAATTTATTAGGATTCGAAGAAATAAAATATTTTAGAGAAAATGGGAAAGAAGGAACTTGAATCCCATTGGAATTTCGAAGATTATGGACTTTACCAAAAACACATTTTATTCTACTTTATTCAAGAATAATATCTTTCCAAGGTTTTTTAAGGGGTACCTACTTTAATATTGGAGAAACATTATTCTTTGCTAAATGGCAACAAGGAATTTGAAGCAAGGCCTACCTCTTGTAAACCTACAAAGTGTGAGTAATATTTAATAGCATTCTAGTCAAATTGTTGTAGGAGGAAGTTTTGTTTGAAATTTTTGGGGCCATAGGTCATCTGTTATCCATTTATTCAACCAACAAGTATCACACCATATTGATCAAATCATGGGTTCTAGGAGAAAATATTTTTTTATGAAGAATATAATTTCTTCTCCGTCCAATGTAAATTTAACCATGGTAAGAGGAGTTGTGATGTTCCCCTATTACCCGGTGACCTGTTGCTAGTGCTCTTTCTCTTTAAGTAGCTCTCGATATTCAAAACATCGTGAACTCTCTTTATCTCGTTGAAAGTTTTTGTGTGTAGGTTAACTTCCTTGTGGTGTATATTGGTAAATTGATGGATTTTAAGGATATTGAATTTTGAAGGGTATAAATTAGTTGGTGGACATGTTGAAGGGGATATTTTTAATGGATATTGTGGATAATTCAAGGGTGTGTCTTCCTTATCCATGTTGCATGTCTTCTAGATGGGTTCTGTGATCGGCTATCTCGTAATAGGGATGTGGTGGTTCCCGATTCTACACATGGGTGTATTATTTTCTTGGAGGTAGAGAAATGCTCTATGGAACATGGGATCCCCAATAAATACAAATGTTATGTTGCCAAGGAATGTATCCCTTTAGAGGAAATGGATAATGAGGTGAAGGAAGAATTTTGGAATTGAGATTCAAAAAGGATAATTATTGTTATCCCTCAAAGTGAAAGATTGAAATTATGTTAAAGATTGAAATATATAATTTACCTATTATGGATGTTATATCTTTGAAAACCCTGTCAATCATTTCCCTTGTGAACATGAAGGTTTAAAATTTAATGAGTTTTGGGAGGGCTTGGCCTACATGGAATATGTTGACAAAATAATTGGTTCTTTTTATTATGATTAGGAATACTTGGAGGGTGAACTAGGTGATTGATGGAGTCATGGTGTGCCTACAAATCAAGGCCTAAAAATGTGTGTCATTTTGGGTCTTCGAGGACATCACTCAATTTTGGTCTAATCTTTTGGCCAATCTTGGTATTGTCTTTGGCTATAGCTGGGCTTTTTTTGAGATTTTTTCATAAATGTTTTTGGTTTTTTTTTATTTGGCTCTTTTTATATATGGTTATTATATCCTTATTTGTATCGGGGTAGGGCCCTAGATAAACCCTCTTTTTACCCTATATCTAGTAAAACATATATCTCAAGGTTTAGTGCCTCTATTAATTTATGGGTATAACATTTTTAAGTCATAGGAAAGACCTAGAAGACACTATTTTTCTTCCTAATCTTTCTATTCTATCCATAAAGGTTGGTCATGCTTCGTAGTTAAATGGAACTATAATTTATATTATTTTCAATACCAAATGATTTTTTGATCAATCAATTTTTGGAGACATCTACAATTTTTGTGTGGGTTTTCTCATAGAGGTTGTTTTTCCTAACCCCATCTATCAAAAAAATTGAGCCCTCCAAAAACTTAACTGCATTTGCAACTTTTGCATAAATCCTCAAATGGGAAACTTTGAAAAACTTTCTTGGGCCACAACTACATCTGAAGTCATGAATATTGACATGGATAATTTATTCTACATGGATTTTTCTATTCTAAAAGGTGATAAACAATTCAAGAAAAAAATACTTAAAAATAAAATGGTGTATCATTTTCTTCAAATTATAATGTATAAGTTGTTTAGTGTGAATATAGGTATATCTTGAGTATTGATACTAAATATCACATAGGTGAGCTATAGGATGTAACTATATTTGATGAAATAGTGAAATAATTCATTAGAATAAAAACCAAGGAATTATATTTAATTTCCATAGATGATGAGGGGATGCAAGAAATTACAGATCATGCCATTATGCAAAAGTTCACAATTCACTCTTTTGATTAGGAATGAAACATACCGTAACAAGAAACATTTGAAATATATGATTTTAATATATATAAAATGTGCACCTTCCTTGACCTCTCTGTAGTGTTATTTTCAATAATATTTCTTTTGTTTTCATGTCTTCATATTTTACTCCTATGTCAAGTTTCATCTACTATTGTAATATTTTTATATGTTGTTTTCATGCACGATGTTGATCTATATCCAGTTTTTTCACATCGTTTCCTTCAATGATTTTCATCGTATATGATAGAAACAAATGGATTTCTTCAAAAAAATATTAGCTATGGAAATAAATATGTTATGTATAGGAACAAAAAAATTCTTTTCTCGTAAAACATTTTTATGATGTTTTTGCTAAAACATGCCTTGTATATAATATCTAAAATTAAATATATTTTCCTCTCTATTTTCAAATGTTGTAATGAATTTCACATCTTAAATTATGTTTCATTGTATGATGTTGCATACATATAGATATTTAGAATGTACATTCTCATCACAAATGTAAGAGAGCTATATTTGTTCTAATGAATGTATTTGTTAACCCTTGTGCTTTATTTGATAGGTTGCAATTTATTTTAACTCATTTCCACTTTATTTTAATAGCTTGAGACTTGTGATATTACAAACATCTAATTTCAATTATTTAAATAAGGAAGTGAAGGAATGCTTTTATTATCCTTGAAATAGAGAGTTCACAAATAAACAACAACGTACTTGAAATCGTGCTCATAAAGAATTCATAGAAAATATTAGGTGTACAGTTTGGAATCAAGTTCTCTAGAATGAAAATGTAGATTCTTCACAAGCTTGAGCCCCTATAATTAGTTTCCTAATAAATAACATACAACAAAAAATGAATTGATTTGATGGATTCCACAATTATAGATGCTTATGTGCTACACATTCTTTGAATCATCTTGAACTTGTAAAAATTGTCCAACAAGGTTCAGCCCAAACACATTCTAAATTCCATGAACTCCTCCTACACATTCGAGATGTAAATCCTTGTGCTGAATGTTTAATGATGTTTATGTTATTGAATTATACACATATTTCACAATAAGAGCTTCATACTTTTGAGTCTTCCCCAAATTTATTTTCAAAATATGACATGTCAATCAACATAATCTTCAAATGCTAAAATCTTTGAAGGTTCTAGTATCCCACTCAATTGTGCAATGGAATATGCATAAAAATTCATGAGAAATTCATGATGATCTAATAAATATAACATAATCCTTTTTGTAAACAACAACATTTTATGATTTTAACTATTTTTTTGGTCGAATATGGATTTTAAATGGTACAATTTGCACAATCATGGATATCATCTCAGAATGCTACCTCGCCTCCTGAACAATAAATTTTAGTTGTGTTCAATTTTGACAAGTATATTGGCCCTCGTTGGGATACAAATAATTAATCACATCTTTCAAAGTGCCTCAAATTTCAAGAGGGTCTTTGCAAGAAAATATGACTTTAAATGGTTTGGTATTTAACAATCCACAAATCCCAAGGACTTACTTTGTAAAAGGAAACAATTGATATGTGCGGGACAGAAAGAGAACGACATATGTTCACTATTATAACCATGGTTACTTCATTTCAATACCTTTTGTCTCCCCTTATTTATACTTTGATTGATTCTAAAAATGTCTCCGACCCTCATATAAATAATAGGAAATATGAAGAAGAAATAATCACTTCTCTTCCACATTATGCTTCTTTATAAAAAAACAAATCTCCATGCTTTTCATACATTCAATTTTTTAATCATTTTCTTCTACATTTGTTTGTTTCCTACATGTTGTTCTCTCCTTCATAATACTAACACATCCTTACATTGTCCCTTTCATCATACCCATTTCACTTCATGTGCGATTACAAGTTTAATCATTTATTATTAACAAATATACCTATATTAAATTGTGCCACCACTTAATTACACTATATTATATAATGATATAATTACTTTGAAGAAAAAACTTTACAACCTACGCTATCTAAACAAAAACTAGACATATAAATAAAATTCTCACATGCCATGTCAAGACATAATAAAAAAACATTGATGTACAAATTTCTTATGTCATTCTAGTTTTGGATGTGAGAGTGAAACAATTATTCGTTGATGAACTTATGTACAAATCGGTGAAATATTTTTCATGGGAAACAATTTGAGTGAATTTATTTTTAAGGCATCTATTATTCTTATTTTATATTAAAATATGTTCACAATTAAAATAAAATCACTAAGGCTTAAAAAAATATTGGATGATAATATTATCATTACTAACATATACAAATATATGTAAATATGAAAAGTATGATATGCACACCATGTTTTCCACATATGAAAATCCTCATGCTTGGAAAAGGTGAGAAAATAAGTTGTGAAATTGAAATTATTTGTTGTATTCTTCACTTAGATGCATTTCATTTATGCTTTCTATTTACTAGTGTTGAGAGAAAAATAATGCATTATAGAATATATTATTAATTTTTATTAACGATAAATGTTTACACATCTATTTTGTAGAGATACAAAATATAGATAATCTTTGGATTATGTATAAATTATTGAAATAAATTATTTTTATAAAGCATTGCACATATATTTTCTAGAGTTATAAAATAATGAAAATTTGGATTCCGAATAAATTTAACAAAATTACATGACCAATAAATAAATGATTTATTTTCAACAACATATCCATGTAAATTCTGGATGACATAAATAATGAAAAATAAGCGTGGACATATCTCTAAAAATAAATAAATACTACTTTTGATCAAATTACAGACCAAAATAATATATTTCATAACCCCTTCTTAATGATAGATTTGAAAATTAATTAGTTGACCAAGAAATCCCATTATCATTTCACATATGGGTAGGTTTTAATGTATTTTTTCAAAGCATGCATTCGAGCATGAACATCAACTTTGGGTTTGTACATTTTGTAATCAATTTGAACAAATATTTTTAATACAATTTATGTTCAATTTGATATTAATCATTATGGATAAAATTCTCGAAGATAGTCATTACTAGTAACTATGTTGTGTTGTAGTAGATAGTTTAATCATTAAGATATGGGAAACAAAAATAGATTTAAAGACAAATAATACTTGAGAGTTGTGTGTGTGGATGGGATTAATTTTTTAACCTATAACATTTAGTTAGGACTTTATATGATATAAGACTTAATTTATGATTTTTAAAAATATAGCGAAATAAAATCTCATGTGAATGAAATCGTTAATTTCCTAGAAAAGTTATGAAACACAACAATCATTTTATGTGTATATTTTTAGTGATATGTTAATTTTTTGAAAAACTATTTGGTAAGATATGACATGGATGTAAACTAGGCATGATGTTAGGATTCTTTCCAAATTAGAAGTAATATCCAAATTTGGTAAACTCTACATCCAAGGTTCCAAATTATATCTTTTAGATCTTTCTTAAAATAATGTTACTTTAAGCTATTAGGTTTGTAGTACTTCCTTTTAGGGACTATATTTATCCATTTAGTAATCAGGATGTTGTTTAATTTTGATGAGTCTAGGACGGTGGCTATTTATAATTAGTACTTTACTAATTAGGATTTAGAGAAATTAAGTAGGATTAATAGTCTATGAGATGCTATGGAACATAGATGATTTAATTAAGTGATCAAGAGATTATTAATATGATTGGATTGATTGAAGAGGTGAATTAAAAATGATATTAGTATCTCTTATTTTGGGTATCTACATTTTTGTTATTTGGAATGATGTCGCAAGTAGTGGAACTCATTAAAATAAAGTAGTAAAAATAGACAATTTCCCAAAAACAAATTTGAAGGTTCCATAATTCCATTCCCCTTCAAGACACCATGGCATGATGGAAGAAGCAAATGGGTATAGAAAGGTTTAAGATAATCTTGCGCTCACTCCTCTTCAACACCTATTTTTCTATAATCATGTTTATTAGTTACTTAGTGACATGGAAATTATTATGATATTTTAGATAGCATGTTGTTAGCTAGTATGGACATTATGATAGTTAGTGTGTTTGTGACTCATAATATGGATTGTATGGATTCATAACAAACATTGATAGATATTGCAGTACATGATGATGATTAGTGTTGTTTTTTATATGCAGACATCTTGGACTCTTAACAATGATGATTATGTTAAAAGATTGGAATAACCATAAAAACAATGATGTTATGATTTATTAATAATGTGATGATAATAGGTGATCAGTAATATGTAGTTGAATGCATCTAGATAGATATAAGTTACAGTGGATGTATGAAATGCATGGTTATCGTAAAATATGAATTGTGATAGATGGTTATGCATAGGCGTACAATGATGATAAATGTTAATGGATACAATATGATTGTGATGATTATTAATTTTCAATAATTGATTTAGAATATAATTTCTTAACCATGATAATGATACAGTTATGTTGTATGATGATGTTATTTGATAAATGATATATGTGTTTTGATTTCTTGACGTATTGATATGGCCTTGAGGATGGAGGTGATATTATCTTGGTTGGTTATAGGAAATGAAATAAAAATAAACAAACAAGGGACAAGGAGACTAAATATGGAAGAACATTGGATGTTTATAATAAGGAAACATCGGCCTCTCGTATGTGTTTTTGCATTATTGTATTGCTTGTTATGTTGGTTAGGAGGTCTCCAAGGGGGAGAGAAACCTCATAAGTGACCATGGGTGTGAATGTTGTATTTACCATTCTATTATTTGTCTTAGTTGACTATGTGGTTTTATTAAATTATAATTCTCCATGCCCTTGTATTTTTAGTGTGCTCCTTGTTTAAGTTAATTAACCATGTGGATTTTACAAATTGGGTGATGTGTTGATGGGGGAAATGATTTCAGTAGATAGTATTTTTTTCTTCATGATTTTAGATGGATTTTATTTTATTTTGGTTTGTGTACCCATCCCAATCTAAAAACTCGGATTTGGGATTTGATTCCATTTTTGAGGCTTCTAGGACAAGTTTTACTTGTCTCATACCCCTTAAAATCTTCCACAAACAAAACCTATGATATGATGGGTTAAATTTATCCTCTATTATGTGTTTTTAAAGGAGAATAGATAATTAATTTACACCTTTTACCTAACTCTTTTAACGATGTCCTTGAAAGTGTGGAATGGGGATTTTGTGCAAGAAAGGAAGTGTCAGACCTTCACCTTACTCATTTATGGAATCTTGGATTATGTGTTTGACTTGTGACATGGATTGGAGAGAATGGATGTGGCATCCTACATGGATCCACCTCACGATCCCCTGCACAAATTTCTATTTATTTCAGTTTCTTTGTTAATTTGGGGGTTACTTGCTTAGGGAGTTTTTGGAGAGCTTGTATAGGATTTGTATTGCATTGTGGAAAAAAATTATATCTTGGGTGCTTGAAGTATTAAAGGAATTCTCAATGGATAGGTAGGTTCTTATACCTTGTATTTTAGTAATTAATGTTTATGTTTTGTGTTGTGATTATATGAATGCATGTAATTTTTATGGATTTGGGTAGAGTTGGTCATGGGTATGGTACAGGGAGAGAGAAATAGATCCACTTGTGGTGGTAAAAGGGAGTGTGTGAGGATCTTTGTGGAGGGAGTGTTTGAAGGAAATCCACCTATGTGGAGTTAAAAGGAAAATAAATTATTTTGGTGTCTTTCAAGGTATGTAAGGAAAAGGGTGTATTTGATCTTTTTATTAGTGCACTTGGAGGCATTGGGTTGACCCCTATCTCACTTAGGAAGCATAAGGAGATGGCTACCATATTCGTTTCTCCTATGGCTTAACTTACGGCCTATGTGTATTTACATTATAAAGGGTTTATTTGTTTTCTTTCTATATGTGGTTCTCGACTTTTTTTGGTGTGAGTGTTGTATGTTGAATCCATTTTTTAAGAGTTGTCATGGTTTTAAACACCCCTTATTCTTCCATTTTGGGGCTCAGGGGCCAATGCGAAGGTAGGATTAACCTTGTCCTTGGATTAGGGTTGAGATGCGAGTGTTTCCTAGTTGCCTTCCTTTATTGATGTGCTCAAGATGGAGGAGAAAAAAAGATGTAGATTAAATCTATGGGATGGAGTTGTAGTTGTGTTTAAAAAAATACTTTTTCTAAATTCGAGCATGTTTTCTTCACCTTTGAGTAGAGGGATTTTTTTACTTACATTTTAAAGTTGAGATTCTTTTAATGGATTATTCCTACTTGTTATGAATCATCAAGATAAGAATTGAATATGGTTGAAAGTTGCATCATATTGAAGTTTAATACCATTCAAATTTGTTTTGTGTTTAAACCTGCAATTTAAATTTATTTTTTCTTTCTATTTAAAATTTGAAATTGTTATTCTTTGAATTAGGAATATATTGAAGTAAATGGTTTGTTTTCCTTTTGGAAATTTTCTTATCATTTTATATATATTTTAAAAATGGGGGAGGGGGATCTTTTAAATGATTGATTGTTCATAGTTATTGTTTTTAAATGGGTTTGTGTGAAGGTATAATTCTATTATTGATGTTATACTTATAACAATATTACAAAAATATATATTAAAGTAGTTCATTTTTATCAAAAAAGAAACTTTCTTTCCTTTCCTTTTAAACTATTACTCCAACAATTTTGTGTGTGTGTGTGTGTGTTGTGTTCATCTAAACAATTTTTTTGTCTAACACTTAAAAAAATAATATGAATATATATTCATATTGTTTTTTTAAGTGTTAGACAAAAAAATTGTTTAGATGACACACACACACACACACACACATTTCAAAAAAATTAAAAAAACTAGATATGGTAATATGGGTTATGTTTTACTAAAAACATATTTTAAATAAATTATTAATTTGGGGGAACTGGAATGCCCCCTCCCCACCATTGTGCGGTGGTGTGCACACCACCCGCACCCCAAACCACTATGTCCCCTTCCAATGGATCGGTTACAGGTCATACGACCTATAATCGTAATCTGCGTGCAACAATACATCTTCGAGGTGGAAGCTAATACAAATGAAATATACATACATACACACAAAGATATATATATATATATATATATATATATATATATATATATATATACATATTTTTATATATACTATATGCATAGATACGAACTGAAATATGTGTGTGTGTAGACACACACACACACACACACACACACACATATATACATATTAATATACATATATATCTATATATATATATATATATATATATATATATATATATATATATATATATATATATTCACAAAAATCATCCATGTCCTTTAACAAAAAAATGAGGGTAACACAATACCAAGAATAGGAAAATCTAGTAAAATCTTTACAAAAATAAACTTCATATTGCAAATCCTAGAAAGAGAATGCTAAAAAATAAAGCAAAAGATTTCATGGGAAAAGTTTTTTCCATTCATTGTAGAGCTTGGATGAAAAAAGAGAGACCACCATAGCTTCCCATAATCCTCCATGGCCTACATCATCTGCTACCTATAACACCTACATGAGAAAATGATAGAAAATAACTCAATAAATTAATAAAAGGAAAATCGTGTGGAATTACGGTTTATTAGGAATACTTTGAATCTAGAGTGAGAATTAAATAAATCCAATGGCCCATATTTAATCCTCAACACTTAACATTTATAGGAATAGATGTTTTATTAAATTTATGGGTAATTTAATTAATGGGGACACTTAGGGTATTCTATACATGGATAATGTCGGATTAGCTTTTGATAAGGAGATAAATAAACAATATGATACATGGGTATTTAACTAATTTATTTAAGGGAATTAAAATGAATAAATTTAATGTGTAGTTAAATAAATAAATGAGGGGCATGGATATTATCACTTAGGGAAATAAAATTAAAGTCAACTTAAAAAATGATTTTTAATAAATTTAAGAGGAATTTAAATGGATAAAATAAACAAGATTAATTTAGGAAATATTTAAATAAAATTAATGGGAACTTAAGAGGAGGATTTAACTCCGTAATAATTTTGGGGAATTAATTGATAGTATATAATCAATAATTTTTTTCTGAATTCTTTAGGGGCGTAGTATTAATAGATGAGAAATTAACTAAACATGTTAGTAATTTAATGAATGTAATTCATCTAGGTTTAAATTTTACAAAATTGTAATTTTCTAGTAATGTGATGTAGTTTTAGGTTGTTTTGGCATCGAGAAAATGTGGGCATTACACTTTGGTATGAGATTCATGGTTCAAAACTTGGACCACTGGGAAAATATGGAAACATTACAAGCCACTTAGTGTAACCTAAACATAGGACACTTGATATGGTTGATAATTTAAAACGTAAGAACTTAGTAAAGCTGGAACATACCTAAATAATGATGGAACAACTCCTACTTTGGTTTTGGAGGAGGTGCGGAATACATGAGAGGTTCTTACACATTGATTTTGAGGGACCATCACCAGAGAAAGAAATCAATGCCACATTTCCATAGATCCTATAGACGTTACAGACGTCAATGCCACCATATGCGGAGGTTCACTAATTGGGGATTACCTATCCAACATGAGAGGGAACCATCACGGAAGGCTCATGACCTCCCGACATAGTGAGGAACATAGTGTGGAGAAATCCCATATGGAGGAAGCTAGAAAAGACTCACCATAGAGAGAGCAGGGAGATAGGGTTGCAAAATAGAGGGAGAGATATAGGATCCCTAGGAAGAGAGACTACCATAAGAAGAGACCTAGGGAAGACAGACTTGAATGGCCAATCACATCTATGAGATATTGAAGCTCTATTTTCCTCACTTCACCGAAGACATAAGAGGGTTCCAGTGAGGTCTAGATAGTTATCTTGAGTGGATCCTTAAATCTATGTCCATGTACTAGTAACAAAAAGGTTAATGTTGCTATATGGGGCATGAGTATAGTGGAGGTAAGAGGAGAAAATTCTCCATGTGGATTTAGAGAGCATGACATGGGAGCTCTTTAAGGAGTGATTCTTGAGAAAGTATATTTCCAGATGGTTCATTTAGAAATGGATTGATGAGTTCCATAATCTACGGAAGGTATCTATAATGGTGGCAGAGTATGAGGGTAGATTTTTGGACATGCGATAGTACACCGACTATATGTAGGATGAGAAGGTTAGGATTCATAGGTTCATTAGGGGCCTAAATTAATATCTCAAAGGGGTGGTGCACATGCATTGTATACAAACTCTAGTTGAAGCCATTGAGAAATCCTATATTGTGGAGGTGAATATGGGGAAGAAAAGGAAGGTGAGAGAGAAGGTGAGGATCTGCATTCAACATATCCAGGATAGTCAGTCGAAGGGGGAAACCCCTCCTCCTCATGGAAGACAGCAAGAGACCCACCCACCATTCAATCCTCCATCAATAATCGATGCATAGAGAGGGCAGAGTATGGGGCCTCATGTTAGAGGACCCGTAAGGACACATACACCACCTAGAGCTCAATCAATCGGAGCTTATCTATATCATCCACAAAATTTTCAACTAGGATCATCAGGGTCTACAACATCGACCACTAGAGCACCTACAGGAGTCTCTTTGCATTTGAGGGGACCTAGCAGTTTTTATGAATGGGGTTTACAGGAAAATATTGTAAAGATTGTATACATAACCATGGTAACAAAGTTAAATTGCCCTTTTCGAGTGATAGTTGGAGATATGGCATGAAGTCATAGGATATATGTAGTTCTTGAGAATTTCCAAGAAGAGCACCAGAGTACTATGATCAAGACCTCAGGTAACATTGGTGGTATTCCTATCTCTATCCTATTTGATTCAAGCTCTTTTGATTCTTTCATTTCCCCATCTTTAGTAGATAAATGCAGTGGTGGCAAGTTATGTAGGGTTATAGTTGGGATTTAAAGAGGGATTTTGGAGCCAAGATCATAGTGGACTCCTTAGTCATCAAGTGAGTGGTATACCTAGGACCCTTCACCATGACCTTGGATCTTTGCATCCTTCCCTTGGATCTTATGGGATTATTTTGGGTATGGATTGGCTTTCAAAGCACATAGGGCTAGATTGGATTGCTACATAAAGGTAATTTCTTGCATAGATGATTCAGAAGTTGAGTTAGTAATTGTTTGGGTTAGGAGGTCAATATTCATTTGTACTATATCTAATATGTTGCTAAAGTGGTGTGTGCATAAGGGGTGTCGGTTATATTCCATTATAGTAAGTGATAGATCGAAGATGATACTAGTGGGTCTTCACTCGATGACCATCACATTTTGTAATAGTTTTCAAAAAAAAATTCCTTAGTGAGATATCTAGCTCAAATCATTTAGGGAGGGTATCACGGTCGATCCTTCCCAAATTTGAACTATCATTGATTGGTCGGCACCGAACAATGTGACCAAGGTATGCAGATTTATGGGATTAGTGAGATATTACAATAGGTTTGTATAGGATTTCTCACTCATTTCTCATCCCATCAGATCCCTACAATGAAAAGGGAAGAGGTTCTTATGGTTGAAAAAATGGAAGAAGGAATTCAATAATTTTAAGGAATTCCTTACAACACCTATTCTATAAGTACCAGATCCTATGAGGGTCTTCTTTTTCAGAGGTGTCATTGCAAGGGTTAAGAGGAATACTAATGTAGGATGGCCAAGTTGTCACATTTTAGTGTCACAAACTCAATTAATTGAGCGGTACATGCTTTAGTTTGATGGCATCATTTTATATTGAACAAGAGGTTTGCACTCGGGACTAATCATTTGATCCTATGACACCTCTTCACACAACCCAATATCAATGCCCATCAATGACATTAGATGGAGATTTTCTGTGAATATGATATGGATATCTAGCATGTGAAGGGGAAGGAGAATGTGGTAGCATATTCCTTGAGTCAATGGAGACATCTTGGCATGGCCACATCGGTGGGTATAGATTTTGGACTAGGATTTCACGGCGGGTTCCACTCGATAGGTTTTATCTTTCGGCCAAAGCAGAGATTGAGTCCCATAGACACCATAACAGGAATTTCGAGGATTATCACTAGATTTTGATGGGATTCTTAGGCATAGGGGTCAAATATATGTTGCTAAAGAGGGAGGTTTACAATATAACATTATAGAAGAGGCTCATCATGCACCTTATTAAGCTCATCTAGGGTGAGGAAGATACATGCAACATTGCAAAAATTATTTCATTACATCGACTTCAAAGGGATATAGCTCAGTATGTGTCTCAGTGTTTGGAGTACCGGAAGACGAAGGCCAAATACTAGTATCCAGCTAGCCTTCTTTATCCTCACAATATACCGGAGTGGAAATGAGACACCATTTATATGGACTTCAATGTTTTGTTACCTATTTCAAGATATCACCATGATGAAGTCATGGTCACATTAGATAAATTGACAAAATCGGTTATTTTGTCTCCGGTTCAAACCACCGACATAGCCAGTCTAGTTGCACATGTTTATCTAGATGAGATAATGAGATTACATGGTATTCTACTAAAGAACGTCCGTGAGTGCAACCCCTTATATACTTCACAATTTTTGACCACCATGCAGTTTGCGCTTGGGACATAGATCAATTTCAATATAGCTTATCACCTAGAGACATATGGTCAAATTGAGCGGGTGAACCAGGTACTAGAGGATATTCTTTGGATGTATGTTATGTATCATTTTTCATGATGGGATGAGTATTTATGTTTGGTAGAGTTTTCATCTAATAAAAATTTTTAGAGTTTCATCGGCATGGTACTGTCGACAATATTTTGCACTTGTCCAAAAATGGGCAACTCGAAACTTCATTACAACGGATGACTTGGGTGAAATATACCTAAGCTAAGGGATTTACATCATATTATTTTGTTATTTCGGATTTGTGAAAGAAATTAAGTGAAATATGCAACTATGTGTCTTTGTTAAAATTTGTAACGACTCACATAGTCTACAATCTCACAAATATCCTTAGTAAGAGAACACAATCCCGAAGGATAGTTGTGTTATCCCAATGAAGACACCGGATTGTAGAATATGTAAGGTGTATAGTTTTGGAACAACAGACATAGTGGAAGTTTTCAGACAATCAGATTCATGGTTATTATCTTGATGCCTATCAGTTTTATTGCTCTATGTTCATTAAAGTTGTTATGATTTATAAGTTTGCATTTACCTATGCTTCCATAAAAGATTACAATTTCGGCATGGTATCTCATTGACAATATTTTTCACTTGTGAAAAAATCGGCAACTCGAAACTTCATACAATGGACAAACTTGGGTGAAGTATACCTAAGCTAAGGGATTTATGTCGATTATTTTGTTATTGCTGAATTGTGAAAGAGATTAAGTGAAATCAGAAGTTATCTATCCTGTTAAAATCAGAATAACTCACATAGTCTACAATCTCAAAAATATCCTCAGTAAGATAACACAAGGCCCGAAGGACAGTTGTGTTATCCCGATGAAGACACCGGATTGTAGAATATGTAAGGTGTATAGTTTTGGAACAATAGACATAGTGGCAATTTTCAGAAAATCAGATTCACGGTTATTATCTTTATGCCTATCAGTTTTATTGCTCTATGTTCATTAAAGTTTTTATGATTTATACGTTTGAATTTACCTATGCTGCCATAAAATATTACAATTGACTTCTTTCTTGATACTTTCATCAAGAAAATATTGACAAAAAAACAATGACAATAACTTCCAAATGGAGATAGCAGAAAGGAGTCAAAACAAAGAATGGAAGCTAAGATAATTACATAGCATACAAAGAGACACATTTCATTCAATAATTATCCACTGGAGTTAAAGGTATTCACTTCAAGCTATCCCTTATGTTAATTCATTTTATTGAGATATTAAGTTACCTATATCATTGTACAATCAAAGGAAAATTGAATGTAGAAAGAGATAATCAACTCATTATTTAAATTTAATGCTTTATTCATAAGAGATCATAAGTTTTCCCACACAAGCTGTGGGATATGACTAAGTGACTCATCATATACATGGAAATGAGAATACCACATGTGCTAAAGAAGAAGAGTAGAGGAGTAAAAAGGAACCCATCATTGCCTTTTAAATTTGTCTCCACTCCTCAGTCTTTCCATCTCCATCTCAACTCTTCCATCTTCCACTTCAATATTCATTTATTAACACCTGCAAGACAAGAGAAGTATCTGTCAAATTGAGCTTAGGGTAAAATGTTATTCCAATACTCATGTTCTAAAGTAAATACAAATTATGAATTTTATGTATCTAATGGTACTTGAAAGAAAGAAGTACAAAAACACATGGCACAGGAAAACAAAGAAATACAGATGAGCTGGCAACAAGGAAGAGGCAGAGTTCATAAAGTAAATCTGAAAAGAGAAGGTCAAATGAAGCTAAGAGTTGATTTAAGAAAAGGTAGAATCTGAAGCAGCTTGTAACAGAAATAGATGTGAAGAATGACACTTGAAAGAGGTTAGAAAATAGCTTACAGAAGAAGGAAAGAAGAAGGAATAAATCACATGGATACACGAGAGGCCAAAAAGCCTATTTATTTCTAAATTATCTTTTGAATTTTACAGGAACAAGTTACAACATTGATTGAAAATCAGTTACTTGGTTAAGAAGAAAGCATCTACTGAATGAAGCACAAACATCATTTTCAGATGGTTTACAGAAGAAAGAAGTGTCAGAATGAGCTAATAAGAAGATATTTTGCAAATCTGGATCAAAAATCTAGAAAAGTAGGGAGGAAATAGGATTTTGGAAAAAAAATTCCAGAGTCTCCCCTTGTAAAATTGACTTTTGATTTAAAATAAAATTGAAACACATGCTTTTTTAGCTACTACATTGCTTTCTAAGCTATCTGAGCTTCAAAAGAAATAAAAATAGTCAAGAAAAGTATATGTTTCATCACTTCTAAGTTGACATCATGATCAAATGAAACATACAGGTATTCCAGATTCTCATCATGCAACAACTATCAAAGGTTCCTTTTAATTTCCAAATTCAAGTGTGGATCAAAGAGCAACTACTTTGCAAATTTTCAGAAGTTGCAATGAATCAAGTAAAGCCAACATGAACAGCTCATTCAAATGATCGATAAGCAAGAAAAAATGTTTACATTTTTTTAGAAAGGTCAAATCATCAAAATATGAAAAGAGAAGGATTCTGGGAAAATTTTTCAGAGTTTCCCCTTGCAAAATGGACTTTTCCAGAAAAATAGAATTGAGAAATAATTGTAGAAATTGAAATATACTTGCTACTATGACTTCTAGAAAGTGAAGTGTCATTACAGAGAAATAAACTAATTATCTTCTTCATTTTCAAGAAAAGAGATAACTATTTCATTATACAAAAGGTACTCAATCATGTTTGCAAACAAAGAAACAACATACAATTTCCAAAGGAGTTACATCTACATAAAGAATTATCATCAAAAAGAAATGATAAGAAGTGAATTTATCTCACTACACTTTCATAAATAAGTTCAAAAATATGAGCATGTATCTATAGGGAGGAAGCTACTTAGGACAAATCAGTTACTTCTACAAAATGAAGAATGGGTTCGTAAACTCCAAGTGAGCATCTACAGAATGAAAGAGCAAATGACAAAGTCCAAAATATACATCTACAGGAAAATGAAGTAAAACCGAGTTCGAATATCAAGGTGGAGCACAATAAGTCAACACTTATAAATATGGAGCCGGATTTCCAAATTAAATATCCAAGCCCGAAACACGTAAAGGTTTGTCAAAATGAATATGAAGTAAGATTCAAGCTCAAGGTCAAAGGAGAAAAGATGACCCACAAATATTTTCATTTTACGAACATTATAACCAAGGATTTGCCAAGTTTCAGGGATACAGGAAATAAACTTGAGCCTCGAAAATAAAAGAAGAAACAAAGGCAAGGGCTCACCATGCGACGTAACAAGCAGAAAACAAAAATGGTGGCATCTCTTTCCATAGGCTCATACTGAGCTCGATAACTACCAAGAGCAGAGAACCAGAAGAAAACAAAGATTCATCACTCCACAAGTGATACAGAGCAGAATAATAGATGAAAATGATATTTAGATCATATATAAATAGAAAAGTCGAGCACAGAACTGAAAAACAAAAGAAAATACCTCCAGATCCTTCAAAAAACGCATGCAACAGTCAAGTATTAATGGCGTCGAAGGCTCAGGAATAGAAATGCAAGCTCGAAAACATTTAAAATCTCCAAGCATTCATCAAAATCATAGAGCAAGCAAAAAAAAATTCCATTTCTTCACCCGTCGATTGAAAACCAAATGCGAGCTTGCAAGTATAAACTTACATTCGAAATTAGGGTCCTAAAACCCTAACCCATGGTCAAGATCACCAACTCGCTAAATGCCAAGTGCCAAGATGAATGGTGATCGGTCTACACAGGGTTTGAAGTGATAGATCCCAATCAAAATCCACCAACTGTATTCAATGCTCAGGCCAGAACTCTAATTCGGGTTACAAGATCAACGGTGGAGAGAAACTGAGGCAAAAATTCAAGGTCCTCAAACACTTCACACAACCCAAGCTAAACCGCCATGGTCAAGTTACTAGAGGCTAGGGTCAAATGAAGGTTTGAGTCATCATGGAGAGTGGCCGGTTCATGTGGATGGTCAATAAAATAATTCGCCAAGACTTTACAAAGTCTAAAATATATGCATGCCCAAAAATTAAAACAGTATTGTATGCCATGATCACCGAAAATGTTAAAATTGTATTATGCACTATGGGGTCTAGAAGTGGTGAATCAAACTACATGGTGGGCTAGCCAAAAGGGTAAACCCCTTTAATATTATTATATACATGCTTATGCCTAAGTCCACAACGTGGCAGCATCTAAAATCAAAGGTGGTCCCCACATGGGGTTTCTAACAAAATTTGCAAGTGTCACTCATGTGACTATCCAGGAAAGTGAACAAAAAATCAGAACATGTGCACTTAGGAGGTGGTCCCCACTTCATCTTAATTTTGCAAATATGGCTAAGGTTGCATCCTTTTGCCTACACATAGGAGATAATTTTGCATGCCTTCACAACAGGACGAATAGAGAAGATGACAAATTTGCATGTGCAAAGATAGAAGACTTGCCTAGCAAGCAATTTGTAATTTTAGCAAACTATTCATATTTCTTTCCTAAAAATAGAACAATCAACTGCAGTTTGATTGAATTATATCTAAGGCTGATAATGGATATTTTTATCACGTACTTTAGTTTGTGTTATTTTATTCCTTTATTTATTGTTAAATAAAGAATAAAGTTAGGATGCATGGGTGAGTACTGACCTTTAGGATTTTTTTAGGAAGGGGGTGAACTTTTGCTATATATTGTGTGCTCTTGCAAAGTCAAGGGGGATTTTTCAGAGATTTTTCCTAGAGAACTTTTGATATGAGTACTTGAAGCAATTTCTACCGCTTTTCCTCCGAGTGTGAATTATTCTTTCTTTTCCAAGTTTTTCATAGTCTTGTGTATGTTAATATTAATCTTGTGAATTAATATTCCTTTATTAATCACTTTACCCTACTACAAATTTACCATTTCCTGCTAAATCTTATTGTGCATATTAGCTTACTAGTGCTGTTGTGATTCTCCCTCAGACAAATTAAGTGTTTTTCCCTTATTTCCTACAGAAAGTATTAATTGGTTCATGCACCTAAAGAATTCTTCACAAATCAGTTGTGTATGTCACTCAGTCAAGGTCTCATCTCAAATTTGGTGTATCACCTTAGTATTATTTAAATTTATAGTCATTTTTGCCCTTAAACTCCCGAGAAAATAGTTTAGTGAACACCAATAAGGAACTCGACCTTTTAACCCCTGAGGTTCATTTCAAAATAGGTATACCCACTGACACCTGAGGTGTCTCCATTGTATCTACGAGAGAGAGATGTTTTGCAAACTTAGAAAACCTGCTGCCATCTCTCTGCCAAGTGCACTTTCAAGAGATAACATTTTTTGGCATGCTTGGTGGGACCATGAATCAGATCTGCATGCAAATTTCAGATTCTACAACAGATCAAAAGCATGTTTACAACAAATAAAAGTTACTTTCGGGAGCAAAGATGCAACAAATTAATTCTAAAGATTCTATGATCTTTTGGTGACTCCGTAAAGCTAATTTCAGACCAATATTGCAACATGTTCCATGCCTAAAGTGGCTATAAGATCATCGGTAAGAGGTATTCCTCCTCAGTTCGTTTCTTTACCTTTGAAATCTGCTAGAACAAGAAGGGTTGGTAATACTTTGCCTTATAATAGACCTGGTTTTGAAAACCCTCCTGATATTCCTTCACCACGAATAAATTTTTCAATCAATATCTCAGGTTTTTTCAATGGCTATTCAACCACCCAGAAATTTTGCAGCCTTTACTAATGGCAGCCCATTAGTAATTACAATGTATCATGACATTCCTAATGCTGCTCTGAAATGTCTGCCATCATTTACCGGTGAAAATCAAGTTACACCAACTGAACACATCAAAGATGTTGCAACCATATGTGTAGTCCACAATATTACTCATGAAGATGTAGCTTTAAGACTTTTAGCTACATCTTTTAAAGGACAAGCCTTGCAATGGTATAAGAACCTAGAGATTGGAAGCATAAGAACTTGGGATGAATCAGAGAGAAATTGGTAGAAGCGGTTCCAAGACAATTCAGATCGTTTGTCCCCGATAGAATAGTTATCTACTATCAAGAGAGTCCCTCATGAATATTTGTCTAGTTTCAACATTCGTTTTGCTAGAACTTGGGAAATAATCCCGCAAGTGTTAATCCTCAAGCGATCACGCTTTCCTTTATTACCTTAGAGCATTGAATAGTGATATTGTAGCTATGATTCAATCCATGGGAGCTTTTACTCTTCTAGGGGCCTATGACACTGCTATAAAAGTTGAAAATAGCCTTATTCAGGTTGGAAAATTAGCACCAATGCCTACAATGCCATTTTTGGTAGATTTAGCTCCTATCCCATAGCCTACTACAATCGTAGAGCCTATTGTTGCAGTCCCATCCCCGATATGTTTAAATCCTTGGAAACCATGGGAAATAAACTGACATCAATTGAAAATAAGCTTACATTTCCTAATAGGCCATATCAAGCTCCTTATCAAGCAAAACCAGCAGAATAGGCAGCCTTACCAATAGAATCAAAATTATAGGCAGCCTTATCAGCAAAGGTAGTTTGATTCTAATGTTCCTAGTGCATCTAACACTTTGGTTCCAGTTAATATGGCTACAGAAGAGTGGTGCCAACCTTGTAATCAACCTCATCAAATTATAAATTTCCCAAATGCATTCCTAAACCTGAATCTTGTTGCGCAACCTCAATCTGAAGCATTGTTCATACCTCAAATGGAGGGTGGGTAGCAAGAAAGTCATGTTCAGAAAACACCTGAACAGAATTTGGTCAGCTTTAATGAGGAGGATTTCATTGTTGTTACCACTAGAGCTCAAGAGAAAGCTACTAAAAATAAAAACAACAAAACAGACCTATGCTGCCCATTATTACTGATATATCAACATCTACAGTCTCGAAACTAGCCAACAGTCCTGTTGTCCCTCAGAAAACAACAAGTGTTGCAGCTGGTAAAGAGCAACAAAAATAGCTTTAGCCTGATCCAAGAAGATTGTTTATCCCTCAGATATCCAAGGCTACCGAAAGAATCAATTTTTGCTAAAGCTTATGCTAAAACAATCGAGTCTATCTCTAATACTATTGCTTCTTTTAATATTGTTGATGTGATGAAGAAGTAAAATGTTAACAACTCGATGTGGGATGCCTTAAGCATTCCAAAGACAACAGATTTATTCTCTCATGAACTAGCTAAAAGCACATTTCTTCAAAAACAACAGTAAAGGAAGTCCAAAATATAGATATGGTCCTTGGAACACTTGATCAAGATCACGTAAAGGATGTTAGATGGATGGTTCAGAAGGTTCTAAATGCTCATGACATAAAGAAGCCACCACCCTTTTACCTATCTCTGATCATTGGAGAAAATTTAGTTCATAACTGTATGGTGGATAGTGGTGCAAGTAGTACAGTCATGCCTAAGTCAATTGCTGAAAAATTAGGCCTGCAATATGAACCTACAGAAAGGAGTGTTTTATAGCTTGATGGGACTGCAACCAATACAGTTGGAGTAATTAGAAATTTAGAGGTAACGTTACATGCTTGCCCAAATGTTTCCATTTTACAAGATGTTACTGTTGTGGATTTACCTCCATATTTTGCTTTGTGCCTATCTAGAGACTTTACAACAAAAATAAGAGGATACCTCTCTTTTGATTGGTCTTTCTTATTTTTCACTACATGTTATGGCACTAAGGCTACCATAAATTCTGAGCCATTGGCTAGATTTTATATTGAGCCTCATTCACCAAATGCAATAGTGAATTATTCAACTTTAGATCAATCTAATTTTGATGATGTAGCTCAAATTTCAGCACTAGAAGGTGTTTCTAACATGTTCATGGATGAGAAAATAGTTGAAGAACATATTTTTGGTGTTTATTGCATGCACGAAGAAAGTGCAACAGTTCCCTTGCTATCCAAAATAGAAAATAAAATAGAAGGGATTTGGAAGCTTCATTTTGATGGAGCTAAGAATAAGAAAGGACAGGGAACATGTCTGATGCTCACTTCCCCAACAAATGAAAGGTATTTTACAGCTCTGAGTCTTCAATTTTTGTGCACTTGTAATGTAGCTAAGTACAAAGCATTAATTCATGGCCTACTTTGGGCCAGATAAAGAGGAATTAGCACGTTACGAGTCTTTGGCGATTCTGAGTTAGTAATGAATCAAGTAAAAACCTTCAATGTATGTAAGAATCCATTAATGAAGTCTTACAGGCATAGAGTTTTATACTTAATGGGAGATTTTGATGCCATTAATATTCAATCTATTCTTAGAGCTGAAAATAAACATGTTGATAGACTGGCAGCAGTTTGTGCTAGTTTCAAAGTGATGGAACAAATAGAAAGCATCAAAGTTCAACCTCATGTTAGGTTGATTATCAGACCTTCTATACCTAATAATGAATCTAATTGGCAGGTGTTTGAGAATGATGATCAAATCTGTAGGTTTTTGCAGCAAGAAGCTGAATTTTCTGTAGTAAATCAGGATAAATTACAACATCTATATGGTGACCAAATTGTTTAGTTAAAGACAAACAAGTTTCCTTGAGGACTTGTCACATTGGAAGACATCTTTAGCACTGATGACCAGTTAAGAAAGGACAAAGCTAAGATGTCTACTCATGCTGATAATTACGAAGAGGTTTCCGTTGATGAAGGAAAGTACTTATTTCTTGGAAAGGTATGTTCCTTATCCGAAAAACAGTCTTTTATTAAGCTTTGCACTAAATTCAAAGATTTTTTCACTTGGAGATACCAAGACTTGATTGGGTTTGACCCTAGTCTAGCATAGCATATGATTGAATTACAACAAAATTCTAAACCAATCAGGTAGAAACAAAGGCCTATAAATCCTAGAATATAACCTCTTATGAGGAGAGAATTATCAAAATTGATTGAATCAAGAATTATTTTCTTGGTTAAGCATTGAAGTTGGGTACAAAATATTGTTCCAATTATGAAAAAGAATGGAGAAATCAGATTATGTGTGGATTTCAGAGATCTTAATAAAGTATCATTGAAAGATCATTATCCATTACCAAACATGGATCAGATTTTGAGAACAGTCTCGTGGATCGGACTGGACTATCCCTTCTAGATGGTTACAGTGGATATAATCAGATTTTAGTCCAAGGAGAGGACAGATATAAAACAACTTTTACCACCAAGTGAGGTACTTACAAAAATATGCCTTTTGGTCTTTCAAATGCTGGTGCAATGTTTCAACGTGCAATGGACATGGATTTTTATAGCCTACTAAATAAATGCATACTTGTTTATTTAGATGATGTCACTGTATTCTCAAAAAATTCTGATGAACATCTAATGCATTTGAGATAGACTTTTTAGATCTGCAGGCAGTTTTGAATATCTTTGAATCCCAAAAAGTCTACCTTTCAGTACATGAAGATACTTGGCCATATTGTTTCCGAACAGGGTTTAGCAATTGATCCTTTCAGAATTGAATCCATATCACATCTATCATTACCTCATAACTTGAAGGCATTACAGAGCTTTCTGGGAAAAATCAACTTTGTCAAAAGATTTGTCCTAGATTTTGTAGCATTGGTTAAGCCATTGACAACCATGCTAAGGAAAGAGAAAACATTCTCTTGGACCAGCAAAGGGAGAGAGGCTTTTGAGGCTATTAAAAAAGCTATTTCTCAGGCTCCTACTCTTGTAAATCCAAATTTTGACAAAGATTTTACAATGTATGTACTTGCAGGAGCTGAAACAATCTCAGCTATTCTAACTCAGGTCAATGACAAGAATATCAAACAACCAATTGCTTTCTTTGGACAGAGCTTGCATGATTACAAAACAAGGTACAGATTCCTTTAAAAACAAGTACTTTCCATAGTCAGAGGACTAAAGAATTTTAAGTACATGCTTTCAAGCAATAGAATTCATGTTCTTGTTTCTCATCCAAATGTGAAAGCTTTCTTGTTGAACAAAGAGTTGAATGAGAAAAGAGTAGGATGGATAATGAAGGTTATGGAATATGATGTTGATATCCGAGTTGCAAAGATAGTTCAAGGTAAAGGTTTATGTGAGCATTTAATTACTGATATGGAAAAACAACAGGCTACAGAACCCGAAGATTCAAAACAAAGCATGTTGAAACCACGTATCAACAATCAAATGTTATGTTGTAACCAGGAAATCAACAAACTAAACTTCCTCAAGAAATTCAGGAATTGAGATGGATGACTGATTTGTTTAACTATCTACAACACGGCACCTATCCGTAAGGTATGGATAAGAATAAACAAAGATATTTTAGATTACAAGCTATTCCTTATCTTTTTGTGGGTGGTTTATTGTTTAAAAGAGATATAAATGGAATCTTGCTGCGATGTGTCGATTATGACAAAATTAAGAAGATATCATCAGAATTCCATGAAGGACCTGCAGGAGGTCACTTCTCAGCACAAACTACATCTTTGAAAATCATGAAAGCAGGTTACTATTGGCCTAGCATATTTAAGGACTGTTTCGAATGGATCAGGAAGTGCAAGAAGTGTGCTTTGTTTGTTGGAAAAGAACGTTTAGCTTCATTTCCTTTGCACCCCTTTTTAGCTGATCAGCCCTTTATGCAGTGGGGTCTTGACTTTATCGGAATGATTAACCCACCTTCTTCACAAGGACATAAATGGATTCTAACTGCTACAGATTACTTTACAAGATGGACTGAAGTAGTAGCCTTGAAGGATGCTAATGAAGCTTCAATACTAGCCTTCTATGAAGGGATAGTCTATAGATTTGGTGTTCCAGCAACTATCATATTAGATAATGCTTTAGCATTTCTCGTGCTAAGGTAACAGATCGGGCTAATAACCATGGAATCTACTTGAGCTCTTCATCTAATTATTACCCATAAGGTAATGGATTATCTTAAAGAACTAACAAGAATCTGTTGAGAATCATCAGAAGAACACTCAAGGATAATCAAAGAGCTTGGCATCTAATGTTGAATTTAGCACTTTGGCCTGATAGGGTTACCCCTAAGAGATCAGTTGGAAATTCACCATACAAGCTTGTGTATGGGAAAGAAGTGAGGACGCCAATTTCAGTTGAGTTACCTACATTGGATTTTCTGCATCAAATAGAATTACTTGAGAATGAACCATTGCAGGTCCGTTATGAAAAATTGATGGAATTACAAGAACTAAGAAACTAAGCTCATTCAAACATGGGGAAGAATCAGAATCATATGAAGAATACTTTTGATAAGAAATCCAAATTCAGAATCTTCAATGAAGGAGATATTGTGTTGAAATGGGATGTTTATCATGCTAAGCCGGAAGAAACTCAAAGTTTTATACACTCTAGAGTGGTCCTTATATGATATCAGCTTGCAAAGAACACAATGCTTTTCAACTTTCCAAGCTGAATGGAGAGGAACTTCCCATTCTTATGAACAATATGTTTCTCAAACACCGTTATTGAAAATCTTACAGTTGATTGGTTAGAGCAGGATTTCCCCTTGTATAAGTGCATTTTTGCACATTGCATTGTTCTTTATTTTCAATAAGTGCATTCATGCACATGGTCAGTTTGCTAGATATATATATATATATATATATATATATATATATATATATATATATATATATATATATTTCAGCTTTAGTTTTTTTTAAAGGGTTGGACCTTTCTGGAAAAGGTAGTTTTTGGTTACATATTTGAACTCCATACCTAATGGACAAGAGTAAGGCACTAGTCTACAAGCTAGCAAGAAAATTTCCCCGCAGGATCACTAGAAATGTTGACAATATTTTACACTTGTTTAAAAATGGGAAACTTGAAACTTCATTACAACGGACAGCTTGGGTGAAGTATACCTAAGCTAAGGGATTTATGTTAGATTATTTTGTTATTGCTGATTTGTGAAAGAGATTAAGTGAAATCTATAGCTATGTGTGTTGTTACAAAATGTAACAACTCACATAGTCTACAATCTCACAAATATCCTCAGAAGAGAACACAAGCCCGAAGGATAGTTGTGTTATCCCGATGAAGACACCAGATTGCAGAATATGTAAGGTGTATAGTTTTGGAACAATAGACATAGTGGCAGTTTTCAGACAATCAGATTCACAGTTATTATCTTGATGCCTATCAGTTTTATTTCTCTATGTTCATTAAAGTTGTTATGATTTATAAGTTTGCATTTACCTATGCTGCCATAAAAGATTACAATTGACTCCTTTCTTGCTACTTCCATCAAGAAAATATTGACAAACAAACAGTGACAATAATGTCCAAATGGAGATAGCAGAAAGGAGTCAAAACAAAAATGGAAGCTAAGATAATCACACATCATACAAAGAGACACATTTCATTCAATAATTATCCACTGGAGTTATAGGTATTCACTTCAAGTTATCCCTTATGTTAATTCATTTCTTGAGATATTGAGTTGCCTACATCATTGTACAATCAAAGAAAAACTGAATGTAGAAAAAGATAATCAACTCATTATTTAAATTTAATGCTTTATTCATAAGAGATCATAAGCTTTCCCACACAAGCCATGGGATATGACTAAGTGACTCATCATATACATGGAAATGAGAATACCGCATGTGCTAAAGAACAAGAGTAGAGGAGTAAAAAGGAACCCATCATTTCCTTTTCTGTCTTCTGTCTCCACTCCTCAGCCTTTCCATCTCCATCTCAACTCTTCCATCTTCCACTTCCATCTCCATTTCTTAACACCTGCAAGACAAGAGAAGTATCTGTCAAATTGAGCTCAGGGTACAATGTTATTCCAATACTCATGTTCTAAAGCAAATACAAATTCTGAATTTGATGTATCTAATGGTACTTGAAAGAAAGAAGTACAAAAACACATGGCACATGAAAACAAAGAAATACAGATGAGCTGGCAATAAGGAAGAGGTAGAGTTCATAAAGTAAATCTGAAAAGAGAAGGTCAAATGAAGCTAAGAGTTGATTTAAGAAAAGGTAGAATCTGAAGCAGCTTGTAACAGAAACAAATGTGAAGAATGACACTTGAAAGAGGTTAGAAAACACCTTGCAGAAGAAGGAAATAAGAAGGAATAAATCACATGGATACATGAGAGGCAAAAAATCCTATTTATTTCTAAATTATTTTTTGAATTTTATAGAAATAGATTACAACATTGATTGAAATTCAGTTACTTGGTTAAGAAGAAAGCATCTACTGAATGAAGCACAAACATCATTTTTAGATGGTTTACGAAGAGAGAAGTGTCAGAATGAGCTAATAAAAAGATATTTTACAAATTTGGATCAAAAATCTAGAAAAGTAGGGAGGAAATAGGATTTTGGAAAAAAAATTCCAGAGTCAAAGGTTCCTTTTAATTTTTAAATTCAAGTGTGGATCATAGAGCAACTACTTTGCAAATTTTCAGAAATTACAATGAATCAAGTAAAGCCAGCATGAACAACTCATTCAAATGATTAGATAAGCAAGAAAAGATGTTTACATTTTTTTCAGAAAGGTCAAATCATCAAAATCTGAAAAGGGAAGGATTCTGGGGAAAAAATTCCAGAGTTTCCCCTTGCAAAATGGACTTTTCTAGAAAAAATAGAATTGAGAAATAATTACGAAATTGAAATATACTTGCTACTATGACTTCTAGAAAGTGAAGTGTCATTACAGAGAAAGAAACTAATTATCTTCTTCATTTTCCAGAAAAGAGATATTTATTTCATTAGGATGTAAGGTACGCAATCATGTTTGCAAACAAAGAAACAACATACAACTGCCAAAGAAGGAGTTACATCTACGTAAAGAAGTATGATCAAAAAGCAATGATAAGAAGTGAAGTTATCTCACTACACTTTCATAAATATGTTTAACAATATGAGCATGTATCTCCAGGAGGAAGCTACTTAGGAAAAATTAGTTACTTCTACTGAATGAAAGAGAAATGACAAAGTCCAAAATATACATCTACAGGAAAATGAAATAAAACAGAGTTTGAATATCAAGGTGGAGCACAATCAGTCAACACTTATAAATATGGAGCTAGATTTATAGGTTAAATATCCAAACCTGAGCACAAAAAGGTTCGTCAAAATGCAAATGAAGTAAGATTCGAGCTCAAGGTCAAAGGAGAAAAGATGACCCACAAATATTTTCATTTTACGAACATTATAACCAAGGATTTTCCAAGTTTCAGGATACAGGAAATAAACTTGAGCCTTGAAAAGAAATAGTGCAAGGGCTCACCGTGTGACTTAATGAGCAGGCAAACAAAAATGGTGGCATCTCTTTCCACAGGCTCATACTAACCTCGATAACTACCAAGAGCAGAGAACCAGAAGAAAACAAAGGTTCATCACTCCACAAGTGATACAGAGCGAGAATAATATATGGAGATTATATTTAGATCAATTATAAATGGAAAATTCGAGCACAAAACTGAAAAACAAAAGAAAATACCTCCAGATCCTTCAAAAACGCATGCAACAATCAAGTATTAATGGCATTGAAGGCTCAGGAATAGAAATGCAAGCTCGAAAACCTTTAAAATTTCCAAGCATTCATCAAAATCACAAAGAGAACCAAAAAAAAATTTCCACGGCTTCACCCGCAGATTGAAAACCAAATGTGAGCTCGCAAGTATAAACTTACATTTGAAACTAGGGTTCCAAAACCCTAACCCATGGTCAAGATCAACGACTCACTGAATTCCAAGTGCCAAGATGAACGGTGATCGGTCTACACAGGGTTCAAAGTGATAGATCCCAATTAAAAGCCACCGACCATATTCAATGCTCAGGCCAGAAACCTAATCCGGGTTACAGGATCAATGGTGGAGAGGCGAGGAAAAGATCAGGGCCTCAAACACTTCATAGAACCCAAGCTAAATTTCCATGGTCAAGTTACCACAAGCCAGGGTCAAATGAAGGGTCGAGTCATCATGGAGAGGGGCCAGCCCATGTGGACGGTCAACAAAATAATTTGCCAAGACTTTACAAAGTCTAAACTATATGCATGCCCAAAAATCAAAACAGTATTATATGCCATGATCACCGAAAAGGTGAAAATTGTATTATGTGCCAAGGGGTCTAAAGGTGGCAAATCAAATTGCATGGTGGGCTAGCCAAAAGGGTAAACCCCTTTATATTATATACATGCTTATGCCTAAGTCCACAATGTGGCAAAAGCATCAACAATGTGACTATCTACGAAGGTGAACAAAAAAATAGAACATGTGCACTTAGGAGGTGGTCCCCACTTCATCTTAATTTTGCAAATATGGCTAAGGTTACATCCTTTTGCCTACACACAAGAGATAATTTTGTATGCCTTCACAAAAAGACAGAACAGAGAAGATGATGAATTTGCATTTTCAAAGAGAGAAGACTTGCCTAGCAAGCAATTTGTAATTTTAGCAAACTATTCATCTTTCTTTCCTAAAAATAGAATAGTCAACTGCAGTTTGACTGAATTGTATCTAAGGCTGATAATGCCTATTTTTATCACGTACTTTAGTTTGTATTATTTTATTCCTTTATTTATTATTAAATAAAGGATAAAATTAGGATGCATGGAAAAGTACAGCCTTTAGGCTATTTCTTGGAAGGGGGTGAAATTTTTCTATATATTATGTGCTCTTGCAAAGTAGAGGGGGAATTTTTCAGAGATTTTTCCCAGAGAACTTTTGATATGAGTACTGAAGCAATTTCTACCAGTTTTCCCTCTGAGTGTGAATTATTCTTTCCTTTCCAAGTTATTTTGTAGTCTTGTGTATGTCAATATTAATATTGTGAATCAATATTCCCTGATTAATCACTTTACCCTGCTGCAAATTTACCATTTCCTGCTAAATCGTTTTGTGCATATTAGCTTACTAGTGTTGTTGTGATTCTCCGTCAGACAAATTAAGTCTTTTGCAATTATTTCCTACAGAAAGTATTAATTGGTTCATGCACCTAAATAATTCTTCACAAATCAGTTGTGTATGTCACTCAGTCAAGTTCTCATCTCAAATTTGGTGTATCACCTTAGTATTATTTAAATTTATAGTCATTTTTGCCCTTAAACTCCCGAGAAAATAGTTTAGTGAACACCAATAAGGAACTAGCCTTTTAACCCCGAAGGTTCACCTCGAGAATAGGTATACCCAAATACCGAGGTGTCCCCATTGTATCTACGAGAGAGAGATCTTTTGCAAACTTAGAAAACATGTTGCCATCTCTCTACCGGATGCACTTTCAAGAGATAACGAGTACCTTTCTAGGAATTATATGGCAAAGAGCGAGGACTCCCTTGAGTCGGGACAAATTAGAGGATAGGTTTACTATTATACTAGCTATGTTACACGATATGGAGTAGTAGGTCACTTTCATTAGCAGATATTACATGAGGCATAGGATAGATAGAAATAGTTTGCTAGCAACCAGAGGAGGATAGACCACAGTTATGAGGTTGGCATGAATGGGTTCATGAGAGTTAGACCTCATAAAATTCCCATCCATTAGAGAAAATCCTCTAAGCTAGCACCAAGATTAGTGGGTCCATTTGAGATCTTAGTGCGGATCGGTCCTATAGCCTACCACTTATATTATGCACCAATCTTGTCTCGCATCCACAATGAATTTCATGTTTTTGTTTTATGGCGATATATAGTAGATCCATCGCATTTCTTGGATTGGACCACTTTTTGTACATGAGTACGGACAGGTGATTTTGGATCCTATGCACATCCTAGAGCATAGGACCTTGGGCCTTGGAGGGTGTGATATTTACTAGATGTGCATCCAAAAGAATCGATATGATGATTCATACGCTACATGGGAGGATGCCACACTATTGCAAGCACAGTTCCTACTGACATTTTTACACACGTATAAAAGAGAAACTTGAAACTTTGTTTTAGATGGAAAGGATTGATGTGATGAACCTAAATAAGGAAGAGAAGGATAGTTTATTAATGTTCGAGTTGTAAAAATTGAAAATCAATGCAGTATACAACTATGTGTGATGTTGTGTAATGCAACACCTCACATATACCGATATTCTATGTTATTCTTCATCAAAGTTATGCAAAATCACTAAAGGAATAATAAATAATCTTCATATTGATAAAGTATGGAATAGTAGAAGATATGAGGAGTTAGACCCAAAAACAAAAAACATAGTTGGTGTTTGCATGGCTGAAGGTACATTTTAAGTTACAGGTACATTAATTTCGTGCTATTTCGTAAACACCAAAATTTGGTCACATGCTCCTTCACCCTCGTTAAATAATCAACTTGAACACACTCATCTAACCATGACCCCCTACACCCCACACTAATATTAATTTAATTAATTTAATTAAATTATTCCATGTCTTCACAATATTTATTATTTAAATATCCTAATTAAGATAATTCCCACACCACCACCTCACCTATACACCTCACCCTAATTATATTCTTATTATGTTTCCATAACTAACTAACACCTAACTAAACCTTAAAAACAAATCCTACATCCCCTCTAACCACATTCCCATATAAAAAAGGTAACTCCTACTCTTGCAGGATGAATAGAGAGGTTTGGCGAGAAATCATTGTCACGAGCTCCCATGTTTAGTAAACCTAGGAATCTAGCCTTGATTGATGCTGGTCACCCCTAAACTAAACACCCGGTCGACCGGAACATTCATCGGTTACATGTCACTGTGGAAGAAACCAATCTCAAAAACATGAAGTGGGAATGTTGGATTTGTACTGGTGAAATTGTGTATGACAGTAAATATCAATAAGGGAGAAATATGATGATGCCCTAAGGTCTGAAAATAGAACAGAAGCAATAATGAAATCTATTCTAGGTAAAGTAACTAGAAAGCCAGAAGCTGACACCGGTTAGGGTTTAACCAATGACAGTCAAATATAAACTAGCGATGGTCGCTGGACCGATGTCGGTGACTTTGAAATTAGAAAGAAATGAAGAAAATTTGTTTTGCAAATTAAATTAAGTGAAGAATCAAACTCAGAAGCCTAAGAATGAGAATATGAGGCCTTGGCACACTCAAACAGAGTCAGAATAATCCAACTATGATGGTGGAGTGTGAAAGGAAGAATAAAAATTGGGTTTCATAGTCTCACACCTCAAAACACTAGCCAAGAAGAACGCTAAGAAAAAGCATGATCCTAACAGTGTTTTTCTTATATTTTTTTACCTTATGCTATTTAGGACTGACTGTGTGTATTTAGAACAAAAAAATTTATTGGGAAGGTGTCCTAAGAAGAAGGGTATCTAAAAGGAGAGGTTTCAAGTATGTTATGGCGGGGTGGGCTGTCCTCTAAGATGGTGACTCAAAAGAGGCAATGAGTTGTGGAGTACATACCAACTGGATCATGTGATCACTGATAGATGTTCCCGGGTAAGATGTTGTTTATGAAAGATGTATATATTTGATTTTGTGCAAGTTTGGTAAGATACAAAGAGAGAGAGAAATGTGATTTCTATGATTCTTTGTGTCAACCATCAGCTGGGCATGACTTCCAGCATATAGGTTTCCCTTAGTTTTAATGTGAGCTAATAATGCAAAAAATCAGAATGCAATGCAAGTGTTTTAAACCCAAATCGAAGTGTGATATTCAATGAGAAAGAGAGGAACTGTCATCGATTATCTTTGTATCTTACCAAACTTGCACAAAATCAAATATACACATCTTTCATAAACAACATGTTACCCGGGAACATCATCGCTGATCACATGACCCGGAATTTGTATGTACTCCATAGCTCATTGCCTCTTTTGAGTCACCATCTTAGAGGACAACCCATCCCCGCCATAACATAATTGAAACCTCTCCTTTTAGATACCCTTCTTCATAGGACACCTTTCGAACAAATTTTTTTGTTCTAAATACACACAGTCGATCCTAAATAGCATAAGCTAAAAAACATAAGAAAAACACTGTTAGGATCATGCTTTCTCTTAGCGTTCTTCTTGGATAGTGTTTTGAGGTGTGAGACTATGAAACCCAATTTTTTTCTTCTTCTGCACACTCCACCATCATAGTTGGAGTATTCGACTCTGTTTGAGTATGCCGAGGCCTCATCTTCTCATTCTTAGGCTTATGAGTTTGATTCTTCACTTAATTTAATTTCCAAAACAAATTTTCTTCATTTATTTCTAATTTCAAAGTCACCGACATCGGTCCGGCGACCATTGCTGGTTCATATCTCGATTTGTCATCGGTTAAACCCTAATCGGTGTGTCGCTTTCTACTTTACTTACTTTATGTAGAATAGATTTCATTATTGCTTCGTTTCTATTTTCAGACCTTTGGGCATCATCATATTTCTCCCTTATTGATATTTACTATCATACACAGTTTCACCAGTATAAATACAACATTCCCACTTCATTTTTGAGACCGGTTTCTTCCACGATGGATCGGTCTCGATTCAAAACCATCATTGGTGTTGTCCTAACCATCATCGGTCACCCTGACCGTCATCAGTTTGCCCATAACCATCACCGGTCAACCTAACCATCGTCGGTTTCCTGTGTTTAATTTTTCAAAATCTAGACATTGACCAGATTCACCTCCTAAACCCCATTATTCTCTATTTTTACTATTTTCTGTGTCATCTACAGAATATAGTCTTACCAAGTCAACACTTGTTCACATGGTGCTGACTCACAACCAGACTAACACCCTCATATTCCACGCTAGTCGTCAACCACTCCCACCTAGTCCTTCACCACCTTCCATCCTATCACCCATGGATCCAACCTTACCTACCACCGTTAATGCTAGTGACGAGGATTTTACATGACTCCTTAATAAGAATCCCATAGCCTTATAGTTCTACCTTTCCTACTCTTCTACGAGACTCCTCTCGATCAATTGAGATACAAGATGTATGTATCAATCTCTCATGCCCTTATTCTGCATCTTGTATTACCCTCACTGCTTCACCCCAAGTAGTTTCACGGCCGGGACACATACCTACTATGATTTGTTGCATCGATAGTTTCCCTCGCACATGTCGTATTTGTTTTCCCCTCATCCACCACCAAGACCATAGCACAATCTGCACCCATTGTCTCACAAATACCCATTACAACACAACAACCTATTGTCTCACGGTGGACTACCAATAAACTCCATTTACTCATTCAATCAAGTAGCCCAAGCCTTCCTAGATCACTTCTCCATCAACATTGTTAAGAAGGTTACCATGACTGATCTTTATTCCACACGACAATATGACAATGAGTCTATCGTTGACTTCGTCACTCGCTGGCACAACCTCATTAACCAGCTCACATTCCAATTGCCTCAAACCAAGCTTATAGAACTATTTACTCGGGCATGTGCTAGACACATCTCACCAACCCTACAGGTGCAAACTTTTCACACTTTTGACAAGGCATTCACCATGGCACGAAATTAGAAATTCATGCTATCGAAGAAAAGAAGATTCAAATTCGTAACAAGAACATCATGTTTAAATCAAATGATACTTCTTCATCTTCAAAACATCAAAACAACTATCTAAATCCAAAAAGGGTCTTCTAATGCCAAAGTTCTTAAAGCTGGTCCCCTCATCAATCAAACCGAGCCAAACCCCTTCTAATATCTCTCCTATCCAAGCTTTCCAGGTTCATAAGAGAATAGTAAAAGTACACTTTCCTAGGAGAATCTTATTCTTCCATTTTGGAAAAGCTTGTTAAATCTAGTTTCATGACCCTTCCACCTATAAAACCACATACCGGCTTCGACCCGAGTGACCCGTGTCTGCGTGGTATAAGGAGGATGACTTTTTCAACTATCATCGGGTTAAAGGTCACAACGACAATAAGCTGCGTTACCTTGAAAAATATTGTTCAAGAAATGAAAGACAACAGATACTTAGTCTTGGGTAGCCCGAATGCACCCGCTAACAAAAGCCTACACATATTCAAGATTCCATTTCCTAATTATGCCCCATCTTCTAACCAAGTGGGTGATACCTCAAATAATGATAGCTTGTCCTTGAGGTCCATGTTTTTTTCAATGACGCACTTTTGATTTCTTCCCAATTACCTCATATTCCTTCCATAGATGAAATCTTATCCCACGCTCCTCTACCGTACTAGAACCTATTTCATCTACTCCTATTCCCAAAGAGGAATCCCCTTCATCTTGTCATTCACCCATGAAAGAGCCTATAATCAGCACATTGCCTTCGACCCCTCAAAATTTTGGGTAGTGTTCAAGTGACACCTATCCTACTCATAGAAGATACAAGTTCACCACCTACACCAATGCAAGGAGAGCCTCTTCACTGTTCCGTCATCTCTTCTACCCATGGAGAATAATATATAAGTACCACCAAATGTAGACGACCATTCACCATAAGACCTTCAAGATCCCATTGATCTACTTTTGGCTTTCTTACGCATGCAGTCCGAGGCTATCCATTTCTTAGTATCTCAAACACATTTTACAATGATTTCCACTCATTCCACATCGGATCCGCTTTACAAAAGTACCATTCTCATGATTGGCCAATATCATACACTACGTTGATAGAGCCTTACTTTACGAGTGTCTTCTACTTCTTGTTTCAATGCAAATGTAGTTTTCACTCACTGACACCTCCACTATCTATCCAAAAGTGTTTTAACTGACCAAACTGGACACAACCACAACTATTGCAAAACCTCCCATGACACCACTCATGGCTCAACTCACACCTCTTCCCGTAACCTAACATGCATCTCGCACCCAAACCCACGCCTATATCATCTCCCTTTCTTAAACCTATCACTACCTTAGGGGTCATACTAACAACTAGCCTTACTCACCCACCCATCAAATTATATTTAGCTACATCTTCCAAAACTAACACCAAACTTAACCCATCCCATAAAAAGAAGATCTAATCTCCTAGATCTCATACCCCAACCTTTCCAATGACATCCTTATCACCTTCACCCCTTCCATCCATCTTATAACCTCACCCTTTGACCCTAGCTAAGAAACCCTCATCCTTTGGTAAACCAACAATGTAGGAACTTATTTCCCCATCACATACCTCTAATATACCCAAGCACCCCACACAACCTCCACCCTCACCTGTAACCTTTTTACCACACATACCTCCAATACCATCAAAAATTCTTCATTACCCACAACACTTTCTTCTCTTTCACTCACTCCTCATGCCCAACCCATGCCACCTACCTCCACAGACACCTCGGTTGCCCCCATGGATAACTCTGCCCTCTTCCACCATCCACTTTTCACTCCACATCTCATGCACCAGTATCATCTTTACCCAAGAAGATGTAACCTAAAGCCAAAAACCTGCTACCCTCTAATAAGGTAGTTAAACCAACCACACCTTCTATTACTAGTTCATTTTACCATACCCCTACCCAAGCAGATACGACCAACACCTAAGAGCACACAACACACCAAACTAGTAACCCAACCTACTCTTCCTCTTGTAAATACTTCACCTACATGGTCACCCGCTTTGTACCTAAACACACATTCACCTCCCATTATGATCCATTAGCAGGGTCATACGCCAAAATCCTAACCAACCTCCTCGAAACTTTTGTCATCACATTACCACCTCTTAGACCTTACGACCCACTCAAACCCAAATGAAAAGGGTTTGATGAAACCAAAATTTAAGCCTACCATTGTGTAACGGGACATGATGTAGATAACTTTAAGGATTTGAAAGTTGCTCTTTTCGATTGTGTCCTCCGTAAGAAAACTTTGACAATGATTTTATTCTTCATGAGGACCCCATTTCGCCATCACCGATATCCATAAATCTTCCCTCATTGCCTAGTCGTCGGCCCAAAATTTCCACCCCCACAACTCTTAGATCCATCCCCAAGATTCAAAATTAACATGGTTCACATAAGAGAGTTGGCCAAACCACCACCCAAATGTAAGTGCCCTACTCATCTCACAAGGGTCATACCCACCACTAGGTTTTTGTCCCTCTTGCCACTATACCTTCCATGACACACCCTCTTCATCCACCTCCCCTCAAATTAACATGACCAGCATTACCACTCGTGCTCGGAGAGACAAGGGTAAGGAGAAAGCAACCGGTCCTTCAACCAACCCTATACCCAATATATCTTTGTCTACACCCACACGCAAAGTCATCATTCGCAGTCTTGCATATCCCATTTTTGACGGGGCCACACATCGTACAATGCTAAAACAACTACACCAATCCCCCCTCAAAATTTCTTTATATGACCTCATCTAGACCTTGGAGTCACATCGTTAAGCCCTCATGAAGGTAATTTAATCTATTGAAGTCTTACCAAATGACCCCACACCCATAACCTCCATCATTACCCCTCACCATGTAGCCTCTCTCACTAGGTATTCACCTTCCTCTACACCTTCACCCACTTGCCAAGTGGCCGCCCTCAGTTTTGTAGATGAAGAGATCACTCCCTTCCAGTCCAATGACCCCAACCCCACTCTTTTCATCTCCTTCTTTATCAATAATATACGCATACAACACGTTATGATCGATGGTGGTGCTAGCATTAACATCATCTCCTCCCATGCATACACCCAAATGTAAATACCTTCCAATTGCATGCATAGTAACCTTGTTATGTTGCATTCCTTTAATGATGCCATAACCTCTACACTGGGTAAACATATTCTCCATGTGCGGGTAGGTCCCCGTACCATCCCAAATCTATTCTATTTCCTAGAAGAGGAGTCCCAGTATAACTTACTACTTGGCCAACCTTGGATTCGTGTTATGGGTTGTGTCCCTTTGACATTACATCAATACCTCAAATTTGAGCACAAGGGACATAATTACACCATCCCTACCAACCCCTCACCTCTCAAGACCTGTAACATGCTATATCAACCTAATGATGTGCTTGTGTCAGTCAAGGAATCTGCCACTAAAACCACTTCACCTGCACCCACAATCCCATCTACAAAAATTGCCACTACTTCTGCTGCATCTAACCTCATTATCCCTCCTGCAGCCTCCACCGCTAGCACCCCTTCTTCCCCTTCATCTAACAAGCCATCTATACCTACTACCCACATACACAATATTTATCCATTAGAAGGTGTTTTTCAATGCCTCACTCTAGCATAATACGGCCTATACAATTGTTATACATTCCTCACCCCGTAAAAATACGGGAATCTACGTCAACACCCCACCTATGACGTTCACATTGGTGACATTTTCCCTTATGGTCCTCCCCATCTTCACACCAATCTAACGTATGGGGCACTTTATATGGCCATCTATAAACCCAAACCTCCATCCAAAACCCTAACATTTTTCACCAACCTACACTCCCTCACAAACCACCATTTCACTCACACTTTCCTCCATAGGTGCACGTGGAAAGGATTTGGCTTCAAATTTTATGAACAAGGCCACCATACTATCATCTCGTGTACCTATCGTAAACACAATGACCGTATCCACATTGGTTTTGATGCTCCATCTTCTAAGAAGGTTCACATCGACCTTATTTAGGATGAGACATCTTCCCCCTCTCATTCACCCACATTACCATCCTCACCCACGAGTCCATAGATCCTAAATATATACCTCCTAATTTTATTTTTTCTTTAAACACCATTTCCCTGGGATCATTGACCTATCAACATGGTGGTGAGGATCCCTCTTCTCTCCCATTCTCGTATCCTAATATGATCGGTGATGTTACGCCCTTAATTAACACCATTCAATGTAAGGACGATGAGTCCATCCTCACCTACCTTGGAGCAGAAGACTCTTATATTCACCTGGTTGTTACCTTCTCGAGACATAAACCATGTTGAATGATTCGACCATCGAAATCAAAATTAATACTCAAGATGACCCGCACATTCTAGATATCGTCTAATCTTTAAACACTACTTAATAGGAAGCCTTCACCTCTTTCCTTTGAGACCATAGCGATGCATTTGCTTGGTCCTTCTTGCCCATTCCCCATTGTTGACCCCACTTAACCAACCCAACCACCATTTGACCTTACCCACCCTTATTGTAACCAACCTCCATGCCTACCTTACCTATACTTGTCCTTAATTACATTTAGGGACTTGTTATTTTACCCATACCTCAGCCCTACCCATGTCGTGACCTAACTACTTGGACCTGGAACATTGTTAGTGACCTGTGAACTCATGTGCTTACTATATCTTGCGACATTGTTACCCATGTTATTTGACCTAATGACCTTACCTTGCCTCTTGTCATGACCATTTATCCTGACCCAACCTTTGGTGTACCGGAACATACCTAAACATTCCTTCACTTGACCTACGAAGTGCTTCCACACCATATCCTATACCTTAGATACCGTAATCACCTCAACCTTATTTGGATAAACCTATTGACCTTAGACAATGTAGAGTTTGCATGCTCTTCAACTTAGTATCGTGCTGTAGTTTATACGTGTGCATGCATTTGACAGTTACTACCTTTGACCCTAACTCATTTCCTAGATTACCCAATTAGACCTTTACCCTCTTACCCCCATTTTCCACCTTCCTCTTCATCACATTCACCTTTTATCAAACCACTCACCAATTCTACATTCTACCTCATCAGTTCCTGGTTTGATGGGGATCACCTCCACCCACACATGGGGAAAACACATCTAACTTTTATCAAGCATCACTTACCAATACAAGCTACGCAACAAAAGGGGAAAATTTAGACACCAAAATTGGGTCACACACTCCTCACCCCTCGTTAAATAATCAACTTGAACACAGTCACCTAACCATGGCCCCTTACACCCCACACTAATATTAATATAATTAATTGAATTAAATTAATCCATGTCCTCATAATATTTATTATTTAATTATCCTAATTAAGATCATTTTCACACCACCACCTCACTTATACACCTCACATAGCTACCTCAACCTAAGTCTCGTTATTAGTATGTTGCCATAACTAACTAAGACCTAACTAAACCCTAAAATCAAATCCTACATCCCCTCTAACAAACTTCCCACATAAAAAAGGTATCTCCCACTCTTTCTGGATGAATAGAGATCTGGTAGAAATCATTTTCATGATCTCCTATTTTTAGTAAACCTAGGAATGTCACCTAATCAATCTTTGGTGACCCCTAAAAAAATGCCTATCAACCCGAAACCATCATCGGTTACCTTTTATTCCCTTTAGTAACCTTATTTCGAGGTTGGCACATTTCTAAGAGAAAGGAAGGAGACCAGAGCTACATGCAAGTGAAACAAGCATCCTTTTACACATCCAAACATTCAAAGCCATCACCAAAGCATCAATATGAGAGCCATTAGATCCATGAGAGTACTCGGGAAGGCACCACTATAGGACCATACATGTATTCTCCGATCAACCACCTCCACCACTCAGCCATCAAAAACCTTAACATAGTAAGTATGGCCCTAACCAGTATAGTTTATTTCAGTTAGTAATCTTTATTACTCCTGTTATTAATCTATTATTTACATGCTTATTACTTCATCACCCACTTGCTTGTAAACCCAAATATCCCTTCACCCATATCACCAAATCACCTATTCTCACCTGTTGTATACTTTTGAGCATACCTAATATCTCTACAGACCTCCCCATTCACTCACCCAAAATTTATTTGACCTCAAATCACCCCTTCCATTTAACCTATTTTTAGTTTCTTTTACCCCGACCATACCGATGCCAATTATACAAAACTTTCATCGGTTCTACCCAAACCGGCATCGGTCATATTTATCCAACGTTGCTCTTTGTGTTTTATACCTTGACCAAGAAAAGACCCAAAAATCACCTTACTAGTTGACCTAAACAACCTGAATTTGACCCTGACTAGTCCTAGTACCTTGACAGATACCTCACCTCTTAGATTCAACCATAGCTTAGATTGTTGTGATTGGATTTTCTTATCATATTTGAATGAGATACCTAAATCATATAAACTAAAATAGGACTTTTTTTCTTTATCGCATTAATTTGTTTTAAAAAGTGGATTGATAGCCGTCTAGGAAGTATCACACTTCCCAGAACTAGCATACACTAGGCATTCCACTATCATATATTATTTAACTATCTTTTTGTGGTCTTGTTTTCTATTACAGGTAGTTCCTCCTAGCCAAAAGGGAGCTCTCACATTAATCTATGGATCAAGAAGTCAAAATGTGTACAACAACCATCAACCAACTAGCATTTAAATAGGTATTCCTCCTTGGCCCTTACCCTTATCTATTTCGTCACTTCAAAAAGGTAAATAAAATGGTGAAACAATTTCCTTATGTTTGAATGATATTAATTATGTGTTGAGTTATTTAGTTCATTCTATAAAAATCATCTACAATATTTGAATGTAAAAGAAATAGACAACTAAATTACATATATTAATTTCATTTATTCATAAAGAATTACAACTTTATTTTCCTACACAAGTGGTGGGATCAAACTCATATGTACTAAGGATTGAAGATACATATACATGAAACTATAAGAAAAATAAAAATTCCAAACCCATCATTTCTGATTAGGTTGTTGTTCTCTCAATCGTCATCATATTGATTGCCATAGCTGCTTCATCTTCATCTCCATCTCCTAACATTAATATACCTATGGAAAAACAACAAATTACTATTAGAGCTTCAAGTTTTTTCTATATTCAAGTGTTTAGAGTTTCAGGAAGATGAATCTTTTAAGTAAGCATAGATAAGATACATGAAATCAATTAATTATAGAATCAAAAGTACATCTCACTATCATTTAGGGGTATTCAAGTGTTGTTTTTAGAATCAAGATAGAGAAACAGAATCACTACATGATACAAGAAAGGTTATTTTCCTTATTTTTTCTAACTATTTTTTGAAGTGTGCAGGTACAGGAAATAAAGTGCATTTTGAATGACATTGAAATCACATTGTAGCATTGGACATATTGCATACAAACATATCTTTGCATTAATGAGAAACAAGAATTTATAGATCTCTGCAAGAAATATTTAAAGCCACATTGTACAATCAACATAGAATTAAAACTTCATGCTTCAAGAAGAAGAATCAAACAAGTGCACCAATTTTCAAATTAAAGGTAGTGCTTTAGGATTTTCAACCATTTTCAACAAGATGATCATAACTCAACTTCGTAACATAAATGATCTAAGACATTCCTAGATGCTGGTTTGGTTCTCATCAAAGTATATTACCAAAAAGTACATATTGTAAAATCATGTGATCAATTTCAATGAGAGGTTTGCAAGGTCCATGTAGAAGATACAATTTCCGGAGGTGCAACACAAAATTGTGTCATCAAAAGGTTCATAGCTCATATTTCCAAGTAACTCAAAGAAGAATTATACTTGCACAAAAGAAGAAAAACATACATTATGATGGTTTGATTTTCAGCACAAGGCTACACAAATTTCATAGCACTATGAAATAAGATATACGTTTGTTTTAGGAAAGTATACAAGATTCAAGGCTAAATAAAAATCAACCTAAACTGAGTTTTGAGATGTGAATAATTAAAATCCAACCAAACCATCATTTCGCATCAACTAAACTAAATTATATAGATTCAAAGACGTGAAATTTGAACTAAATGATGAGAAAAATAATCCTCTCATATAAATGAAGGTAATAGAAGTAAAATTGGAGCCATCTTGAGTAGATGAGTTCAGAAGAGAATATGGAGATCAGTTCATATATTCATATAGCCACCAAAGGTACAAATTTACAACTACTAATCTATCAAAGTTTGTCAACGGGACTCCAAATGAAAATAAATAAGATCTGAAATATTTTTCTCAACACACAGTTCACCAACCAAAAGCAAACCCTTTTCAGATCAAATTATAAGCTATGAGGAACAAAGCACCAAGCTATAAGCATTAAATACAAAAGTAAGTAGCATAAAGGCTTAATGAGAAATCTCATGTATACAATTACGGAATTATTCTTCTTTCAAAGGTTATACTATACATTGTTTAAGATTTTTAAGGTTTCTTGTCTATAGTATGGAGAAATCAAATGTGAACAGATTCATATTTTAAATTGACAAGGAACACAACCTCTATCAAAATAAAACAAGGCCCAAAACATGTAAAAACCACCAAGCCTAGAAGAACTCATACAAACCTTCAAATAGTAGTGCTCTGGATATTTATCATGGCAGCATAGAGAAGATTTGAACACATGAAGCAGGATACAACTATGAGCCTTTAGCAAATTCCTTATAGAAAAAATAACACACGAGTCAAATACATTACGAAGAATGAAAATAATATGGAGTTTGAGTTTCTATATAGTATGGTGGGCACAGTTTAACGACATTAGAAAATAGTAACCATACAAGGATATTTTACAGAGTGTAAGCAAGATACGTTTGTTTTTATCAACCATGCACATGCAGATTAAGAAAAAAGTAGAACTCCAAGTACGAGCCATGACTCGAGCCTCAAATCATCAATAAGATAACAAACTCAAAATGGCCATTGAAAAACAAACATGGTTTCTTCATTAAAAACTCAAATCAATATTTACCGCCAAACTCAAAGAATATGGAGTATAACGAAAATAACGTCAAATAGATACATACAAAACTAAAATTGATCTTTTGGGTAAAATTACAGTCAAATGCAACTCGTAAGGTGTTCTAACTAGAAAACAATAGATGTTGAGTTTCAAAGAAAAACCTATCTCAAAATAAAAATCATTATATAACAAACCCACTAGGGTTTCGAGCTTGAATTAGAATAGGAAAATGTATATTTGACTCATTTGTGGAAACCCCAACTCAATACAACTTGAGAGTAGTTTAAAGGTGCATAAAGAAGCAAGAAAACAAATCTTTCTTTCTTCAAAAATGACGGCCATTGTTGATTACAAACATAAATGACACCCATAAAAGTAAACTTACCAATTTTAGATAATACAATTCATGAAACCCTTGAAGCCAATGAACACCTAGCTTTGGAGTCCATCAAGAAAGGAAACCCAAAAGAATTTTTAGTATTTTCAGTACCATATTGAAATTAATAACATAAATGGAAGTATACATGTGTAAAAACAAGACTAACTCATAATACCCAGTAATGACAACTTGATTAGAAAGAATAAAGAGGCTCATATAGGAGAAAAACAAGTTCAATGTTTTCTTTAATAGCCTATTAGTACAAATCAGTAGCACCCCGGATGTTGATCAGATTTCTAGTTTGATCATTCTAAGCATCCAGTGTGATTGCACAACACTGAAACCTCTCTCCAAGTGTGGGACTTGTAAAAATGAGAAAGGAATCTCCAGAGAAGGCTGGTTCCTCTTCCTAAACTACCTGCCATAAGTTGTTCCAAAGTGCAGGAAAGATAATATAATCCTAATCTAACCTCCAAGGAGATAGGGAGAGAGAGAAAAGAGAAAAAAAAAAAGCCTACACTAAAACGGTGATACACCAGAGAAGGAAAATGCTGAACATCTATCAAAACTACTATAAACATAGCTCCAACCTTGCAATGAACATTTAAATGTGCACAAATACCTGCAATGAAGAGAGGAAAGAAGAAAACAAGCAAAAATACGAGCAAGGATGGACAAATGCATCAGAAAACACGTTTTTGTTGCTCCAGAAGTTTACACAGAACATCATTTTAATGGTAAAAGGCAAAAAATGCCATTACAGAGCAGAGGAGGAGGTTTAAACTCCATTTTAAACCCTAGGGAAGAAAAGAAAGGAGAGTAGAGCAGAAAAAATGAACCACCCTTTGAAAAATGAGCCAAATCTGGCTTTTTACAATGCATGGGTCGAGCCCAGGAGAGAGAAAACGTGTAAAAACGTGGGAGCCATTCCTCATTGAATGAAGATGCATTAAAATAGCATGGGTGTCCTTATAGACCCATGCCCTGACATTTTTGACCATGCTGGAGAAGAATGCGACCCATTTTGCATTAAAACTAGTTGTTGAAACGTCACTTCTGGCCATTACCACGTGCCAGAGATGTTTCTTGATTTTATCTCTCCAAACTGAACCAAAATGCAAGATTGACCTGGAATCATGTAGGGAATTTCACCAGCTTTCCATTGATATAAAGAACAGGAAAACCGAGCTCTGGATTGAAAGTTATGGCCATTTGAAGATTTAGGGCAAAAACAGGCCCAAAACGGATCGGCAGGAAAAAATTCTGAATTTTACCTCTTTTTTGCATTTTGGAAAATTTTACAAAAAATCCCCACACATCCGCCACTTGGATGACACGTGTCAGGCTCTGATTCGTTCGCGGGCCTCCTTGTCTCTTTTTGGCCATTTCAGCTTTTCGCGTCTCACGCGTCCCGCGCGTACCTTTGTCCAAACTGTCCCAGACTGCCTAGGAAAAATATATCCAAACCGCCTGAAATGGACTGTCTTTCGGAAAACCAGCTGATTCGCGTCCCATGTGTACTTTTGTCTCGGCTGTCCCAAACCGTGTGAAACAAAAGACTTGGATGATTTTTCTTGCTTTCGATCGATTCGGCCGCGTCCCTCGTATCCCAATGTCCCAACTGTCCCATGGACTGCTTGGGACAAATATCTCCAACTTAGGTGATTTTCTTGCTTTTTCAGCCCCAAGCTTGGTACGACAAACCTCAGTACGACCCGAACTGGTACAACCCAAACCCTTCAGACCCGAAATGCCTTAAAACAATCTTGCAACCTTATTTTTGCATTTTTTCCATTTTTTCTAACTCGTTGGGATTTCTTCTTGGATGGGAGAGTTAAAAAAAAAAGGCCGAGGGGACCCCGAAAAACATGATTTTGGGCCTCGAATCAATCTTACTTGCTTGGGACTGAATAATTTGGTGCATGTTATCAAAATTACCTTGAGGGGTGAATTTTGGATAACAATTTTGGCGACTCAACGGGGTCATCTGCCTGCTGGATGAAGTTACCAGTTGCCTGAAGCATCCATTGGGCATGGAGTCATGAGTTGTAGCCTGCAAACTGATCTAAACTTTGAAAACCTCCTCTCTGAGCCACTTGGAAACCCACTGAAATGGACCGTGCAAGAGCAAAACCAACACCACAAAAACTATGTACAAAACTGAAAATCATACATGCTCCAAATGGAACATGCAGAGTGTGCACAAGCACTTCTTTTACTGAAAGCAAACCTACCTACTCTATTCTAACTGGAAGCATAGGTAAGCTAAACAAACCCCACAACTCGTTGCAAAATAGCTTCCTTTCTTCAAAATTGGCAACCATGCAACTGATTTGGCATTGAACATGGCTAATTGGATGAATGGAAAATCAACAAGAAGCTGGTCTTCCACCCAAATCATCAAGGTATCAGCTGAAGGAAAATTCAATACCTCTTTTAGTTGTTCTGCATTTAGATTGGAGAGGTATGGCAGCTGGTCTTTAGTTCTTTGTAGCTCATCCTCATGCTCAGAAGCAAGCATGACTGGTTGTGACTTCTCCTTTGTCTCCAATAAAGCCAAATACCTGATTGGGCAAGGTATGGTCCATTTGATATGCCCATAGCTCTGATTTTCAACTCCAAAAATGGAGTCTTCTTGTAGACCTTGAATGGATGGTGTGGAAGCAATGGTAGAATCTTTGTCCCCTTTCTCTTCCTCCAATGAAGGACATGAAAGATTAAAATCTTCCAATCTTGGTTCCAAAGAGCTATTATAAGATGCAGGCTACTGCAAATGGGTGCTCTCCTTCATGACAGTAGGCTCAGGTGTTTGGGACGTGGAAGATGAAAGAAGGAATGGTGGGAACTCAACCGGTTCTTCTTCATCAAAATAGTCCTCCAAATCTGACAGATAAACTACCTCATTGTTGTCCTGCTGTAAATGCTCAACTTCCTCCATGGTCTCCTCTTGATCTGTAACTTGATCATCATGGTTTCTTTCATCCTCCAACATTGAGTTTGAGAGATCAAACTCTTCTTCAACACTAGAGCTTGAGAGATGAAGTAGAAAGAAGAACTGAAGGTTCTCCTGTAGCCTACTTTGTGCTCAAAGCCCTTGGATCTACAATTTTCTCCTCCACAACTAGAATGTGCTCCTCTTCTTTTGGATTTGGAGCAGCTTCTCCCTCTTCTACTACTTGAAGACAATCTTGCTCTTGATGGAACTCTTCTTCTAGCATGAAGTTGGTCAAGTCAAACTCTTCAATCTGCTGCTCTAGAGGACAAGTTGGGACTGTAAGATCTTCTTCTGAGCTTTCTTCCTCTATGGCTCATTGTGCAACTTGAATTGAACCAGCATTCTCTTCAAATAGAATGCTAACATGGACACTACTTTCTCGAGAAAATCGACATCGATCCGCTTCTTCTTTTTCTCTTCTCCTGCTGCAACAAATTCAGTCCTAACCACCACTTGTTTTCCAACTCCAACCTCTTCTGAAGGCTTAACCATCAAGGGGATCTTTGTCATCCCAAATTTAAGAGCCCAACTCTTCAGACTTTGAATTTCTTTATCTTTGTTTGGCTCTTCTTTCTGCTGTTGTTTTCCTTGACTGGCATTCTGATTTTTATCCTCCCAACATGGATTTGGGAATGCAAGAGGAGAAGTGGATTGTAACTCAATTGATTTGGCAATTTTTCGTGGTGGTGGAGGAGGTAGAAACTCTTGTTTCTTTGGAGGGAATGGTTGTTTGGAAGGGAAAAGGATAGAAGAATCGAGATGTGGTGGAAGACTAGGGAATGGAGAAATGGAATTAACTCCTGGGGTAGCATTGACTGGATTTAGAATTTGAAATTCCAAATGAGATGATGTTGCTTGAGTAATGGGAAGAGAAAAACCAGATGATGGTGTAGAACTTACCCATTGACAAGGTTGTTCAACACCAAGTGTATAGGCCTCTATTTCTGTTTTCCATTGTGCAAGTTGGGGCAGCATCTTCATCATAAATTCCAGCTTCTCCTGAGGGCTGAAGTGTCTTGGAAAAGGGCCTCCCCATGGACAAGGAGTCTGGCAACAAATTCTGAAAGCCTTCATTTGAGCTGCTGCTCTTGATTGCACCATCTTTGCCTCCATCTTTTGGATTTTTTCCACAAAATCTACATCTTCCATTTGATTGTCTTCATTACATGCGTACCCTTGCTCTTGATGTGCTTCACAACCAAACTGACTTTGGCACTGCTGCTCATATGGGTAGATATGCTGATTTGGAGGATTTGTAAAACATGTTGGAGGTGTGATATACTGCTGTTGTAAATGTGAATTCCATGATGGAAATGAAGTCATGATTACACAACTTCATGGAATGGAAAAGGATGAAAGAGATGGAAATAAGGATGGATGGAAATGGATGAAAAAGTGGTCTGCAACTCAGAGAATGAGTTATTTACCAGATGGAGTCGCCAGATGTGCTTTTGAAAGTGCCTCCAAAAGGCTGAATCTTTAACAGGAACACACCAACCTGTCAAAGATAAAGTGAAAGACCTCTAAGGTCCCACCCGGCATGCCAAAACTGTTAGTGCAAATCAGCAGCACCCCCTGGATGTTGATCAGATTTCTAGTTTGATCATTCTAAGCATCCAGTGTGATTGCACAACATTGAAACCTCTCTCCAAGTGTGGGACTTGTAAAAATGAGAAAGGAATCTCCAGAGAAGGTTGGTTCCTCTTCCTAAACTACCTACCACAAGTTGTTCCAGTGCAGGCAAGCTAATATAATCCTAATCTAACCTCCAAGGAGATAGGGAGAGAGAGAAAAGAGAAAAAAACAAAAGCCTACACTAAAACGGTGATACACCAGAGAAGGAAAATGTTGAACATCTATCAAAACTGCTATGAACACAGCTCCAACCTTGCAATGAACATTTAAACGTGCAAAAATACCTACAATGAAGAGAGGAAAGAAGAAAACAAGAAAAAAAATGAGCAAGGATGGACAGATGCATCACAAAACACGTTTTTGTTGCTCCAGAAGTTTGCACAGAACATCATTTTAATGGTAAAAGGAAAAAACACCATTACAGAGTAGGGGAGGAGGTTCAAACTCCATTTTCAACCCTGGGGAAGAAAATAAAGGAGAGCAGAGTAGAAAAGATGAACCACCCTTTGAAAAATGAGCCAAATCGGGTTTTTACAATGCATGGGTCGAGCCCAGGAGAGAGAAAACGTGTAAAAATGTGGGAACCCTTCCTCATTGAATGAAGATGCATTAAAACAGTATGGGCATCCTTACGGACCCATGCCCGACATTTTTGACCATGCTTTGGAGAAGAATGCGACCCATTTTGCATTAAACCGGTTGTTGAAACGTCATTTCCGGCCATTACCACGTGCCAGATATGTTTCTTGATTTTATCTCTCCAAACTGAACCAAAATGCAATATTGACCCCAGAATCATGTAGGGAATTTCACCAGCTTTCCATTGATATAAATAACGTGAAAGACCGAGCTCTGGATCGAAAGTTATGGACATTTGAAGATTTAGGGAAAAAACAGGCCCAAAACGGATCGGTGGGAAAAAATTTGAATTTTACCTCTTTTTTGCATTTTGGAAAATTTTCCAAAAACCCCGCGCATCCACCACTTAGATGACATGTGTCAGGATCTGATTCATCTGCGGGCCTCCTTGTCTCTTTTTGGCCATTTCGGCTTTTCGCGTCTCACGCATCCCGCGCGTACCTTTGTCCCAACTGTCCCAGACTGCCTAGGACAAATATCTCTGAACCGCCTGAAATGGACTGTCTTTCGGAAAACCAGCCGATTCGTGTCCCATGCGTACTTTTGTCTTGGCTGTCCCAAACCGTGTGAAACAAAAGACTTGGATGATTTTCCTTGCTTTCGGCCGATTCGGCTTTTCGCGTCCTCGCGTCGATGTCCCAACTATCCCGCGGACCACCTGGGACAAATATCTCGAATTAGCTGATTTTCTTACTTTTTTGGCCCTAAGCTTTGTACGACAAACCTCGCATTTAACTGAACCCTTCAGATTTGAAATTCCTTAAAACAATCCTGTAACCTTATTTTTCACATTTTTTCTAACTCGTTGGGATTTCTTCTTAGATGGGAGAGTTAAAAAAAAAAGGCCGAGGGGACCCTAAAAACATGATTTTGGGCCTTGAATCAATCTTACTTGCTTGGGACTGAATAATTTGGTGCATGTTATCAAAATTACCTTGAGGGGTGAATTTTTGATAACATGGCCTCCAAGAAAAAAATTTCTATGGCTTTCTTTACCTAAGACAAACTAGGAGTGAAAATGACCAAAATAAAAAAATTTCCTACACTTTTTCCTCCTCAACTCGACATGACTTGTGCTAAATCACCCACATAATCAAAATAAACACGTGTCACAGGGCATGAAACCCTAAATTTATAAGAGTCAACTTTCATCACCGATATATCATGATAGGCAACAATCACGTGGAGAGGGGGACCTATCTACTAAAACGTTTGAGCTATGTTTAAGGTTTTTTACCTTAGTTTGATAATAATACAAAGGGGGCAAGGCACGTGAATGGGACAATATTGCGAACAACCATCATAAGTTCCTTGACCTTATTTTTTCCTTGCAAATTATTAAGGTTTTAAAACTTACAAAACTCATCCACATGTTATCTACACCACTTTCACATATATCATTGGCTAATTCAAGTCAATAGAGTTACCAATGATGGATAATTGTTATATATATCATGAAATAAGGTAAAATACTATGCCTCGGTCTTATTGTTTACCTTATTTATTGTTAAAATAACCTCATGCCTTCCAAGGTGGGATAAAGAGAAAGTGCGGAGTGGAATATGCAAGAAGAAGACAAAATATCACATGTGAACAAATTTCACATCAGAGTGCCAAAAAAAATTGATTATTTTAATCATGCAGAAGAATATAAAGTGGCATAATAAGACAAGTACACATTTACATGCACCTCATAAAGGTGACTTACATATCAAGAAATTTTTAAAATAATAATTAAATTATTCACCCAAATTATCTTAATCTTTCCAAATTTAGATCATACACATCATACAACTAGAGAATAGTCAAATCAGCTTGACTTGGGGTATTTTTGGAGAAATTAAGGCTATTTTTCATTTGAATCATCTTGCATGTTTATTTTACCCTTTTATTTATTCACAATAGAGGTTAATAATATCATGTAAGTATGAGTTAGAAATGAGTCTATTGTTAGGGGTGGGGTGAATAATTTTACTATTTATTATGTACGTTGACAAGGCACATAAGAGGACTTTGAGGTACTTCGATTGTTGTATCCATTGGCCAGATTTCCCTTGAATGAGAACTAGTTTATTACCTTTTCAGGTATTTGCAAAGTGGTGTGTTTCATGATAGTAATTATTGTGAATTTCATTCCCTTAATTTATTAATAATATTTCTGATGTAATTTGGGTTGTTGTAAATTGGTATTTTCTTCTAGTTTTAGTGTGCAATTATTTGCTATGTTTGTGGGATAAGTCCTCAATAGAAAAGTGTTTGCCTTGAGATTAGCTGAAAACCGTTGGATCGTGCATTATTCAACTTATTCTCGGTGTATTTTTCATGTTTCTACAGTCAAGACCTTAATACTTTTGGTGTATCACCCTATTTAATTTCAGTTTTAGCCATCTTTTTACCCTTAAACCCCACAAGTTTTATTTTTAAGACATGTCCAAAGAAGGAACCGACCTTGTAATCCCAAAGATTCACCTCACAATAAGGATACCCACATCCTGTGAGGTGTCTCAATTATATATTAATAAGTGAGGGAGAACCAAATTTTATCATATCTATCAATTCTTAACATGGGTACACTTCTAAGAAATAACAATTTTTGTACGCTTGGTGGGACAAGAAATACTATTGATGAATTCAGACAATTGAAGATTTAGAGAAGAATTCATCCGAGCGACTCCATGAATCAAATATCAAACCAAGTAAAGTATTTTTCATCACCAAACTAACATCTATTATTTAGTTGCATCCTTGTTGTGGTATTTTTCAAAAAGTTCAGATCTATTATTTTGTTGTTATCGACCTATTTTCATGAGATGAAAACCTATTTTTCCTTTTTTACATCTTTGATGTGTTCATGCAATCATGAAATCAATTCTTCAATGGAATTCTTCCATTCAAGAGTTGTATCTGTCATATCTAGATCTTGTTTACCCATATTTTTCTTCAAATCGGTATTATGACCCCTATCAAAATGAATATCCCCATAACCTAAACCTTGCACATCAATATGATTATCAGTATGATAATAGTTATGTTGTTCAAGATCAAGGTTATGTAGAAGGTTATGATGATTATACACATGAGGAAGAAGTCAAAGGAAAAATTCATGAAATGAAGGAGACAAAGATAAGTAATCTTGAAAGAGAAGATGAAAATATTGCAAGCTAAACAACCTATTCTTAGGTATCCTGTCAATGGGGAGGTCCTACACCTAGTTGGCTTAGTCCGCAACAAAGGCTTGAGGTAATGAGAGAAACTATTACTCAAATGGTTGGTTTTACTTCATCTTTGCAAGAAGTGGAGAATGATAGGAATCAGGTTGAGGAACCATATGTCCCCTCTTATCCTTCTTATCAAAATCCAATTCCCACATACCATCCTTTACAACCAACAAAGACCATTTATAAGTTTCTAATTTTTCAAGATATAATGTAAATACTAATCCTTCGTTCCATAATCATATACAGAAAGGAGATTTAAGTTTCCATGTTTTCTTTTTTGGTTGTTCAAAAATCCCTTCCTCGCATGCAGATTTTGAATCTCATTCCCTTTCCAATAAATTTCATGATCAAGATGAAACTAAGCCCAACCCACCTCCTTCATCCACAAGTTCAATTCATGAAGGTGCAAATCAAAAAATCATTAATGTGGGGCATAAAATAGAAGGAAATAGTAGGCTGGATTTATTGCAAAACTTGCAGCAATTAGTTTTAAAATTTAAGATTTATCATATTCCAAAGTTAGAGAAAGAACCCATGAAAGTGGTGGAGTTTAATTTTTCAAAGCAAAGAATAATATGATGACCAAAAATCTCTATTTTATGAATTTCATGTGCATAACGGCACAATATTTACATAATTTGTTGATCCATCACATCTTTTAAAGTCGAGAAAAGGAGGAATAATAAATTTCGAATGAAGAGGAGTGCAAGGAGGTTGAGATCCAAATAGAATTTTCTACGAAGGGCTTAATAATGAAGAGGTTGATTTCTTGTCAAATTTAGAAGATTGCATTGGTGAGGAACAACCCATAGAACTCAATAGTTTTAGAGATTCACCATTCATCTTCCAGAACAAAAAGACTCTTAGATTTGAAAAGGAGTAAGAAGTTCCATTAGATGCAGATCCTTTCGTCCTCTTTTTGAGATATCAGTTTAGAAGAGAATATATAAAATCATGTTACGGTAGAAGAAGGAGATGATTTTCAGTTTCCAAATTGCATGATGGATCTGAATATTGGAAAATAATTTCTCAATACAACTGAAAAACCAGTCATGATAGTCATAGTACAACAACTTGAAGAGGTTAAAATGACTCCAAAGCGCCTCTCGAAGGTCCTCGAGGATGATAACATAAAACATCTTTATGAAGCAGATTAGTTTCTAAATCAATTTCAGGATGTACTTGAAGATAAACACCATCTTCTAGAGGAAAAAAAACCTTTAGATTTATTTTAGGATGTCCTTAGTGATAAAATGGAAGTTGAAGAAACACATCATATCGAGCAAGAAATTTATTTACGTTAAGGATGTCATGTCCTACTTAGTATTTGGCTAGGTTTCATTCAATTAAAGTAGTATTAGAATTCATGCTTGTCTTAGAGCACAAAAGTGAGTTTCAGATTCTCACAAGAAAGCCCCAAATCATTCTAAAGAAGGTTACAGATCCGATTGATATATTTTTCAGCTCTTTGATTGGTTTTTTGAGAAAAGTAAAGGTACATGTCTCGTTTCAAGTCTTATAATGTTACATGATTTTTCATCTGAATTCATGGCCTTGGTTTTTGAGAAAGGGAAGATATTTTTCACTTTTTGTTTCAAGCTTTGTTTACCTTGAGTTTGCAGCGAGTTAGAGTAGGTTAGATTATGAGTTCCCTTTCAATAAATTTCATTGTATGCACAATGCAATTTTTAATTCAATAAGAGCATTTTATGCACGTTATCTGGTTTACCAGATCTTTTCCCAACTTTAGTTTTGTTTTCAAAAAGGTTTTTTTCCATAATAGGGTAGATTTTTTGTTTGGGCTTTGACTCCATGTCTAATGGAAAAGAGAAAAGCATTATTTTAAAAGCTAGTAGTTAGCTTTACCCCTCAAGATCGCCACAAATGTTGACATTTCTACACCCGTGCAAAAAGGGAAACTTGAAACTTCATTTCAGATGGAAAGGTTTAATGTGATGGATCTAACTAAGGAAAAGAAGGATAGTTTCTTAATGTTTTTAGTTGTAGAAAATTTAAAAGCATTGCACTATGCGCTTATGAGTGTTGTTGCGGAATTCCACACCTCACATATGTTTTCATTCCATGTTCATCTTCAGCAAAGTTATGGAAAAGCACTGAAGGACTGATACATAGCCTTGATAAAGGCGGGAATAGTAGTTCAGATCTGAGGAGTTATACTCATGAACAACAAACATAATTTTTGTTTGCATGGCTGAAGGTACATTTTAAGTTACAAGTACATTAATTTCATGTTATTTCCTTATGTTTGAATGATATTAATTATGTGTTGAGTTGTTTAGTTCATTCTATCAAAATCATCTATAGTATTTGAATGTAAAATAAATAGACAACTCAATTATAGAAATTAATTTAATTTATTCATAAAGAAATACAATTTCAGTTTCCCACACAAGTCGTGGGATGTAACTTATATGTATTGAAGATAAAAGATACATATACATTAAAATATAAGAAAAACAAGAATGAAGAAACCCATCTTTTCCTGATTGTGTTTTTGTTATCTTAATCTTCATCATCTTCAGTCCCACACCTGCTTCATCTTCATCTCCAGCTCAATATCGATACATGTGGACATATAGCAAATTGTTATTAGATCTCCGGTTCTTTTCTTTATTATTTTGTTTACACTTTAAGAAGATTAATCTATGATGTAATCATAGATAAGATACATGAAATTAATTAAAGAAAGAATTAGAAAGTACATCTTAGTGTCATTAAGGGGTATTCAAGCGTTTTTTAATTAATCAAGGCAAATAAAGAGAATCAAAACATGATATAAGAAAGGCTATTTGCCTTATTTTTTCTAAATATTTTCAATCAGGCAAGTATAGGAAATAAAGTGCATTTTTAATGACATTAAAATCACATTGTAGTGGTTGGTACAATGCATATAAAGATATATTTGGCATTAATGAGAAACAAAGATAATTTATAGATCTCGCAATAAATATTAAAAGCCACATGGTACAATGAACATTGAATTCAAAACTACAAGTATTGTTTTCAAGTTCAATTTGTAGATGCTTCAAACAAACCGCCATAATTAAAGAACTGATTGATTTAAGAAGAAAAGAGAGATGCAAATTCAAATTTCAAAATAGTCATGCTTCAAGAATCATAATCAAACAGGGCCATCATTTTTCAAAGAAAAGTTAGTACTTCAGATTTTCAACAATTTTTAGCAAAATGATCATAATGAATTCATAATAGAAATGATCTAAGACATTATCGGATGAAAAGTTGGTTCTCATCAAAGTAGATTACCACAAAGTATAGTTTTCAAAATCATGTGATCAATTTCAACCAAAGGTTTACATGGTGCATGTAGAAGATATGATTTTCGAGGTGCAAAATCAAATCATATCATCAAAAGGTACAAAGTTCAAATTTGTAAAGCAACTTAACAAAGTAGGTATACTTGCACAAAAGAAGTGAAACATGCATTCGATGGTATTTTTTTAGTACAAGTCTACAAAACTTTAATAGCACTATAAAAGAAGATATGTAGTTATTTCAAGAAATTATACAAGCTACAAGACCTATAAACAATCAACCTAAACTTAGTAGTGAGACACGAATAATGAATCTCAAACAAGACCATCATTTCAAAGCATCAACTCAACTAAATTATACAAATTCAAAGTGTTAGAATTTGAACTGAATGATGAGAACAAGAATCATCCATATAAATGAAGGTTATAGAAGAAAAATTGGATCCATATTGTTTAGCTTAGTTCACAAGATATTATGGAAATCAGTTCATATAATCATATAGCCACAAAATGTACAAATGTATGACTACCGATCCATCAAACTTTGTCAATGGGAATCCAAATGAAAAGGAACAAGACCTGAAAATATTTTTCTCAAAGACACAGTTCACCTGTAAAAAGCACATCATTCTTAGATCAAATTATCAACTATGAGGAAAAAATCACCAATCTATAAGCATTAAATATAGAAGTGCAAGTATCATCAATGTTGAATGAGAAATATGATGTATATAGCTATAGAATTACTCTTTTGTGAGAGGTTATCCTGTACACTTTTAAGTATGTTAAGGTTTGTTTCGTAGCATGGAGAAATAAAATGTGAAGGGAGTCATATTTGACAAATTGGCAAGTAACACAATCTCTATGAAAAGAAAACAAGGCCCAAGACATGTAAAAACCAAGAACCCTTAAGACCTCATAATAACCGTGAAATATTATAGATTCTAAAAATTTCTCATGGAGACATAGAGAAGATATGAATGCTTGAAGTAGGCTACAACTAGGAGCCTTTAGAAAATTCCTTAGAGAAACAATAATGCACAAGTCAAATACATTACAACAGAATGAAAATAATATGGAGTTTGAGTTTCTATATAGCAAGCTGAAACATTTACAATTCGAATTATCAAATATTAATCATACAAAGAGATTTTATAGATTCTAAGCAAGATCTAATTTGTTTTGATCAACCATGCACACCAATATTAAAGAAAAAAACAAGCATAACTCCAAGTATGAGCCATGAGTTGATCCTTAAATCAACAATGAGATAACAAACTCAAAATGGCCACCAAGAAATAAACAGAGTTACTTCATTACATAGCTCAAATCGAGCTTTACCAGTAAAACTAAATGAATATGGAGTACAAGAAATATAATGTTAAGTAGATACATACACAACCAAAATTCATCTTCTCGGGTAAAAGTATAATAAAATGCAACTTGGAAGGATTTCAAACTAGATCAAAATATAGGCTGAGTTTCAAAGAATAACCTCTCTCAAAATAAACAACATTATAAATCAAACCCATCAGTGGTTTTTAGAAAGAATCAAAGTAGAAAAATGTATATTTTACTCAATCGTGGAAGCCCCAACTCAATACAACTTGAGAGCAGCGGTTTTAAGGTGCATAGAAAAGAAAGAAAACAAATCTTTCTTTTCTAATAAAGGACAACCATTGTTAAATACAAGATAAATGATACCCATAAAAGAAAAATTACTAGTTATAAATAACCAAATCTATTAAAACCCTCGAAGGCAAAGGATACCTAGCTTAGGATTCCATCAAGCAAGAAATTTTAGAACCAACATGCATTTTCAATATTTTCAAGACTAGATCAAAAGGAAAAATTGAAATGGAAGTATACAGTACAAAAATCATAATAACTCACCATACTCAGTAATGGTGGCTTGAACAAAAGGAATATAAAGGATTGTATAGTAGCAAAAACAAGTTCAATGTTTTCTTTAATGGATGCCAAGAAAAATAAATTCCAAGGCTTTGTCGGCTAACATGAGCTCATGAGTTAAAATTACCAAAATAATATGGTTTCCAACACTTTTTCTCCTCATATCAACATGAGTTTCCCTAACTCACCTATAGATTCAAAATGCACACGTGTCACAGGGGCATGAAACCCTAACTTTAATAGGGTCAACATTCATCACTTGAATACCATGATGGGTCACAATATCATGGAGAGGAGACCTATTTACCACAATAGGTAGAGATATGATTAAGGTTTTTAACCTTAGTTTGATAATAATGCAAAGGGGAAATGCACGTGATTGGGACCATATTGCGAAAAAAATCATAAGGTCTTTGACCTTATTTTTTCCTTGCAAATTATTAAGGTTTTAGACCTTAATAAAACTATGCACATGTGATCTTGACCGCTTTCACATATATTATTGGATAAGTTAAGTAAACAGAGGGGCCAATGATGGACAATTTTTTTACCTTAATTTTTGCTAAAATAACCTCATACCTTCCAAGGTCGGATAAAGACAAAGTATAGGTGTCATATGCAAGAAGTAGACAACAAATCACATGTCAATAGGTGTCACATAAAAGTGCCAAAGAAAATAGATTGTTTTAATAATGCGAGTAAGAAGAAAAAGCTGCACAATAAGACAAGTCCACCTTTACATGCATCTCATGTTTGTGACTTGCAGATCAAGAAATTTTTAAAATAGCAATTAAATCATTCACCCAAATTATCTTGATCTTTCAAAATCGAGACCGTTCACATCATACAAGCCTCGATAAATAATCAAATTAATTTGACTTGGGGTATCTTTTTAGAGAAATTAAGGCTATTTTTACATTATAATCATCTTGCATGTTTATTTTAGCCTTTTATTTATTCATAATAGAGGCTAATAATATCATGCAAGTATGAGTTAGGATTGATTCTATTTTTAGGGTTGGGGTGAATTTTTTTTATTTATTGTGTGTATTGGCAAGGTGTAGAGGAGGACTTTGTAGGTACCTTGAGTGATGAAGCCATTGGCCATATTACTCGTGAATGAGAGCTAGTTTATTACCTTTCCAATTATTTTTAGTGGTGTGTTTTATGATAGTAATCATTTTGAATTTAATTCCCCTGAATTAGTTAATCTTGTTTATATTATTTAGCTTGTTGCAAATTGGTATTATTCTCGCTAGTTTTAGTGTGCAATTATTTGTTGTGTTGTTGTGAGCAGTCCCTCAAAAATTAACTGAAAACCATTGGATCGCATCTTATTTAACCTATTATCAGTATATTGTGCATGTTTATTTGTCAAGCCCTCAATACTTTTGGTGTATCACCCTATTAAATTTCAGTTTTAGCCACCTTTTACCCTTAAACCCCACAATTTTTATTTTTAGGATACATCCTAAGAAGGAACTAGCCTTGTAATTCTAAAGACTCACCTCGAATAGGGATACCCATAGCCCATGAGGTGTCTCAATTGTATCTACAGAAGTGGGGGAGAAGGAAATTTTAACAAATATGTCAACCTATTAAACCTCAATATGGTGTACTTCGAGAGATAATATTTTCCAAATCTTTCTAATGAGTTCTAGGAGGAAGTCAAGTCTAAGGGGAGTGGGATGTAGTGCCTAATCCTCTTCAATTCCAATTTTTAAATGATCATGATTATTATTTGTTTAGTTACATGGAAAATATTATGATATTTTAGATAACATGTTGTTAGACAATATGGACATTATGATTATCATTGTTTTTGTGACTCTTATTATCGATTGTGTTGATTCTTAGTGGACATTGATAGCTATTGTAGTACATGATGATGATTTAGTGTTTTTTTGTTATATGTTGACATCTTGGACTCTTGACAATGATGATTATGTTAGACGATTGGACTAACCATAAAATCACATTTATAATATGAGTTATTAATATTGTGATGATAATAGTTCATCAGTAATATGTACTTAAATGCATCTAGATAGATATAAGTTATAGTGGATCTATGAAATTCATGGTTATCGTAATATATGAATTGTAATAGATGGTTATGCATAGTAAGCATCACGGTGATGATAAATTTTAATGAATATTGTAGAATTGTGATGATTAGTAATTGTAAATAATTGATTTAGAATATAATTTCTTAACCATGATAATGATGCAATTATGTTGTATGATGATGTTATTTGATAAATGATATATGTTTTTTTATTTATTGACATATTGATATGGCCTTGAGGCTAAAGGTGGTATTGTCTTGGTTGGTTGTAGGAAATGAAATCACAATAAATAAAGAAGGGACTAAGAGACTATCTATGGAAAAATACAAGGTTTTTACAACAAGTTCACCTTGATAGCCATGTGAGTGTGTGTACATTGTTGTTTTGCTTGTTATGTTGCTTAGAAGGTCTCCAAGGGGGAGAGCAACCTCGAAGTGACCATGGGTGTGGATATTGTGTTTTTGTTTCTATTATTTTTCTTAGTTGATTATGTGGTTATATTGAATTCTAATGTTTCTCCATGCCCTTTATGTTATTAGTTTGCCCCTTGTTTAACTTAATTAAAAATGTGGATTTTATTAATTGAGTGATGTGAAAATGGGGGAAATGAATTTGGTAGATAGTCCTTTTTCATCATGATTTTGCATTGATTTATTTTATTTTGGTTTGTGTACCCATCCCTATCTCCAAAACTCGGATTTGGGATTTGATCCCATTTTGGAGGCTTCGGGACAAATTTTACTTGTCTCATACCCCTTAAACTCTCCCACAAACCAAACCTATGATATGATGGGTTAAATTTAACCCCTATTATGTGTTTTTAAAGGAAAATAGCTAATTGATTTACACCTTTTTCCTAACTCTCTTAATGATGTCATTGAAAGTGTGGAATAGGGGATTGTGTGTAAGAAAGGAATTGTCATGCCTTTACCTTACTCATTTATGGATTCTTGGATTATGTGTTTGAATTGTGAGGTGGATTGGGGAGAAATGATGTGGCATCCTACATGGAGCCACCTCACCATCCCCTCAACCATTTTCTATTTATTGGATTTTCTCGGTTTTTGCGGGTTAGTTGCTTGGGTTTTTCTAGAAAAGACATTAGAGTTTGGGTGCTTACTAGATTGAAAGAGTTATCAATGGAAAGGTAGACTCTTATACCTTTTATTTTAGTCATTATTGTTTATGTTATGTATTTTAAATATATGAATTCATTTTATTTTGTATGGATTTGGGTAGATTTGGCCATAGGGATGGTGTAGGGAGAGAGAAATGGAGCCGTTTAGACGGTTAAAAGGAAGTGTGTGAGAATATTTTTTGAGGGAGTGTTGGAAGGAATCCACCTATGTGGAGTTAAAAGGGAAATAAATTATTTTGGTGTCTTTTAATATGGAGGGAAAGGGTGTATGTGATTTGTGTTAGTGCACTTGGAGGCATTGGGTGGATCCCTATCCCACTTAGGAGGTATAAGGAGATGGCTACCGAATTCTTTTCTCCTATGGATAAACTTGGTGCCTACATGTATTTACATATAAATGGTTTATTTCTTGTGTTTATCTTTGTGGTTACGGATTCTCGTTGTATTTGAGTGTTATATGTTGAATCGATTTTCTAAGATTCATCATGGTTTAAAAACCCCTTATTTTCCCATTATTGGGTTTTCTAGGGGCCAATGACAAGGTAGGATTCACCTTATCATTGGATTAAGTTTTGTAGGCAAGTGTTGCCTAGCTCCTTCTTTTTTGTTTATGTGTTACATATTAAATATATGGGATGGAGTTGTAGATGTGTTTAAAAAAACATAGATTTGTTGTAAATTTAGCATGTTCTCTCCACTTTTGAGTGGAGGGATTTTTGCACTTGCATTTTAAATTTGATATTCTTGTAATGGATTATTTCAACTTGTTATGAATCATCAAGCTAAGAAATATATTTATGTAAATGGTTTTTTTCCTTTTGGAAATTTTCTTATCATTTTATATATAGTTAAAAAACAAAGTGCGGGAGGGGGATGGGGGCGGTCTTGTAAATGTTTGATTATTCATATTTATTCTTTTTAAATGGGTGTCTATGATGGTCAAATTATATTATTCATGTTATACTTATAACAATATTACCAAAAAAATATGTAAGAGTAGTTCCTTATTATAAAAAAAAGAAACTTTTTTTCCTCCTACTCATGTATTCCTTTTAAACTATAAGTCCAACAAATGTGTGTGTGTGTGTGTGTGTGTGTTTGTGTGTGTGTGTGTGTGTGTGTGTGTGTGTGTGTGTGTGTGTGTGTGTGTGTGTGTGTGTGTGTTTGTATACACACACACACACACACACACACACACACACATACATACATATCTAACACATTACTAAACCAAGGAATACACACACACACACACACACACACACACACACACACACACACACACACACACACACACAAATATATACATAATGGTTGTTTTCCTTTTGGAAATTTTCTTATCATTTTATATATAGTTAAAAAACACAATGCGGGGAGGAGGGGGAGGAGTCTTGTAAATGGTTGATTATTCATACTTATTCTTTTTAAATGGGTGTCTATGATAGTAGAATTCTATTATTCATGTTATACTTATAACAATATTACCAAAAAAATATGTTCAAGTAGTTTCTTATTATAATAAAAAGATACCTTTTTTCCTCTTATTTGTGTATTCCTTTTAAACTATAAGTCCAACATCTTTCTCACTCTCTCTATATATATATTCCCTGGTTTAATAATGTGTTTTCAAAAAGTATATTCCCTAGTTTAATAATGTGTGTGTGTGTGTATGTGTGTGTATATATATATATATATATATATATATATATATATATATATATATATAATTTTACATTGATTTATTTTATTTTGGTTTGTGTACCCATCCCAATCTACAAAACTCGGATTTGGGCTTTGATCCCATTTTTGGAGGCTTTTGGGACAAGTTTTACTTGTCTCATACCCCTTAAAATCTCCCACAAACCAAACCTATGATATGATGGGTTAAATTTAGCCCATATTATGTGTTTTTAAGGGAAAATAGCTAATTGATTTACACATTTTTCCTAACTCTCTTAATGATGTCCTTGAAAGTGTGGAATGGTGGATTGTGTGTGAGAATGGAAGTGTCATACCTTTACCTTACTCATTTATGGATTCTTGGATTATGTGTTTGACTTTTGAGGTGGATTAGGAGAAATGATCTGGCATCCTACATGAAGCCACCTCACCATCTCCTCCTCCATTTTCTATTTATTGGATTTTCTTGGTTGTTTTGGGGTTCTTGGGGTTTTTTTAGAAAAAGATGTTAGATTTTGGGTTCTTACAAGATTGAAAGAGTTATCAATGGAAAGGTAGACTCTTATACCTTGGATTTTATTCATTATTGTCTATGTTATCTATTTTAAATATATGAATTCATTTTATTTTGTATGGATTTGGGTAGATTTGGCCATAGGGATGGTGTAGGAGAGAGAAATGGAGCCATTTGTATGGTTAAAAGGAAGTGTGTGAGAATATTTTTGAGGGAGTGTGGGAAGGGAATCCACCTATGTGGAGTTAAAAGGGAAATAAACTATTTTGTTGTCTTTCAATATGGAGGGAAAGGTTGTATGTGATTTGTGTTAGTGCACTTGGAGGCATTGGGTGGACCCCTATCCCACTTGGGAGGTATAAGGAGATGGCTACCATATTCTTTTCTCCTTTGGATCAACTTGGAGCCTATGTGTATTTGCATTATAAAGGGTTTATTTTTGTCTTTCTCTTTGTGGTTGTGGAATCTGTTGTATTTGAGTGTTATATGTTGAATCCATTTTCTAAGAGTCATCATGGTTTTAAACACCCCTTATTCTCCCATTGTTGGGGCTTAGGGGCCAATGAGAAGGTAGGATTCACCTTATCATTGGACTAAGTTTTGGAGGTGAGTGTTGCGAGCTCCCTTCCTTTGTTGATGTGTTGCAAATGGAGGAGAAAAAATATGCATATTAAATCTATGTGATGGAGTTGTAGATGTGTTTAAAAAAATAGAGATTTGTTGTAAAATTTTCGGTGTGTTGTCTCCACTTTTGAGTGGAAGGATTTTTGCAATTGCATTTTAAATTTGATATTCTTGTAATGGATTATTTCAACTTGTTATGAATCATCAAGCTAAGAAATATATCAAGTAAATGGTTGTTTTCCTTTTGGAAATTTTCTTATCATTTTATATATAGTTAAAAAACACAGTCTTTGGGGGGGGAAGGGGGTGGTGAGGGCGGTCTTGTAAATGGTTGATTATTCATACTTATTATTTTTAAATGGGTGTATATGACGATAGAATTCTATTATTCATGTTATACTTATAACAATATTACAAAAAAATATGTTCAAGTAGTTCCTTATTATTAAAAAAAAAACTCCTTTTTTCCTCTACTAAGCAATATATATATATATATATATATATATATATATATATATATATATTCCTTTTAAACTATAAGTCCAAAATATATATATATATATATCTGTGTGTGTGTGTGTGGTTTATTAAAAATATATATGTTTTAAAAAATTATTAATTTTATTTTTTTACCCCAAACCACCTCATCCACCTTCCAATGGATCCACGGCGAGGTCGTACATCTTGCTACCCTAACCTATGCAAATTAATACATCTTCAACATGTAAACTAATAGAAACTCTGTGTGTGTGTGTGTGTGTGTGTGTGTGTGTGTGTGTGTGTGTGTGTATGCATGTATGTATGTTCACCCAAATCAGACTTATCCTTGTGCTTCAACAAAAAAATGAGGGTAACACAATACCCACAACAAGAAAATGTAGTATAATCTATATAAAAAATAAACTACATATTGCAAACCCTCAAATAGAGTGCAAAAATAAACCAAAATGTTAGATGGGAAGAAATTTTCCCTTCATTATAGATCTTGAAGAAAAAAGGAAACCACCATAACTTCTCATAAGCCTCCATGGCCTCCATCTTCTCCTACCTGCAAAACCTACATCAAAAAATGCGAGAAAATAAGTCAACAAATGAATCAAAGGATAAACATAAGGAGGACCTAGGGATTTTTAGGAATACCTAGAATTTAGGGTGAGTATTAAAACAATCCAATGGCCAAGATTTAAACCTCACCACTTAAAATTGATGGGAATAGACATTTTATTAAGTGTATGGGTAATTTAATTAATGGGGCCACTTAGGTTACTTTATACATGGGTAAAGTGGGATTAGGTTGTGTTGTGACCCTTTGATTATGGGATAAATAAACAATATGGTACATGGGTATTTAAATAATTTATTTAAAGGGATTAAAATGAATAAATTTAATGTGTATCTAAATAAATAATCGAGGAAATGGATGGTATCACTTATGGAAATAAAATTAAATTCAACTTAGGAAATGATTTTTAATAAATGTAAGAGGAATTTTAATCGATAAAATAAACAAGGTTCATATAGGAAATATTTAAATAAAATTAATGGGAACTTAGGAGGAGGCTTAACTCCGTAACAATTTAGGGGAATTATTTAATAGTATTTAATCATTAATTTGGTTCGAATCCTTTAAGAGAGTGTAGTATTAATATACTATAAATTAACTAAACATGTCCTTAGTTAAATAAATGCAATTCATGTATGTTTAAACAAAAATATATTGTCGTAATTTTCTTGTAATGTGATATAGTTTTTGTTGGTTTTGGCGTGGTGAAAATGTGGGAGTTACAAATAGCTCATAGTAGAATAGTAAGGTGAAAGGAGATGGTTTGAATGGCATGGGTGATAGGAATTGAAATGGTCATTTAAATTTTGATCAATGGGCCAATTTAGAGGAATGATTGAAGAGAATGATATGTTTATTTCATGGCAACAAATCTGCTGCTTTGAAATGATGATCGATTTCTAACTTCAATCAATAAGATAATTTCAAAAGAAAATGGATAATTTAAAAGTGATGACCATAGAATGGTTGATTGATATAATTGAATAATGTGATGAAGGATAGAATATTAGTTAAATGATGAAGAAATTTTAGATAGATAGTAGAGGGTAGTAAAATTTGATGAACGTTATCTATCTTATACATTTTGAATGGCTAGTTGATATAATAGAAAAATTATGCATTTTGAAATTATCTATTTCTATAAATAATTACACATATACTTTCGAAAGGTAGATAATACTAATAAACTTTGGATTCTCCATAAATGTAAGAGAATTACATGACCAATAAATAGATGAAAACGCATTTATTTTCTACCCCATTTCCATGTAAATCTTTGGACGATGTAAATAACTAAAAACAATAGTGGGGACATCTCTAAAAATAACTAAATACTACTTTCGATCAAAATATGGAAACAATTAATTTTATTCATAATCCCTTATTAATGTAAGATTTGCAAATAAATTAGTCAAAAACGAAATCCCACTAGTATTTCACGTATATGCAGTTTTAAATGGATAGTTTTTCAAAGCATGCATTCCAACATGAACATCATCTTTGGATTTTTAGATTTTTGTAATCAACTTGAACCAATAATTTTGAATAAGTTTATGTTTCATTTAATATTGATGATTAAGGATAAATTTCCTAAAGATAGTCATAAAAGAAAATATTTTTGTTTTAGTAGATAATTTAATCATTAAGTTAGGGGACCAAAGATAAGATTTAAAAATGAAAAATACTTTAGAGTTGTGTATGTGGATGGTAGTATTTCTTTAAACTACAACATTTAGTTAGAAATTAATACAATATAAAACCAAATTTTATTTTTTTAGATTAAATAACTATTTATTTTATAGGGGACCAAGAAACCAAGCAATACAGAAGCTAAAATAAACAAACAAGAAGACACCATAAACATCCGTGAGAAGAGATGAAACCAACAAACAAGGGCAGCTCTTAAAAGAGAAAAGCAAGAAAAATCGGGCTTGACCTAGAGACCAAAGAACTAAGTCTAATAACTTGACTAAGATCGTATAGAACTAAATAAAGTAACTCCCCTGAATGACTACATGTAATCGAATGATGTTTGTCTAGACCACCCTCCACCCGCCATGCCGTTCTCAAAATCCGATAAGTAATTAAGATCCACCACTATGTTCCTCTAGTGCCCTCTCCTCTTTGACACTTATTATATTTTGATTTTGATTATTGTTGACTATAGACATGGATATTATTATATCATTTTGGTTTAGTATGATGTTAGATGATAGAGATATTCTAACTATTGATGGATTGTGATTCATAGTATGATTTGTGTGGATTCTTAGAGACATAGAGAGACATTTTATATTTATGATGATGATGTGTTGTTAGCATATATATTTACTGACATTCAGAATTCTCTTTATGTTGACTATGATCTATCATTTCAACTAATATCATGATATCATTGATATCGATTAAATGGTAGAATCGATCTATTGTTGAATTATAGACAAATGACATCCTTGTTTAGTTTAAGTGATGATTTAGTTATATGAAGATGTTTATTGATGGATGTGTATATATTTTATCTTTTATGTATTTGATGCAGCCACAAGGCCAAAGGAGGTATTGTGTGATTTTGCAGGTAATTATATCACAACAATCAAAAGGGGATTAGGAGACCAACCGAATCATAATACTATATGAATACACCGACGATCACCATGGAAGCTTATTTAATGTGTTATGTTATTTTATGAGTTTTCTTAGGTGGTCCCCATGGGGATGACCTCTAAAGGTGACCATGGACTATGTGTGTAATTATTTATCTTTTATTTTATTTATTGTGGAGTATGTGATTTATTTTGGGATGTAATTCATTTAAGCATTCTTGTTTAATGTGCATTACTTAAATGGAATAATAATGTTTTTTTAAGTTAATTGGGGATGTAACAAAAGGGAAATTTAAAAGATTATTTGGTCATTTGGATCTTGTGATTTAAGTTGAGTGTGTGTGACTTTGAGTGTCAAACCCTTCCTTGGGAAATTCGGATTTGGGCATAAGGGCCATCTTTGGAGGCTTGTGGGACAAGTTAAGATTGTCCCACACCTATTAAATTCTTATACAAACTATACCTATGGGTTGGGGGTAAAAATTAGACCCCATTATGTTTTTTAAGGAAAAAGGTTACATTTATTTCACTTTTCTACATGGGTTTTAAATTATGCCCTTAGGGGGTGTGGATTTGTGTTGAGTGTGCAAGAGGTTTGTCATTTCTCTCAACCACCCATTTATTGTTCCTTGGGTTTGAGGTTTGAATTGTGAGGTGGAGTTGAGTATTTGATGTGGGATCCTACATGGAGCCACATCACCCTCCTTTTCTCTTTTTCTATATATGAAATTTCATTTGTTTGTTTGGGGGTTACTTCATTTTATTGTGCACTTTTATTTTTGGGAGTAATAGTGTTTTTAGAGTGCTTGCTGGAGTTTTGGAGCATAGTGAAGTTGGATTGAGATTGAAGGATCTTGGAGTGTGATTCTTTTATCATGTTATTACTATAGAAAGGTAAGAACTACACCCTTGTTTTACTTGTTTGTTTTTATATGTGTGTATTACATGTAAATGAATGGTTTGTGTGCTTGTTGGGATCTTGGGTATAATTCCTAAGTATGGTGTAGGAGAAGGATATGGGGATTTTCTATTGTAGGGAGGCATAAGATTTTGGTTTCATGTTTTGGGAGGGAGTTGGATTGGGTTCCCCACTTTTAATAAGAAAATGCTTACTTTTCTTTCTTGGTTATTTTGAGGGAGACATAAAATATTGTAGGGAGGCATAAGAGGATCTTGAGGGAGGAATAAGATTTTTGTAGGGGTTCTTGAGTTGTGTTTTGGATGGTTTTAAGTTGGGAACCTAATCCCATTGGTAGGTATAAGTGATCTTCTCATAGTTCGTTTCTCTATTGGCTTTGATTTTTCAAGCCTTGTGTATTTTGAAAGTTACATTCTTATGATTGTTATATTGTGATTGAATATGTTTTAAATGGATGTGAAAGAGTGTATTGTGATGTTGAAGCGTTGTGCTAGTTTCCATGGGTTTTCTCCATTTTTTATTACACTTCAGTTGGGGCTCGGGGGCCAATGAGGAGGATAGCTTCTTCTCTTCACTGGATTATTGGTTGGGTGGAGCGTGTTTCCTACTACCCCATTTTTGTTGTGATTGAAGTAAAAAAATGGTGGAGATCTTGTTGAAGATTTGGGATTTGGAGCATTTGTAGATCAAAATAAATCCTTCATTAAAGAAAATTTTCTTGTAATTCACACATAAGGTGGAAGACAAGTAGTCTTGCATTTGAAGGAAAACTTGTATTGTAAGTGTTAATTGTTAAGTTACAATGTATTGTTGGAAAGAAAGATTTTTGTATTGTAATAATTGAGCTATGGTCAAAGAAAAATAAAGTTCGTTGATATTTGTAGGAGTTGCATTATTGTAAGAATCAAAGGAAAACTTGGAATTTGTAAATCATTGAGAATGTATTCTTAGCAACACTGAAATGTGATATCGGTGTTTGTGTCTCTTTGAATGAATGGTTGTGGTTGTAATGGAAGAATGCACTAAGTTATAGTGAATTACCTTTTTGAAGGATTACATTCTTGTTGTGGAAAAGAAAGCAATAATACTTAGGAATAGATTGAATTTCATTCCTTCATTTGAGCTTGAAAGAAATTTCATTAGAAAAGTAATCTTGTAATTGTTTTTTTGTATGCTATTGAAATAGAAAATCTATATAATTTAGTGATTTAAGTCATGGAATGAATAAATGGTTTAACCTTTCAACTAGTGAATTTAGGCACCCAAATTCAAGATAAGGTTACACTGTAAATCACCCTAGTAAAAAAAAATGGAAAAATTGTTGAAATGATGGTTATGTTTTCGAAGAACATGACCGCCGCCTTGACAGAGCGGTCGTCTATGGACCATCATGCAATATCAAAGTGGTAGTCTTTAAACCGCCACCTAGGTAGGGTGGCGGTTTACAAATCATCACCTAGGTATTACGGAGGTTACAGGACCTACGGCTTGCTCGGGGTGGCGGTTTCATCACTATCAGCGTAGAAAAATTAAAATCTGTGACTGGGAAACTATGAGCCTACAAATTTTAAAAGGAGACTACCCACAGACTATAGGTTAAAAAATTTATTGTTTAAGTACGTAAATACTTGAATGGACATTTAAATGTATTAAATCTCATAGATTAAATGGAAATAGGGTTTTTCCCAAATAAAGAACTCAAGAATGGAAATAACTAAATAACTACTCCAGATTTAGGGTAGAACCTCTACAATCAACAAATAGAAGACATTGCTATAACAAATCCATAAAATAAACTAAACTAAGCTTGATCCAAATGAATCCCTCCATGGCTTCCCTCCTTGCTTTCATGGCTTCCACTCCTCCAACCTACAAATTAAAGAAAAGAAAAGAGACCAAATGAGGAGGCTAGGGAAGAAAACATTTAATAAAATTTCAGAAAGATGGTTAGGGTTATCTCGAAACTCTAAGATCTAGTGGCCACAATTGATTTGATCCAAGGGTTAAGAATAAACTCTACAATTTTTAAATAAGAATCAATAGTATGCTCTATTAAATAATTAAAATGTATGTGAAAATGGGTGAATGGGGCCACTTACTACCCTAGTATGTTAAGTTAGTTATGTGACTCTCCTAGTATTTTTTTCATAAATGATTCAATGGAAATTTTAATCTAAGAATTTAAGGAACTAAGGTAACTAAGGATAAGGGCTAGATAAATATGGGTTTGAATGATTATTTGAAGGGGGGAACTATTTAAGTAAGTAAAAGAATTAATGGAAACTTTTCTAGTGGATTGTAATTGTAATGAAATTGACTTTAGAAATGGGACAAGAATATTTATTTATTAATCTAGACCTGATCCACATAGTGTAATGTAGTTGATTTCTAGTAGGAGATAATTAAACGTATTATAGGGTATGTCACCCTTGCAATATTTCTATAAAAAAAAATCTGCGACTTTCTAGATAAATGTTTAAGGTTTAATGTGAATTTAAAACATCGATATTACAGGCGTTACATTTGGTATCGAGTTGTGGGTTCAACACTTAGACCCTGACACACTTGGAAACATAATACATAACAAGAAAACTTAGCACAACTTTAAACCTATATCACATAACTTTGCATGATATTTTAAAATGTATAAAACCTAGAAAACTGAAACAAAACCTAGAATGATAAACTAACTCTCACCTTGGTCTATGCAGGAGGCGCAAACTAGATGAGGGGTTCTTACACATGGACCTAGAATTACTATCCCCCAATCAGAAGTAGCAACCATAATGCCTCAAATAATGTAGACACTATAGGATGATAATGTCGAAATATATGTAGAGGATATTTAGGAGGAGATCTAGCAAATAGGATAGAGAGCCATCAGTAGAGGATCTTGCACCTTCTAGACATAGTGATGAGTATAGGGCAGAGAACTCCCACGTGGTGTCACCAAATGAGATTCACCACACGGAGAGGTCATGGAGGCGGGGCTACATGAAACAAAGATAGATCTTGAATCCCTAAGAAGCATGATGATCATGTTGAGAGTCTTATAAGTAGATAATCTATAGTCTCATATCAGATAAGAGAGATTGTGAAATTCCATCCATCTCATTTCACCTGGGAACAATGGGGATTTCAAGCAGAGGTGCGGTTGGTTAGCAAAGGATAGATGAGTTCCACAACCTATGTCAAGTATCCATGACGGTGGTGGAGTATGAGAGTCATTTTATGGACTTGCTTGATGACGTAGAATACATGTAGGACAAGGTGAGGATCCACAGGTTCATCAAGGGCCTAAACCTAGACTTAGGAGGGGTAGTGCACATATATTTTCGTAACCATTAGCATAGGTCGTTGAGAAGGAATATATTATGAAGGAGACCAGAGGGAAGATGCGGCAGAGCTAGAGATATGAGTGTAGAGCCATATCCAAAGCAAATGCAAAATTATAGGTCAAGGAGGTCAACTACCCCTCCTCGTGGCAGACATGGTTCTACACAGTCTTCATTCAGACCACCAAAAGATCCACCTTAGTAGTAGTATCAACACACTCATCCTCTATTTAGGCCTCAATAAATATTTGATGCTAAGAGGGGACGTAGTATGGGGCCTCGTCTTAGGGGACGGTCGAACTCGTGCACTACCTAGATCTCGAGTTAGCAATAGCTCGTCAAGAGTGATCACAATAATCCCTAAGCAGGATCATCGTAATCCTTCTTCACTAACCACCGCGATCTACCCGCAAGAGTTGCTTCTCATTGGAGGGGACATGGTAGTTACTACGAATGTGTTGTACTTGTGCATCATTAGAGAGAGTGCCCTTAGAACCATAATAACAAGGGTAAGGAACCAATTTCAGAGCCTATATTAGGTAATATGGCAAGGAGCCATAGGATATATGTAGTAGTCAAGGACCACTAGGAAAAGCACCAGGGCATGGTTATTGAGATGACATGTAGCATTGATGGCATTTCTGTTTCTATTTTATTTAATTCAAGCTCCTCAGATTCTATTATTTCTCCATTTTTAGTAGAGCGATACAGGCTATTGGTAGTTAGGTAGAACCATAGTTGGGATATGGAGATGGCTTCTTGATCCAAGCCCATAGTGGACTCCTTAGTCAAGGAGTTCATAGTTGACCTAGGACCCTTTTCCATGACCTTGGATCTTTGTATCCTTCCTTTAGGTTCCTATGGGATTATTTTGGGCATGGATTGGTTATCTGCACAGGATAGATTTTATTGTTATAGTAAGGTAATATCATAGGATATGATTTGGGAGTGGGGATAGTGATAATGGAAGTTAGTATACCCACCTCTATTTACACCATATCTATTATGCAACTTAAGTGGTGTGCGCGACAAGGTTTCTAGTTGTATCTTTATCACGGTTCGTGACATGATTAGACAATGAGTCTAGTGGTTTGTCACTTGATGATCATCATATCTTGAGGGGGTTTTCATATGTCTTTCCGGGGTAGCTTCCAGGGTTACCTCCCCCACGTGAGATATATTTTCACATTGATTTGGTTCCGAGAGCAGAGCCTATCTCATGAGCACCTTATAGGATGACTACCCCTGAGCTCTATGAGCTCAAGTTGTAGCTAGAGGGACTTCTAGAGAAAGTCCTAATCTATCCTAGTGTATCCCCTTGCGGTGCACCGATCGAGTTGATTTTGTAAAGAATAAGGACTTATCCTTGCGATTGTGTATCGATTATCATCAACTAAACAAAGTAACGATCAAGAATCGTTACCCCCTTCCACGTATTGATGATTTGTTTGATCAAATGAAGGGGGCCACAATATTTTCCAAGATAGATCTTAATTATGGATACCATCAGTTGAGGATCATAGAGGAAGATATTCATAAGACATCCTTCCATATGAGATATTTCTACTATGAGTTCACAGTAGTGCCTTTTGGTTAGATAAATGACCCCGCAGTATTCATGAGTTTTATGAATGGGTATTCTGGACAATTTTATATCTCTTCATGCTCATATTTCTTGATGAAATTTTTGATTTACTCACGTATGTGTGAGGAGCATAAGGAGCACCTTCGCTAGGTTTTGTAGTATTTTAGAGAGCAACATATTTACGGGAACCTGGATAAGTGTGCATTCTTTCAGTCAGAGGTGCAGTACTTGGGTCACATTATTTCTCGGGAAGGTATTGTCATTGATTCTTCAAAGATTAGAGCTATTATTGATTGGCTGTGCTTAACCAATGTGGACCGAGGTGTGCGGTTTCATGGGGTTGTGAGTTACTACAGGAGATTTGTTCGGACTTTGCTCAGATTGCACACCCCATCACTTCCCTTCAATGGAAAGGAAAGAATTTTTTTGGTCCAACAAATGTGAGTAGGCCTTGATATCTTGAATTGATTCCATACATAAACACCTGATCCTTGTTGTGCTAGAATTTTAGAGGGATTTCTTTTTGTATTCATAATTTTAGAGGGATTAGGTGGTGTACTTCGATGTAGGATGGCCATGTAGTTGCATTTAAGTCTCAAAAACTCAAATATCATGAGATAAATCATCATACTCATGACCTTGAGCTTACAATAGTGGTACTTGGTTGAGTTAACATACAATAAAAGCTTCAATATTTCTATTAAGATGGCACCATTTCAGGCACTTTATGTCACGGAGTGTAGGATACCACTAAGTTGAGACAGTTGGAAGACAAAGTATCTTTGGGGCCAGCATTGTTACTGAGACATGGAGCAATAGAATTCTTTTATCCGATAGAGGTTGTAGGAGGCACATGACAGGCATAAGAATTATGAAAATCAAAGGAGAGTTGACTGTAGTTATATGGTGTGCATGAAGCTGTTTCTTCATGTCAGGCCTCATAAGATTCCTAGCCATTATGGAAAACGCTCAAAGTTGTCTCTTATATTCATGGGTCTATTCAAGATCCTTGAGCGGGTGAGTCTCTTAGCTTATTGTCTATACTTTCCACCCAGCTTGTCTCACATGGATCATGTGTTCCATGTATCTATTCTTAGGAGAATTATACCATATCCTTCCAATGTTTTGGATTAGATCGTATTGCAGAGTGCGGGGAGAAGGGGAAAATGATGGATGAGCCCATGCATATTTTAGAGCACAGGACCCTGGGCCTTCGAGGTCAAGAGATTGATCAAGTACGAGTGTAGTGGGATAGGGATAGGATGATGAGACTATTACCGTATGTGAAGATGCTACATTGTTACTAGCCTAGTTTCCACACCTATTTTAGTGACTTCCAGGAGGAATTCGAGTCTAAGGGGAGAAGGATGTAGTGCCCACTCCTCTTCAACACTTATTATATTTTTATTTTTATTACTATTTACTATAGACATGGATATTATTATATCATTTTGGTTTAACGCATGATGTTAGATGATAGATATATTCTCACTATTGATGGATTGTGATTCATAATACGATTTGCGTGGATTCTTAGAGACATAGAGAGACATTTTATATTGATGATGATTATGTGTTTTTAGCATAGATATTTACTGAGATTCGTAATTCTTGTTATGTTGACTATGATTTATCATTTGAACTAATCTAGTGATCTCATTGATATCGATGAAATGGTAAAATTGAGATGTTGTTGAATTAAAGTCACATTATAGCCTTGTTTAGTTTAGGTGATGATTTATTTATATGATGATGTTTATTGATCGATATGCATATATTTTATCTTTGATGTATTTGATGTGGCCACGAGGCCAAAGAAGGTATTGTGTGATTTTTCAGGTAATTATATCACAACAATCAAAAGGGGGTTAGGAGACCAACCATAATGGAATATTGTATAGATATTGTTATCCAAAATTCACCCCAAGGTAATTTTGATAACATGCATCAGATTATTTAGTCCCGAGCAAGTAGATTGATTCAAGGCCCAAAATCATGTTTTCCGGGGTCCCCTCGGCCTTTTTCTAACTCTCCCATCCAAGAAGGAATCCCAACAGGTTGATAAAATGGAAGAAATGCAAAAATAAGGTTGCAGGACTGTGTTAAGGCATTTCGGGTCTGAAGGGTTCGGGTCATACTGAGGTTCATTGTACCAAGCTTGGGGGTCGAAAAATGAAGAAAATCGGCTAAGTCCTAGTCCAGGCGGTCTACGTGGATAGTTGGGACATCGGGACGTGTGGGACATGAAAAGATGAATCGGCCAAAAGAGGGAAAAATTGCCTAAGTCTTGTTTCGCAGACTGGTCTGGGGACATCGGGCCAAAAGTACGCGTGGGGACGCAGATCGGCGGTTTAGGCGCAAGTCGGTCCATTTGGCGGTTCAGGATATTTATCCCAGCACAGGTTTGGGACATCCAGACAAAAGTACGCGAGGGACGTGAAAAGCTGAAAGAGCCGCCAACGAATGGAATCTCACCACGTGTCTTCACCTCAAACAGGAACAAGGAAGCCCGAATCGGGCGGTTGAGATATTAATCCCGCATGGGCAGTTTGGGGCAGCCAGCCAAAGGTACGCGAGGGATGCGTGGGATGCGAAAAGTGAAAGAGCGCCAACGAATCAAATCTCACCACGTGTCTTCACCTCATCGTCTTGGGGAAAATTTTGAAAAAAATTTCCAAAGGCAAAAACAAAAGGGAAATGGTCAGGAAGGGCCCGCGTCCAATGAAATCGTGCCATGTGGCACTTGAGTGGTGGAGCACGGGGGAGAAATGGGAAAATTTTCCCAAAGTGAAAAATACCAAATTTTAAAGGACAAAGTGCGCCCCTCAGGCCCGAGCCAATAAAATAGTGCCACGTGTCCAAGTGGCAAGAAATTAAGGAAGGGCCCAAAAGAAATTTTCAAAGGATGAGCCCATGGATGAATCAGAGCCCGACACATGTCATCCAAGTGGCAGAGTGCGGAAAAAATTCAAATATTTTCCCGCCGATCCGTTTTGGCCTGTTTTTGCCCTAAATCTTCAAATCGCCATATCTTTCGATCCAGAGCTCGGATTTTCACGTTCTTTATATCAATGGAAAGATGGTGAAATTATCTACATGTTTCCATGGTCATTTTTGAATTTTGACTAAGTTTGGATAGATAAAATCAAAAAAGCCTGCGCACGTGGTAATGGCAGAATGACGCATTTCAATAACCAATTTTAATGCAAAATGGGTCACATTCTTCTTCGCATGGTCAAAAATGTCGGTGGTATGGGTCTGTAAGGACGCCCATGCAACTTTAATGCAGCTTAATTCAATGAGGAATGGCTCCCACATTTTTATATGTTTTTCTCTCCTAGGCTCGACCCATGCATTGTAAAACCCGCATTTGGCTCATTTTTAAAGGGGTTGTTCATCTTTTCAGCTCTGCCCTCCCTTCTTTTCTTCTCCAAGGTTGAAAATGGAGTTCAAACCTCCTCCCCTTCTCTGTAATGGCATTTTTTCCTTTTACCATTAAAATGATGTTCTGTGCAAACTTCTGAAGCAACAAAAACGTGTTTCATGATGCATCTGTCCATCCTTGCTTGTTCTTTGCTTGTCTTTCTTCTTGCCTCTCTTCATTGAAAGTATTTGTGCATGTTTTAATACTCATTACAGGTTTGGAGCTGTGTTCATGGAGTTTTGGGACATTTTCTGTGTGAAATCTATCCTTGGGCCTGTGATGCATCTGTCCATCCTTCCCATTGCTCACCTCTCCTTGTTCCATGGCAGTTTTGATAGATGTTCAACATTTTCCTTCTCTGGTGTATCACCGTTTTAGTGTAGGCCTGCTTTTCCCTTTTCTCTCTCTCGTGTCTCCTTGGCATGGTTAGATTAGGATTAGATTAGCTTGCCCGCACCGGAATAGCTTGTGGCGGAGTAGTTTAGGAATAGGAACAGCCTTCTCGGAGATTCCTTTCTCATTTTTGCAAGTCCCACACTTGGAGAAAGGATTCCATGTTGTGCAATCACACCTTGGATGCTAGTATGATCAAACTATAAATCTGATCAACATCCAGGGTGTTGTGATTCACTTATAACAGTTTTGGCACGCACCCGGTGGGACATTAGAGGTCTTCCACTTCATCTTTGCAGGTTGGTGTGTTCCGTGAAGATTTCAGCCTTTGGAGGCACTTGCAAACACATCGGCAACTCGATCCGATCAGCAACCCATTTCGAAGTTCATGAGACACTGTTTTCCATCCATTTCCATCCATATTTCTTTCCATATCTTTCATTCTTTTCCATTCCATGAAGTTGTGCAATCATGACTTCATTTCCATCATGGAATTCACATTTTCAACAACAGCAGCAATGTTTCCCACCTCCAACATGTTTTTTAAATCCTCCAAATCAGCATTTTGAACAAATTCAAAATCAACATGCATACCCATATGAGCAGCAATGCCAAAATAATTTTGGCTATGGAGCTTTCCAAGAGCAAGAGTATGCATATAATGAAGACAATCAGATGCAAGATGCTGGTCTGTTGGAGAAAATCCAAAAGATGGAGGTAAAGATGGTGCAATCTAGAGCAACAACTCAAATGAGAGCTTTCAGAATTGGTTGCAGGACTCCTTGTCCAAGGGGAGGCCCTTTTCCAAGACACTTCAGCCCCAGGAGAAGCTAGACTTCATAATGAAGATGTTGCCCAACTGCACAATGGACAAAGCAAAAATAGAGGCCTATACACTTGTTGTTGAACAACCTTGTCAATGGGTAAGTTATACACCATCATCTGGTTTTTCTCTTCCCATTACTCAAGCAACATCATCTCATTTGGAATTGCAAATTCTAAACTCCCCATCTGCTGTCCCAAATGTTGATCCCATGTCTCCACCTCTCAGTCTTCCACCACACCTCAATTCTTCTTTCCTTTTTCCTTCCAAACAGTCATCCCCTCCACAAGAGCTAAAATAAATACACTCTCCCCCAAAGAAACAAGAGGTTTCACCTCCTCTACCACCACAAAAAATTGCCAAATCAATTGAGTTACAACCCATCCCTCCTCTTGCATTCCCAATTCCATGTGGGGAAGAAGAAATTGCAAAAATCGGCCATGAAGGACAGCAAGAAGAGGAGCCCAACAGAAAAGAAATGACAGACAACTTGAGGGTTTGGGCTGCCAAATTTGGGATGACAAAGATCCCCTTGATGGTTAAACCTACAGAAGAGGCTAAGGTTGAACAAATGGTGGTTAAGACTGATTTTGTGGCAGCAGAAGAAGAGCAAAAAGAAGAAGTAGATCAATAGTCAGTTTGCTCAGAAAGTAGTGTCCATGTTGGCACTCTATTTGAAGGGAATGCTGATTCAATTCAAGTTGCACAATCAGCCATAAAGGAAGAAAGCTCAGAAGAAGATCTTGCAGTCCCAACTTGTCCTCTAGAGCAGTAGATTGAATAGTTTGACTTGAAAAACTTTGTGCTAGAGGAAGAGTTCTATCAAGAGCAAGATTGTCTTCAAGTAGTAGAGAAAGGAGAAGCTACTCCAGATCTAAAAGAAGAGGAGCACATTCTAGTTGTGGAGGAGAAATTTGCAGATCCAAGGGCTTTGAGCATAAAGCAAGCTACAGGAGAACCTTCAGTTCTTCTTTCTACTTCACCTCTCTCAAGTTCTAGTACTAAAGAGGAGTTTGATCTCTCAAACTCAATGTTGGAGGGTGAAAGAAACCATGGTGGTCAAGTTACAGATCAAGAAGACACCATGGAGGAAGTGGAGCATTTGCAGCAGGACAACCATGAGGCAGTTTATCTATCAGATTTGGAGGACTGTTTTGATGGAGAAGAGCCGGTTGAGTTTCCACCATTCTCTCTTTCATCATCCACATTCCAAACACTTGAGTCTATTGTCATGAAGGAGAACATTCATTTGCAGCAGCCTGCATCTTATAACAGCTCTTTGGAACCAAGATTGGAAGATTTTAATCTTTCATGTCCTTCATTGGAGGAAGAGAAAGGGCACAAAGATTCTACCATTGCTTCCACACCATCCATTCAAGAAGGTCTACAAGAAGACTCCATTTTTGGAGTTGAAAATCATAGCTATGGGCATATCAAATGGACCATACTTGCCCAATCAGTGTATTTGGCTTTATTGGAGCCAAAGGAGAAGTCACAACCAGTCATGCTTGCTTCTGAGCATGAGGGTGAGCTACAAAGTACCAAGGATCAGCTATCATGCCTCTTCAATCCAAATGTAGAGCAACTAAAAGAGGTATTGAATTTGCCTTCAGCTGATACCTTGATGATTTGGGTGGAAGACCAGCTTCTTGTTGATTTTCCATCCATCCAATCAGCCATGTTCAATGCCAAATCAATTGCATGGCTGCCACTTTTGAGAAAGGGAAGCTATTTCTCACAACCAATTATAGGGTTTGTTTAGCTTGCCTTTACTTCCAGTTAGAGTAGAGTAGGTAGGTTTGCTTTTAGCAGAAGAAGTGCTTGTGCACACTCTGCATGTTCCATTTGGAGCATGTATGATTTTCAGCCTACATAGTTTTTGTAGTCTTTGGCTTTTTCTATTGCACTGAGTCCATTTTTAGTGGCATTTTGGTGAGAATGACTCCATTTGAGTGCGTTTCAAGTGGCTCAGAGAGGAGGTTTTCAAAGTTCAGATCAGTTTTCAGTTATAACTCATGACTCCATGCCCAATGGATGCTTCAGGCAACTGGTAACTTCATCCAGCAGGTAGATGACCCCACTGAGTCGCCAAATTGTTATCCAAAATTCACCCCCCAGGGTAATTTTGATAACATGCATCAGATTATTCAGTCCCGAGCAAGTAGATTGATTCAAGGCCCAAAATCATGTTTTTCGGGGTCCCCCTCGGCCTTTTTCTAACTCTCCCATCCAAGAAGGAATCCCAACAAGTTGATAAAATGGAAGAAATGCAAAAAATAAGGTTGCAAGACTGTGTTAAGGCATTTCGGGTCTGAAGGGTTTGGGTCATACTGAGGTTCATTGTACCAAGCTTGGGGGCCGAAAAATGAAGAAAATTGGCTAAGTCCTAGTCCAGGTGGTCTGTGGGACAGTTGGGACATCGGGACGCGTGGGACGCGAAAAGTCGAATCGGCCGAAAGAGGGAAAAAATTGCCTAAGTCTTGTTTCGCGCGGTCTAGGACATCCGGGCCAAAAGTACGCACGGGACATAGATCGGCCGATTTGGCGCAAGTTGGTCCATTTCGGGTGGTTCAGAGATATTTGTCCCAGACAGTTTGGGACATCCGAGGCCAAAAGTATGCGAGGGACGTGAAAAGCCGAAAGAGCCGCCAACGAATGGAATCTCACCACATGTCTTCACCTCAAACAGGAACAAGGAAGCCCGAATCGGGCGGTTCGGAGATATTTGTCCCAGACAGTTTGGGACAGCCGGGCCAAAGGTATGCGAGGGACGCAAAAGTCGAAAGAGCCACCAACGAATCAAATCTCGCCACGTGTCTTCACCTCATCGGCCCGGCGGGAAAATTTTGAAAAAATTTCCAAAAGGAAATGGTCAGAAGGGCCCGCATCCAATGAAATCATGCCATGTGGCACTTGAGTGGTGGAGTGCAGGGAGAAATGGGAAAATGTTCCCAAAGTGAAAAATACCAAGTTTTCGAAAGACAAAGTGCACCCCTCAGGCCCGAGCCAATAAAATAGTGCCACGTGTCCAAGTGGCAAGAAATTAAGGAAGGGCCCAAAATAAATTTTCAAAGGATGAGCCCACGGATGAATCAGATCCCGACACGTGTCATCCAAGTGGCAGAGCGCAGAAAAAATTCAAATATTTTCCCGCCGATCCGTTTTGGCCTGTTTTTGCCCTAAATCTTCAAATCGCCATATCTTTCGATCCAGAGCTCAGATTTTCACGTTCTTTATATCAATGGAAAGCTGGTGAAATTATCTACATGTTTCCATGGTCATTTTTGAATTTTTATGGATTTTGAGAGAGAAAATCAAAAACACATCTGGCACGTGGTAATGGCCAGAAATGACGTTTCAACAACCAGTTTTAATGCAAAATGGGTCGCATTCTTCTTCGTTATGGTGAAAAATGTCGGGCATGGGTCTATAAGGATGCCAATGCTACTTTAATGTATCTTCACTCAATGAGGAATGGCTCCCACGTTTTTATACGTTTTCTCTCTCCTAGGCTCAACCCATGCATTGTAAAAACCCAGATTTGGCTCATTTTTAAACGGGTTGTTCATCTTTTCAGCTCTTTCCTCCCTTCTTTTCTTCTCCAGGTTGAAAATGCAGTTCAAACCTCCTCCCTTCTCTGTAATGGCATTTTTTCCTTTTACCATTAAAATGATGTTCTGTGCAAACTTCTGAAGCAACAAAAACGTGTTTCGTGATGCATCTGTCCATCCTTGCTCATTCTTTACTTGTCTTTCTTCTTGCCTCTCTTCATTGAAATTATTTTTGCATGTTTTAATACTCATTACAGGTTTGGAGCTGTGTTCATGGAGTTTTGGGACATTTTCTGTGTGAAATCTATCCTTGGGCCTGTGATGCATCTGTCCATCCTTCCCATTGCTCACCTCTCCTTGTTCCATGGCAGTTTTGATAGATGTTCAACATTTTCCTTCTCTAGTGTATCACCATTTTAGTGTAGGCTCTATTTTTCCCTTTTCTCTCTCTCTCTCTCGTCTCCTTGGCATGGTTAGATTAGGATTAGATTAGCTTGCCTGCACTGGAATAGCTTGTGGCAGGTAGTTTAGGAATAGGAACCAACCTTCTCTAGGATTCCTTTATCATTTTTGAAAGTCCCACACTTGGAGAAAGGATTCCATGTTGTGCAATCACACCTGGATGCTAGTATGATCAAACTAGAAAATGATCAACATCCGGGTCTTTGTGATTCACGATAATGATACAATGAAGGTAACCATGGAAACTTATGTAATGTGTTATGTTTTGTTATTAGTTTGTTAGGGGTCCCCATCCCACGTAGGGGATGACCTCGAAAGGTGACCATGGACTATGTGTGTAATTCTTTCCATTTTCTTTAATTTAGTATAGAGTGTGTTGTTTATTTTGTGATGTAATTCATTTAAGCATTGTTGTTTAATATACCTTAATTAAGTGGAATAATCATGTTTTGTCATTTAATTGGGGATGTGACAAAATGGGCCATTTAATATAGTAGTTGGTCCTTTGGATCTTGTGATTTAAGTTCAGTGTATGTGACTTTGAGTGTTGTACACCCTTCCTTACTTGGAAAATTTGGATTTGGGCTTAAGGGCCATTTTTGGAGGCTTGTATGTCAAGTTAAACATTTCCCATACCTCTTAAGTTATTACACCAACTATATGTATGGGTTTGGGGGTCAAAAATAGATCTTATGGTGTGTTTGTAAGGAAAAAGGTGACATTTATTGCACTTTTCTTACATGAGTTTTAAATTATGTCCTTAGGGGTGTGGGTTTGTATTGAGTGTGTAAAAGGCTTGTCATTTCTCTCAACCACCAATTTATTGTGCCTTGGAGTTGAGGTTTGACTTGTGAGGTGGAGTTGAGGATAAGTGATTTGGAATCCTATATGGATCCACCTCACCCTCCTCTTCTCTTTTTCTATATATGAAAATTCATTTGTTTGTTTGGGGGTTACTTCATTTTATTATGCACTTGTATTTTTGGGAGTAAGAGATGTTTTTGAATGATTGTTGGAGTTTTGGAGCTTATTGAAGTTTGAATGACCTTGAATGAACTTAGAGTGTGATTTTTTTTGTAAGTTCTTACTATGGAATGGTAGGAACTACACCCTTTTTTTACTTGTTTATTTTTATATGTGTGTATTACATGTAAGTGAATGTTTTGTGTGCTTGTTGGGATCTTGGGTAGAATGCCTAACTATGGTGTAGGATAAGACTATGGGTATTTTCTATTGTAGGGAGGCATTAGAGTTTTGTTTCATGTTTTGGGAGGGAGTTGGGTTGGGTGCCCCACCTTTGATAACAAAATGCTTTCTTTTCTTACTTGGTTCTTTTAAGGCAGATAAAAGAGATTATAGGGAAGCATAAGAGAATGTGGGAGGCATAACGGGATCTTGAGGGATGCATAATATTTGTGCGGGGGTTCTTGAGTTATGTTTTATAGGGTTTTAAGGTTGGCACCTAATCCCATTGGAGGCATAAGTGATCTCCTCATAGGTCCTTGCTCCATTAGTTTTGAGTCTTTAAGCCTTGTGTATTTTGAAAGTTGCATTCTTATGATTGTTATCTTGTGATTGAATGTGTGTTAAATGGTTGTGAAAATGTGTATTGTGATGTAGAATCATTGTGTTAGTTGCCATGGGTTATCTCCATTTCTTATTGCACTTTGGTTGGGGCTCGAGGGCCAATGAGGAGGATAGCTTCTTCTCCTCATTGGATTATTGTTTGGGTGGAGAGTGTTGCCTACTCCCCCATTTTTATTGTTGTGATTGAAGTGAAAAAATGGTGGAGCTCTTGTTGAAGATTTGGGACTTGGAGCATTTGTAGAAGTCAAAAGAAATCCTTCATTATAGAAAATTTTCTTGTAATTCCCATTTAAGGTACAAAGTTAATAGTCTTGCATTTAAAGGAAAAGTTGTATTGTATATTTTAATTATTAAGTTACAATGTATTGTTGGAAAGAAAGCTTTTTGTATTGTAAGAAAGTTCATTATTATTTGTAGGAGTTGCATTATTATAAGAATGGAAGAAAACCTTGGAAGTTATATATCATTGAGTATGTATTCTTAGCAAAACTAAAATGTGATATCGTTGTTTATGTCTCTTTGAATGAATGGTTGTGGTTGTAATGGAAGCATATGCTAAGTTATAGTCAATTACCTTGTTGAAGGATTACATTCTTGTTGGGGAAAATAAATCAATAATACTTAGGAATAGATTGAATCTCATTCCTTTACTTGAGCTTGAAAGCAATTTTATTGCAAAAGTAATCTCTTAGTTGTTTTCGTATATATGCTATTGAAATAGAAAATCTATGTAATTTAGTGATTTAATTCATGGAATGAATAAATGGTTTAACCTTTCAACTAGTGACTTTAGGAACCTAAATTCAAGCTAAGGTTAAACTATAAATAACCGTATTAAACATTATTTCTAGAAAAATTGTTGAAATGATGGTTCTTTTTTTGAAGCGCAAGACGTTCACCCTATGCATAGTGGCAGTCTTTTGACCACTGGCCTGATCAGAGTGGTGGTCTCTGAACTGCCACCCAGGTAGGATGGCAGATTATGAATTGTCACCTAGGTAGGGTAGCGGTCACAATTTGCCGACCTACTCCGGGAAACGGTTTCATCATTGTCAATGGAAACTTAATCCGTGGATGGAAAAATTTGAACTTAATTTAATTAAAATATGAGCCTACAAAATGTAAAGTGGTGACTACCATCAAACTTTGGATGAACAAACTCATTGTTTAAGTATGTAAATCCTTGAATGAGCATTTAAATGTATTAAATCTCATAGAGTAAATGGAAATAGGTTTTTCCCAAATAGAGAACTCAAAAATAGATTTAGGATGTAACCTCTTCAATCAACAATTAGAATACATTGCTATAAAAATCCATAAACTAAACTAAACTAACCTTGATCCAAATTAATCCCTGCATGGCTTATTCCCTCCTTGCTTTCATGGCTTCCACTCCTTCAACCTGCCAATTAAAGAAAAGAAAAGAGACCAAATGAGGAGGCTAGGGAAAGAAAAAGGTTTTATAAAATTTCATAAGGATGGTTAGGGTTAGATTGGAACTCTAAGATCTATTGGCTGAATTGATTTGATACTGAGGGTTAAGAATCAACCCTACAATTTTTAGGAAAGAATGAATTTTACGGACTATTAAATAATTTAAATGTATGTCAAAATGGGTGAATGGGGCCACTTAGTACCCTAGTATGTTAAGTTAGTTATGTAACTCTCCTAGTATTTTTTTGTAAATGATTCAATGAAAATTTTAAGCTAATAATTTAAGGGAACTAAGGTAACAAAGGATAAGGGCTTAATAAATATGGGTTTGAATGCATTTTTGAAGGGGGAACTATTTAACCAAGGAAAATAATTAATGGACACTTTTCTAATGAATTGTAATTGAATTGACTTTAGAAATGGGTTAAGAATATTTAATTATTAATCTAGACCTGATCCACATAGTGTAATGTAGTTGATTTCTGGTAGGAGTTAATTAAATTTACTATAGGGTCTGTCACCCTTGCATTTATTCTAAAACAAAAAAATCTTTAACTTTTTATACAATTATTTAAGGTTTAATATGACTTTAGAATGTCGAAATTGTGGGTGTTACAGTGCCCACATTCTACTTCCAACATTCCTCCCCTATCCTGATAGAATTAAAGTATTTTTGTTTGCTCCATTGCAGTCCATACTGATAAAAGTAGAAGTTTTAAATTCATAAACACCCACTCAGTTCGAGTCCCCAGGTCACCTCCACTGCTAATGGTCAACCTTTTGTCTACCGAGAAAGTTCCAGAAAATGCAAAAACATCTGCCAAATGGTTAATCTTGTATGGGAAGGAAAATGAATCATCACCCACGTAGGACATAAGAGCCAAGTCCGCGGAGGTACCAACTCTTCCTCCCTCACCCCCAAGGACACTCCTCAACTAGTCCACATGTGCTTCAAATAAATTGTCAACCTCCTTGCTGGCAATTGCTTCCACCTCTGATGTAGATTCTACTAGCTGAGAAAATGGTTTCACTCTATCCATATTGGCCTCTTCATTCTTAATCCCTTGTTTCTGAGAGCTACATGATTTAGCTCATAGAAAATTCTAATGCACATTTTATATGTTGTTTATTATTGCTCGAACTGTATCTTCTGATCACATAGATTTTCCTCTATTTTTAGATGAATTTTTATGGGTATTTTGGCTTCAATCGAGATGTTAACACACATCCGGGCACACACCAGCCTATATTATTCTCACGTTCCTGATTCAACCAAAATCAGGACTCACATGGATCTGCAAATGCCTAACAACACCTCAAGTTCCCAGAATTCCAAGGGGAGCGCAAGGACCCGTATCCAAATAAGGAACATGTAGAAGAAATATTTCAAGGTAAAAAAAAGTTTCCAAATGTAGAGGCAAAGAGTTATCTTCCCAAAAAACCAACGTCCCCCAATAGAATTATTTTCCTCTCCTCTTCATTCTAAAAACTTAACAAGAATTTGCCTCTAGCAAGAGCTCTAACATCGAGCTTTCAATACCATTCTATTTTGTCTAGTCCCTTACCAAATCTAGATTTTATCTATTGCCTACAAAATTTCCCACCACTGACTATTTGTCTCTTTTTTATCTTGATCAATTATACTCTCTAGAATCTACAAACGAGGACCGTCTGCATCCCATGATGGAAATATTTTCAAGTGTTCCGAATGATCAGTTTTGAAAAGCCTTGAAACCCAAGATTGCACCATAGGAGATTTTAGAGGCTAAGCCATATTCATGGTGCCTCCATTATTGCCCCATGTCCTCCTCTATTATCCACCTTCATCATTCAATTTCCCCTACTGATCACTCTCCTTCTGTAATAAAAATGCCTAATTTATAATTTAAAAAATACGCCAGAATAAAATATACCGAGAAGAAAATAAATAATTACATAGGAAAATTCATGAAACATAAAAATCCTTTGATTTGTATATTTTTTAATGATATGTAAATATTTTGAAAAAGAAATTGTGAAAAATATGGCATGGTTGTAAAGGAGTTATCACATTAGGATTCTTTCCAAATTGAAAGCAATATCTGAATTTGGTTAACTCTTACATCAAGGGTATCAAAGTCTTTCATTTAATTCTTTCTAAACATAAAGTTTATTATAGATATTAGGTGTGTAGGTCTACCTTTTGGGGGTTATAATTATTGATTTAGTAATCTAGGATGTTGTTTGATTTTGAAGAGTGTAGAACAATGGAAATCAAAATTACTAACTGTCATTAAAAGTTTTCTTTTCTCTAAGTTTACGTCTTCCCATTCCTTCAAAGCTTCTTGCAGGTACATAGAGGTGAATGCTCTAGCTTCTTTCAGGATGTTTTCAATGGGAAAATCAAGCTCTGAAGCTCTATAAATATTAAACATACTTGATAACTCTTAATGCGCTTGACCAAGCCCAAAAGAACAAAATAATTGTCCATCTTTGTCCCTGAAGTTTCCAATTGCACATCTTCTCAAATATACAAAGTGGATTTGATCAATGAACAATTAATGAATAAAAACTGTTGGAAAAAATAAACAATAAAATTCAGTACCTACTAAGACATCCTATCCATTGAATCGTATTGTCCGAAAACCCAAAGCCCGTGTGTTGAGATCGCAAATCACATTTTGATTCCAATACCTAGTCAGGTAGAAAAATTTAACACTCCAAGAAAAGGTACAAATATGCGCAAAACACCCTTTGTAAACAAGTGGCATAGCTGTAAGTATAATCTAGTGCTAGTTTAATTTCTTCCTTGAAATGACGATCTATTCCAAAGCATTGAACAATGTCAACCATCCAAATCCTTTCGAGTATGTCCAACGGATATGTTGAGGGAATTGTTATTGTCATTGTAATTTTTACAACAATAGCTATGTAACAGTTCTTAGGAATATTATAGTACTTCACATAGGTCTGTGTGTGAATAATAATTACATGTGTAGTTATTATGGTAAATATCAGGTACTAATGTGTGGTAAATATTATTGTTATATTGTTTTAACAATATATTATTTGTAGAGGTTGGTTACACCCGTAATGTTATTAACAGGTTTATTGTTTTTAATACATTCTATTTTATAGGATGTTTGTTCTCTACTTTTGTGGCTATATATTAGCATTTGTATTATGGTCAGTAATAATATTAATCAAGGTGATTCTAATGTACAAATCTGGTCCTTCAGCTTTATTTGGTATGGGAGGACATAAACCAGAGCCAGTCTTTCAGAGCATGTACGATATGGAGAATTGATTTGTGAAGGTGAAGCTATTGTATTTTTCATTTCCCCACCTGATGTAGTTTCTTGTCATTGAGTTCTTTGTAATATAGATTCTTACATTAATTATTTAATCAAATCTAATCTCAAACAAATACAAGTTTTTGTAATGGGATTATCACGAGCCTATGGATTTTTAAGTGAATATATTCGTGTTAGAATAGAGTGAGGTTCTAGTTTTACGTTGCTATTACAGAGGAAGTGTGGTGGCACAACACAATTGACATCCTTTCCTGTAAAGAACTGCGTTGGACTTGCCACAAGTTTCAAACCTTTGAATTTACACGTATCGCATGGTCTGTTTGATCCTCTCATTTATTTATTCCCAAGATGGATCTATTTTTTCGTCAACTTGCCAACGACAAACGTAATTCTCTCCAAGAACAACAGTTGTTAAAACATCCTTGACGCAGTACCATGGATTATTCCCACACAGTCTTCAAGCGTTGTTCATACATTAATCTCTGGCAATCAGGTTTCTGCTGCCATGTGCGCATTCAGTATTTGCATGTTTTTGGGTAGTTGACCAGTTGCCAACTTTTGAAATCATTTCCTTGTGGTATGTTCATCGAGACTGTTTATCGTGGTCCACTCAGAAAGTCATCTATTTGGTCAGTAAAATAAAATATAATAGTGTCAAGTTTTGTTTTTTAGATTATTCATTATTATATCTTGTGTGTTGCTTTTTCGAAAAGCTAAATGTATAGGATTTAGCACTAGTGTTGTTTTTGTCTTGTGTTAAATAATTGTCCAAAGGCATTTAGTTTTGTCATAAATTGCGTTTGTTTGTTTTAAGTCTTGTTTTTATTAAAGGTTGTAATAAAGTCTAGGAGTAGTCTTGCTAATTATCATCTTTTTAAATCTCTTTAAAGTAAAAATTTGATACAATTGTAATTTCTAATTATAAATTAGAAATATATATGTTCTTTTCGTAAGTAGTCATTAAATGACCTTAGCTTTTAAATAGTATCTCAAGTCAATAGGTTATTGTTTTGTAAAAAGTGAAAACAATCATTAAAAAAAGTTGGTCCATCATAGTGTCAATCGAGTCCTTTTGAGTCATCAATTATTTTGTGTCGCTTATCAAATATTTTAAAAGTTATGAGTCCTGTGTCAAATCTCAATGTAAATAGTCATTTTCAAAGTATTGTAAAAACAAAAAAATGACTACATTTCAACTGGATCCAATATAGTTTTTACATGACATCCAACACGTAATTAATCACGAAAGACAAAATCAGTTGAGCTAACCAAAGAACAAATGGAGGACGGAGGCAAAGGAGGTTGGCGGTCGATCAACAACCTCTCATCAATAACCCATGAAGAAGCCACACTAAGATATGGTGGCATTTTGTAGTGTGAATTTGTTTTAAGTATTTGATTTCTAGTGTGCTTCTTGAGAGTTCTAGTTTTAGGTTGTGTGTAGTATGATTTTAGAGTTTCTATTTTGTGTTGAATAAGTGAAAAGTTCATATTCAGAGGGGGAAAATGGTTTCAATGTTGAATTTTCACTTTTACCTATTTTCATTTTTTTATTTTGTAAAAAGTGTTTCCTATATTGTTCCCTACGGGAAAAACATAGTGGATGATGAAAGCAAAAGGAAAAACAACATCATCATATTTAGGTTGTTGGTTTTCCTCTCAAACCATCATTTGTTGAGTTTGTTGGTTGTCATGAGAAACCATCCTTGTTGAGGTTATTGGATGTCCTATAAAACTATCCATGTTGAGGTTGTTGGCTATCATGAAAAACATTCAAATCATGAGCCCGACGCACAGTGACAAGTCTGCGAAAGAAGTTTGATTTTTTTCTCCCATGTTCACACTAAGGGGGGAATGTTAGGAATACCATAGTGGTTCACATATATATGTGTGTGAATAATAATTATGCGTGTAATTATTATGGTAAATATCATTTACTAATGTGTGGTAAATATTATTGTTATATTGCTATAATATATTGTTTCAAAAATATATTATTTGTAGAGTTTGGTTACACATGTATTGTTATTAACGAGTTTATTGTTTGTAATACATCCTATTTTATAGGATGTTTGTCCTCTCTACTCGTGGCTATAGAAACGTCTTTGTATTATGGTCTATGAAAATATTAATCAAGGTGATTCTACTATACAACTTTGGTCCTTCCTCTTTAATAGAAGATGAAGGAAAATATATCACAAGAGTATGGAAGAAAAGGAATTGATATGATTAACAAAATTTCCAAACTTGTTAAGACTATTGTCAAATAATCAAGGCATTTAATGTCTCCATTTTTAATGAAGGCACAAGTTTTTGATGAGGGAGAGCTTAGGAATGATCCATCCGCACATTAAATATAAATAATTCTTTTCTAGTCAACAATTTCTTATAAACCCTCAAGCGAATACAACAATGATGTCGGATAAGTGTGAAAAGTTTCCCTGCGTATTCTGCGTTACACCCAAATGAAATATTTAGTTAATGTACTTGATAATAACAAGTGTATGGAATCTAATATGATAAGGAAGATTTTACTTTGACATTTCTTTTCCGGTGCCCACATCGTATTTTCTCTAACTAGGAAGATATATCTTAAGAAGTTGATCTTTGTATAATAGTTGGAAGACAATTTCATATTCTAGGGGCAAGCTCTCTTATTTCATTGATTCCATCTGTCTCCTTAGGAAGTGAACACGTACAAGACAAAATAACAAAAAAATATATAAATTGTTAAATACATTGTTGGTGGGTGAATATGCCCTATTTAAATGTGACATATGTTTGCAAGATGAAATGCATAAGTGCCTACCCTTTGTAACATTGTCGCCCTTTTTTCCATGTAGCCAGTGGTAGAATACAATCAAGAGTGTTAAGAAAACAATCTATCAATGAAAACATGGAGTAAGAGTCATCTAGACCCCAAGATCCATCGTCCTACTGATTTTCAAAAATCTAATCCAAGGTTTGAGGAAAGCGTGGACAAGGAGTAGGAGTAGAAAAGTTGTCAATTTCTTGAATCTTCGCTACCCAAGCTCTGTCATAAGGCGACGAGTTAAATTCTCCTTCTCCATCTCCGAATATCTTAAACATATCACTAATCTTCTTAATAAGTGTTTCCTTGCATTAAACGTAGACATGATGACATCTTACAAACACAAATTTCAAATAGAACTCTTACCCTCTAAAATATAATAAATTGTTAGCATCTATAGTATTAAATCGGAGGGGAATAAAAATAAATAGATATATTAACAAAAAATAAAATCTTACTCCATATGGTGAAGAAAGAGACTATATAAAATCATCCATCCACAAGTTAAGGTGATGGTTGCCCTTTCACTAGTGATGGTATTGTTGGTCAAACCTCCATCAACTCCAAACACTAATTGCATAGGAACATTACAATTACACACGGTTATTTGAATTAAGGGTTATGAGTGCCTTAGGCAATACAAGAGCTAACGCATTTTATAAATAATTCAAATTTATTACGTAAAAGATAATTGATTGTGACCATTTATATCATATTACTTGATATATTATGTCTCTACCACCCAAAAAACTTCACAATTGTTTTTTTGTAGCTACTACTATGTAAAATCCTATGTGAATTATCTTAAATAAAGTCTATTATAATTCTCCTTTTATCATATATTTCCCAACTATTTTTTCACACGTTCTTTACATATTCACCTTTCTGGATCTCTCCACCAAAAAAACTTCCAAGACTTCAAAACAATACAAAGTATGAAAAATACACAAATATGAATTAAATTTAAAAATCCTGCAACAAAGGCATTGGCATAAATATTTGAGGCCTCCTAAATATCCTATTCTTAATACAATTATGTAATTATAATTGTATTTTGAATGAAGTGAATTGAATTGGTATGTAAAGGTAGACACTAACAACTACTAGTATATATGGAACTAATAAATTAATCTACCCTTCACGAAATTTATAGTAATATAAACTAAATTAACAGCCATAAATATTAGCGCCCTAGGCAGTTGTCTAATTTACCTAAGCCTTAATCCTCCTTTGTACATACGAATTGGACCATGATAGAATATAGTTTGCAGCGATCTCAATCTCACAACTTTAATCCCTATTCTATTTATAACATTAAAATCTCCCGAAACCATCAATATCACCCCCAAATATTCTATTCGGGTGACGAATAATGCACGTTTTACATTTTCTACATGTTTTTGATTTGACTCAAAGCAAAATATAGTCGTTTTTGGCACCTTTACATTTTACCGTTGGTCGCCAGTTTTACGTTTTGTTTTTTTAATTTCTATTGGCACTCGTGTCGTATTTTTACGGACAATGGCATATTTCTCTCTCATCTATTCCAATACAAAATATTTTAACGTTATTTAAGGTTGTCAGTAGCAATGTCATCTACATCCGGATTCCGATTCCATATTAAGTGATGTTATGGCCTACATGAAAAATTACGTAGCATAAGTAGAATTCGGTAAATAAACGTGTGCAGAATATTTCGTTAGTCTATCACTAAAACAGTGGATAGTACCATCACGGTTATCCATTTTCTTACGTTAATATTATTTTTCATTGTAAATTGAATTACTTACTATTAATCTACCCTTGAAGATTCATATATATATATATATATATGGCCACCTAAATTATTTAGGGGCAATACATAGTTAAAATCACACAAAAGGACCGAAAGTGTGTCAATTTCGAGGCCTACTGGCACCAAAGCTGACTAAAATTTGAATGACTTACACCAGTGGTGTACTTCCTAATCACCACATGTGTATCTACCCACCATAGCTTGCTGCTTACTTTAGCTATGGTATGTTCATCACCACGTGTATCTACCATAGTAATGTCGTTCATTACCTCATTTGTATGTACAAGTTAATCGAAGTAACCCGTCATTACGTAAAGAGCACCTGCACCTGACGTCAATGAAGAAACCGTAGCTGAGCCTGACGTCCTTAGGGTAAAAACTTGTGGAGTTTCGTTGAGCGAACACGCTACGACCGTAGTCCACGTTTTTACCGTGTTTGATCATTTTTGTAAATGACTACAGAAATGTTACGGAATTGTTAATTCGCAATAATGGAACATAAATTATCACACATGTATAACATTGCGATGAGTACGAATATGAGGGCGATAGGTATCTCCTATCTCTGCTATAGAAAAACCTTTCCGTAGACATTTTTCTTCACTTTTTCTTTACTCTGCAGGCTTGGAGTTGTTATTAGCACTTCAATGTCGTAGACATTACAAATAATATTTTACATGGTACGTCTGAATGTTTAAATCTATCCTCCACACAAAATGTACTATGTAGAACCCATAAAAATATATCATACTCATGAATGTACATGGATTGGTGGGACTCGCATGTCAGTGGTCACATCACTGGTATCTTGCTTCTTCAACATAGTGTCATCAAATCAGATTGAACCATGTGACAAGTGATAGGTGGGTTGGTGGGGATGGTGCATTGTGAACATGTAAGTCACGGTTTCAACTCACATTGGGTCTCTTTGTGCACTAGTGAAAAACAATGTGTTTTTCAACACCCCAAAAAAACTATGTCAGAATGATGCGCCATGTGGCACTAAATGATCTCATGGTCGGCATGATGGTTGCAATGGATGTGGTACATTTTGTGGGGAGGATATCCTCGCCATTTTGAATTATAGTGATTTGTCATTCTACTATGGGAAAATGCAAGCTACTATTACCTATAACTTTGAAGAACCCCACTCATGTAAAACGTTGCACGCTCCGAAGTGTGCCCTTATATGATGTGAGAGATCATTTTTAAATTACTTGGTTGGAATGATGAGTCACCCCCTATATATATGGCATAAATGGCAACCCAAGATGTGATCCATTAAGAAAGAAAATACATGCATTTTATCTTTATGTGTGGTTACCTTTAGTGAAATATGACGCTGGGCATATTTTATGTAAGATATAAATTTGATGATTGGAATTTTTGTGGTCTAAAAATAAAATGTACACATTTCAAAAATTAAAAATACTATCATCAAAAAATAGAGAAAAATTGTGTGTGTGTGTGTGTGTGTGTGTGTAACAAGTGTGTGTGTGTGTGTGTGTGTGTGTGTGTGTGTGTGTGTGTGTGTGTGTGTGTGTGTGTGTGTGTGTGTGTGTGTGTGTGTGTGTGTGTGTGTGTGTGTGTGTGTGTGTGTGTGTGTGTGTGTGTGTGTGTGTGTGTGTGTGTGTGTGTGTGTGTGTGTGTGTGTGTGTGTGTGTGTGCACTAACTATGCTAGATATGGTTGTAAGGATTATGAATATAGAAATATGCCTCCACTCTAGTAGAGAATTTTTTTGAAAATGATATAAAATCAAATAAATGAGTTATGTCTAAATGAGTTACATCATCTTACTTATTGAATTTGATAATGAGTGCACCCATCGAAATCGGTTAAAGTGAAGGCGTTGGCGAGATGAAATAGGTAAATCTCTCTGTCAGTGTAATCAACCTTTAAGTCTATAACTTCTAGATGCTTCTACAATGTACCTTCATGATTTTTTTACATGGCATCTATACTTTGATGTCTCCTTTACATTTCACAGTTCAGGTGCAAGAGATGTGTTGATCACTCCTTTAGGATATTTTATGCCTCAAGCATTCCAACTCGGGCTCCCATGTAAAAATAATAGAGTAGAATACAAATCCCTTATTATAGGGATGAAATTGGCTATAAAGTGGGACATTAGACAAGTGAATATAATAGATGATTTTATGTTGATCATCATACAGTCACTAGCAATTATAAAGTTAAGGATGAAAAACTTCTTCCTTGAAAAATTGGTTGACACTCTCAAGGAGATCTTTGAGAAAATTACATTCAAACATATCCCTAGAGGATATAATCACATAGCAAATGTTATGGCTACAAAGTGGAGTCTATGTTACGCATCACACCAAAAAATAACAACATATCGTTCTTCGTTGAACATCTATGAATACTAGCATTTAACATGTCGAGTTGGTATGTGAAGTTTTGGTCCCTTTTCTCCATGGTACCTTGACATATTCGATTACCTTCATAATGGAAATTTCCCTATGAAATATTTCCCATTTTGACAAAAAAAAACTTATCCACCACATCTGCTACACCTTACTTGGGGGTAATCTCTTTCATAGAGGCTATGAAGGGAATCTGTTCTATTTTCTAAATTTGGAGAATCTACCATAGCAATCAAAGAGGTGAACGAAGTCATCTGTGAGGGTCATACAAGTGGGATTGTCCGTTAAAAATATACTTAGAGTATGTTATTATTATCCTACCATGGAGATTGATTGTTGCAAGTATGTAGAGAAATGTTTCTATGTCAGAAATATGGCAACTTGATACATGCACCGATGCGGTCATTGCAACCTATTACCACACCATGATTTTTTTCTAAATGGGGACTCGATCTCATCGGTAAGCTTAACCCTACATCTTCGATGGCCATATGTTCATTATTACTTCCACTGAGTAATTCATGAAATGGGTAGAGGCTATAGCTCCCACCTATGTCATTCTACATAGATATAAAAATTCATAATGAGCCATATCATTTTCCGATTTCTGAAATTCCCTCTACCATTATAACTAACAATGGTAATTCATTCAAGAACAAACTGTCACAAGAAATTGTGCCAACGCTTTAAAATCGGCTCAAGTATTCAACCCCTATTACACCTCAAGGTAATGGGCAAAGTTAGATCCTCAAATAAAACCATTGTTCCTATTATGGAGAAGATGGTGAATAAAACTGGTCTTAATTGGCATTTGCAAATTCATCTCGCTCTTTGGGATTAGAGTATATCCATCCGCACCCCTACAAGTGCTACTCCATATTCGTTTTTTTTTTGGTACGAAGTCATATTACCCTTGAGATCGATCTCCACTCTTTGTGCATAGAGATAAGAGATTACTTTGATAAAGATGATTATATAGTAGCTTGGATAGTATAGTTAGAGTTGTTTGATGAGAATCGCCTTCACGCCCTTGATCATCTCAAAGTATATCAGAATCTAGTGTGTTTCGAGTTCAACAAAAGAATCATACCTCACCAATTTTGAGGTAGGAAACCTTGTTCTAAAGAAAAATAAGTTCAATACCACCAAGGACCGTGAAAAGAAATGTAAATTTGAGCCTAACTGGTTAGGACCATATGTTGTGGTCATTAAATTTTATTCAAGTGTATATAGGATTGCTCACTCTAATGTTGATGAGCTTAAGGAACCCATGAACACCATGCATCTCAAGCATTTCTATGCTTAAGTATGGGTGTCCCTCAAATATCAAAAATATAAAATCAGAAAAAGTAAAGAGAATTCAATACATCCAAGTGTGAAAACCACACAATTGTGTCACTTTGGACAATTCCTTTGGTGAAAAATAGTTTCCAGCACCATTGGAGAGTCTGCTATTCATACGTGTCTCATATCTAGGATTATGGTAGCTTTACCCTAAGCTAGTCTTTGCCTTTTTCTCGAGATACTTTTGATCCTATCCCTCTTGGCCTTGCTCCAACTAATCCTACTTACGTATGTGAAGCATTTTCCTTTTTCATTCCCATCTAACGCTGGGGGAAAATTTTCATCATCACCTCTTGCACATATGCACAACTTTCTTCCCTTTTTACATCCCATCTATCGCTAGTGGCATCTATGTGTCTTCCATTTTTGTACATAGCTTGAAAGACTTTTTGAAAATCAAAAAAACATTCTTATAACTTTTGAAAATCCAAAAACATTAAAATATGTTTAGTTGGAAAAATCAAAACATTCAAATACGTTTCATAAAAATTCAAAACTAATATAACATTGTTTGGAGATAATGTCGAAAATAATGCAAAACATTTCAAAAGCTGTACCAAAAAAACAAAGTAGTAGCTTGCTTACTTTAGTTGCTTGTTTTTGCATAATTTTTGTCCAATGTGATTCTTTTATATTATTCTAACACTCAGTAGCAATGATTTTTTTATTAAATAATCATTTTTTGTCCATTTTAGCTATGTCAAGGGCAAGTTTTAGCTTCCCTACGAACCTTTCGCTATATGAGGCATATTTGTACTTCCCAATTTTTGAAATATCCACATATATTGTCATTCCTCTCAATCATTTTATTCTTGGAAAATTTAAAAAATTGGTTAAATTCAAAAAAACCTAAATCATTGCTAAAGAAATAAAAATCCAAAAAATTGTAAAATTCAAAAAAATTCAAAAATTGGTAAAAGGCATGCATGCAAATGAAGCCTATATCGGATACATCATCCATAAACATCAATTTTTTTCCTAAAAAACATCTTTCTTTTGTCCTCAATTGTTCTCACACATGACTCACAGATCATCTCGAACTTCCTTCATTAACAAAGTTGGTTTACTTACTCGTGTTTGTACTCCCTTGTAAAAACAAGTTGTTTGGTACTATTTCATAGTGCATGATTGCATTTTCATTGTACCCCGAGTCCTCCATATATTCACTGTCACGTGTCTTTTCATGGGGTTCAATTTTTAACCCTTTTCATTAACTCAAACATCCTGGGAATCAAACATAAAAATAAAAACATTGGTGCAAGTGTCTTAAATGTTGTTTGTTTGAGTATAAGTGTTTGTGCTTGTTTCCTATTATGTTTTCTTGTTTACTTTATCGTATTGTATTACCTTATGCATATTGCATTGAGTTAGTGTTTTAGAAATAAAAAATGTTAGTATTATATCTTTTCATGTTATTTTACAATATTGTTGTATCTGTATATTTTATTAAGAGCCACTAACATAGATCCTTAGAAAAGTGATGAAACAAAGTTGTTTATTGAATGAGCTAGATGAAAAATCTATTTCCATATTCTTAAATATCATGTTTTATCACTATCAAATTCTCTTCCAAAGCACTGGGCAATGGAGATCATTTTTATCTCCCCTCCCCACCTTCTTTCTTCTATTTGTTTTCTTCATATTTTCAATCGTTGATCATCCTCTACTATCACACCATAGACACTCGAGTGCGTATCCTTCATTATACTAATTTTTTAAAAAAATTTACCTTTTTATACTAGTCTACTATCTTTGAAGTGGCGTCTCTTACACTACCTCAAAGATGGGAAAATGTAGACACCTAAAATCTACTTATGAAGTTTTATTGTTAAAATTGTACTAACGATCCTCTTTCCTATCATTTCCATTATAATTAGTGATTTTCTACTAATTAACCAAGTGTTTTCCTCTATTTTTTTCAATTACGATGCTTCATTAATTATTTATCCTTTATCACATTCCGGATGCCAATTAACAATACGCCATTAGTTATATTCCTCTTCTAATTGATTAATTAACTATTACGAGTCAATTAATCCTTTTTAACAATGTATTTAATCAATAAACCCTTTTAATAGATAAATCCATCTTTCAAATGCTTCAAATCATATCAAATTCCTCCTAAATCACTTTGAAATAGTTTAAAAGCTTACTCTAGCCCATTAATTAATTAAAGAACCCCCAACTTCCATGAGTTTGTAATCACTTGCTAGTTATTCTAAGCATGTTTAACAAGTCTAAATCTACTTTATCCTTTATCCCACATTCATTGGCTTTCAAGCTTCTCCCAAATGGAAATTTGTATAAAGGACCAGGATCCTTCCTTCATACCTTACAACATACTTTTTCTAGTATTATCATATAAACATATGATTTAGATATTTCTCCATTGATGGAATAGCGTTCGCTATTTGAATCCATTCTTCATGCTTGATTAGTAAAGAAATATCTAAACATGGCCCTGTAGCCATTTTAGTGAGATTCTTTCATCATCTTAAAGCAAAAACACAAATTTGATTGATTATGATCTTCATAGGCTCATAGTTTCAAAATTAATCATACAATTTAGTAGGAATGACTTGTAGTTAGATGATTTATTTCATGTTATTACATATTAACTTTCCAATAAGCTCTAATCATGATGGTTTTATAGTAAGTTAAACTTTTTATAAGCTACTCGGTGTTAGTTTCTTTCAAATAACATTAATTAATTTAGTATGAAAATGCCTTTAATGGAGAAGGAGTGAGTTAATACTTATGAGTACGTTAATTGTTGACCGCATGATGACTTGAGACGTAGAGGTATTGTATTGTTATTTAAAGGGGTTTTTTTGGTTTGGATTTGTAATATTGTCGGTGACTAAATTGTTGAACTAATTTGGAGAGGTAGTTTCTTGACTTGAGTATATTGCGTAGGTGGATCTTGAGCAACGGAAGAAGGAAAACTAGAAGTGATGGCGTGATGCTCATTAGATATAGATGAATAAGATTTAGGAACCCATTGAGGTGTATCATTTGTAGATGGGCACACAAAAATGTTGTGCAATGAATAAGATAAATCCCTTACGTTCAAGATGTTTAATTCTTCACTTTGTAAATCATAGCAATAGTTGTAATTATGTCCATTGATTCAATAGTAATTTCAATATGGATGAAATTGATATTTTTCCATACGATAAGGAGGATAATAATGAGTAGGTAGTAAAGTGATCAATAGATGACCTAGTAGCTTAGTAAGAATTTCATGTTGCTTAGTATTTCGATCAAACGTGAGAGGCATTGATAATGGTATGACTTGAGGCTCACTAATATGAGTACATGTAGTAGACATACACTAAAGATAAGATGTAGAAGAAGAAAAAACATGAGTTTGAGAAGTTTCCTTAAGATATTGGATTTCATATTTGAGATATTTAATTATGGATTCCATAGCCTTAAAATTGTCTTAAAAAAATGAATGTAGATCTTGAATTGAGTCCAACATATATTAATTGGATTGAGGATCATGAAGGCTAGCATCATGAAAAATACTATCAAAAATAGGACTTATTTCGTGTCGTGGGGTATTGTTAGCGATATACTTGGTGTTTAGGTATTTTTGTAGAGCCATATTATAATTGGAATGCATCTTAAGTAAATAAGATAAAGGAATTTGAGGAATTTAAGGATCCATGATAGTGAGTAAATGACGATCCTAAGCATGAAAGTGGTTAGGCTCACCAAAATCATTAACTAAAATAAGAGATTATGCTTCTATACAAGTGTAATCTAATGTTATGCAAAAATTAAATAAAAACTAAATAAATGAAGGAAATGACCCACGAAACTAAGCTAATGGAAACATAAACCCTAATGTGCAAGAGGGGTTAGGAAATCCTTAGTTGATTCAAAAAGGTGCGAGACTATGTAGAAATACAAACCAGATGAATAAGAGGAGGAAATGACCACAAAGAAACCTCGAAAACACATATCCAAGCTCTACGACTAGACAGGGCACTGGAAAGGGAGAGGGGTGCCTTAGTCTCGAAAATTGGGTGCCGTAGTTGTTCACCTCTATGTGCTTCTTGTTGCACTAAATTTTATAAACTAAGGCACCCCTCTCCCTTTCCAAGTTCCCCTCTCCAATTTTATGAAGAAAAAAATGAATGAGGAAGATGTATATTGATGTTGCAGACCTATTGAATTATTCATTATTGCATGTTTTAGAGTGATTTTACGTAATCAGCTTGTTATAGAGCATTTTTGGGCCGAGATATAAATTTGTAATAGCAATCATAGGAGGTGTTTGGTGAATCTATTTTTACATGGGAAGCTAGACTAAAAGGAGTATGTAATGTATGAATTTTCTTAGCTCTTGAAACCCTTTCTATTGTCGTATAGCTCATCATTTGTCCTCTCGGGCCATAGTTAGGGCAAGCCATAACTTTTATTTTAACTTTCCAATCATGATAAAATTTGGTGAGCATCTCTAAATTAGGGGTGTTTGGTTGTATGCTACTTTTGAGACCTTAATCACACATGTGGATAATATAGGGTGTAAAGGATAGTCTAAGCGTGATAGTGCACAATTTGAGTAGGAATTGAAGTGCATGAAGATGGAAATGATGGATTCAAGCCACTAAACCTTGTATACTCCATGTTATTGACATGGTTAAAGTCGATCTATTCTCTTTTAGGTGGGATTCTTCTTGCAAGGGTGTATTTTCATGAGATGTTCCTCAAATATGTGTAATTTCCATTATCGATTACAAAGGCAATTGAATTTCTAACAAAGGAACATAGGGTGAAATTTTGGCATGAGATAGGGCTAGATAAAGGGTCTTAGAAACACCATTTAGGTTGTGGAGTTTTTAATAATAAAGTGAGATATATGGTGATCAAGGTGTTGAGAGGGCTATAAGCCAAATAACGCCTAAAGAACATATTATAGCTGAGGTAGGAGAATATGGCTATGAATTGGGTCTAAGTACCTTGTAATAGGCCAAAACAATGTCTTAGGTGGGTTGAGGGCAATGAGGATCCTATATGTATGGTTTTGAGTATAAGACTAAGAGGCTATGTAAGTCTAATCTCATGTTGTTAGGAGTACATAAGAGTATAGTGACAACCTTGAAGGGTATAGTTCTTAGAGAATGGAGTGAAAGGATCATGAAGGAGGGAATAGAGATGTTGTAAGTGTATCATGAAGGAGCTATGGGATTGAACCAAGGTATTGTAGCCATTTCATCATTTCTTTCATATAACTACTAATGCAAGTGTATGTGTGTGTAGTAGGACAAGGTATATATCAAAGTGTTGGAAACATATAATGATTCTATTGAACCTCGGGAGAATGGTCGTCGAAATAGGGGTTAAAATAGTTGGTCCAAAAATCTTAGAGTTCACAAGTCAAACTAAAGTTATTACTAAAGGTAAGTTATCAAGTGTCAAGAAATATAAGATAATATTGTTATACCCTTTCACCATTTTCGTATCGGAGTTGAGCTCTATTAAAAATTACTTTATTGCAGAGATTTTAAGCATTAGTGATCGATTGAAGAGAGTGTGAAAATTGATTTTTTTACTATGGAAAAGGGATAGAAAGATTCATTACATTTTATTATGGATTTTCTTAAATGAGAAGTGATGGAGAAGATGAATGACTTGGTGAATGGTTAGAGGGATATGAAGCATGAAATTAGAAACCTAGAGACAAGGATGACAAGTATGGAAGCAATATACTCAGGTATGTAGAAGATATCCAATGGAGGTGGTGATAGTATGCATTCAAAGTCATTGTTGGTAGTAACAATACTTCTACAACAACAACAAGCCAAATTTCAGGAGCCAATTTGCAGGAGAAGCCTCTTCAGGACAAGATGCAAGACAAGAGGTAAGTGCTGTAATGTTATTATAGATAATGGTAACATAGACAACATTATCTAAGAGGAAATGATTAGTAAATTGTGGTTGAAGAGATTAGTACATCCTACACCTTATAAAGTGGCATGGGTTCAGAAGAACCATCAAATTCTTGTAAATGAGCAATGTAGAGTACCTTTTAAGATTGGGAGTTTACATGATGAGGTTTTATGTGATGTAATGCCTATGGATGTATGTCATTTAATCCTAGGAAGGCCATGAAAATATGATAGGAAGGTAATTTATAATGGAAGGTTGAATAAATGTTTTCTAACAAAGAATGGAATAGAAAATGTGTTAGTACCTTTGATGGACCACCATGTAGGTATTGAGAGGAGAAGCATGGTATTTGGCTTCAAGGAATTTGTGGTGAAGATGAAGAACCAGGTCTTAAACTCTTGAAAGAGGAAGGAGTGAGTGAATCCTTGGAAGAAGGATGTGAAGAAAAATTTCCAACTTAGCAGCAGGCAAGATCCCTTGAAAAGGATCAAGAAAATTAGTTAAAATCCCAACATAGGATGAAAGAGAACATGGAGATCTTAAGGAAGAAGGAATGTGACAACAAGTCAAAGAAGGGAAGAATAAGAAAATGAATTGGAAGATAGATGATCTTATGCAAGATCTAAGAGAGCTAGAGAATGGGAAGAAACAAGAGAGTGTCATGAATAGAATAGAAGAAAGTAGGTTTCTTGAAGACCAAGGAAAAGAGAGTGAAGGACAATTAGAAATTATAAGAAAACCAAAAAAATGAGGAGCATCAGAGGAAGGTAGAGATACAAGGCTTACAAACAAGACTAGGAGAGGAACCAAATGGAAAAAAAATTGAAACCAAACATGGAGCATCTAAAGAAGACCATGAAGCTCTTATTTTTGAACCTAATTATGTTTTGCATGCGTAAATGTAGGTTGTAGAATTTATTTTTCAATAGTAAGCATGAACGAACTAAGAAATAATGAGTCTAGTGGATGGTGGAACAAGGAAATGTTCCTAAAGCCATCTAAAGGCATGGATACATCCTCTTAAGGGACTAAAATATGAAAGTTATAGTTTTGGTACAATCCAGACTTGATGGAATCAAGAAAGAGAGAAGAATCAAAGAAAATAACCATATGGAATATGACACAAGGTCAAGAAGCAATGAGAAGGCTTGAAGAACTTAGATAGTTGACATGATTGTTGATTAATCAAAACAGGCTACCAAGGAGGATGAAGTTGCACTTATAGCCATGAAATAGCAATGAAAGCCTAATACAAGAAATGAAGCTAATAGAAAACTAGGTCAGTCACCAACTACAACAAAAATGTGCATGTGATGTTTCTTATGAGTATCTATTTAGTATTTAAGGTGAGTAAGCAAATCTCATTCAAAAATAACATTAATATATCAGCTAAGGGGCCTAAACATTTACATGAAGAACATACGAGGATGTATAAGGAACAAGACCAGCCTAAGATAAGTCCACATCAGTCCAAGAAGATACATATGGAGGAAAGAAGACTGAAGTGTAATAAAGGCATGCATACATATGATTTAAGCATGATTACAGGTGGAAAGAGGTTTGATTGCATCCAAATACTATTTTGGGATGAATCCTTGCATAAAGAAGGTATGAATGACATCTCTTTTGGGTATACATTCAAATTTCAATAAGTAATGCCAAGTGAAGAGAAAATACAACTCATAAATTCTCTTGTTGAAGCAAATTTCTTGATGGAATAAGTGATTCAAGGTGTTCTACAATAATATAAGCAAAGGTTACAAAAATAAGCAAAGTTTTTAATAAGATTAATGTGCAAGTTTCCAAAGCACAAAATATGGACAAGAATATACTTAAAACCATAAAAAAATATAAAACATAAGGAACAAATCAAACAAAGAAGAATCAGTGATCATGAAAGTACAATGGAGTTCATGCAAGATCATGGAATGTTGACTATCTACAATCATAGGAAAATTCAGTCCATAGAAGAACTAGAAATGCAATGTATAGTCCAATATGGAAGAAATGAAATGCAAAAGGATAAGAAACAAATAATGCTAGTGAATTACAAGGGCCAAAGAGGTTATGATGTTCCATACAACAATGAAGGGAAGTATGATCAACTAAAGTGGTATGAAATGCAATCCAAGGAGGCATGTGACCTCTCAAGGCATAAAAAGGAGATGAATTTCAATATTGAGGACTTGCACTTCATTTTCAAATTAAATGGAGCTCATTAAGAGGAAAAATTGGAACATGAGAAGTAGAAAGTGATAGAACAAAGTGAGAAAGCACTTAAGACGTGTGATTGGATACTTAATATTGCTTTAGATGTCATGATTGCATGAGGACATGAATACAACATGGTATAAGCACAATGGAGGTGCATGGTTAATAAGATTGAACTAGAATAAGAGATAAAAAAGAGGAAAGGGACATGAAGAAGAAATACAAGTTCAGAGTGGTGATTGGGATGAAGAGAGTACAAGTAAGAAATAAGATACAAACTAGTCATAATGCATTGTTGCAAAGGAAAAAGAAATATTGGAAAGAAAGAAGAAAGAAAATCCAATTTGCATTAAGCAGGAGCTCAATTTCCCTTGAAGGGTAACCTAATGCAAGATATCAAGAGGATTATAATCTATTATGGACATTTAAGTTGTTGAGTCCATTTTATAACATCCCAAAACATATGAATGGGTGATTGGGTCAAATCTAAATGTGAATGTAAAGGTGAATGTGGTTGTCAATGTAAGAGTTAGGTGTATAAGAGGTTGAAATTTGTTGTCTTAAATCCTAATAAGGCATGTTGTTATGTCATATAGCCATAATAAGAGTATGAATGAGTGGAGAGAGAGAGTTTAGGAGATAAACTTCATTCTATGCCAAGTTTAGTGGTGGTTGAGCTCATTTAGGAGCTAAGAACAAGATATTTAGAGAGTCCAACAAGTAGAATAAAAAAATCAAGGAAGATGAATCATTCTAAATGATTCAAGAAAATGTACATGAATTTTATGAAGAAAATAATGAATGAGGAGGATTTATATTGATGTTTCTTGTATTGAATTATTCATCATTACATGTTTTAGTGTGATTCTATATAACTGCTATAGTGCTTTGTTCCTAACCAAGATCTCAATTTGTAATAGTCATCATAGGAGGTGTTTGGTGGATCTATTTTTTCATGGGAAGCTATAGTAGGAGTATATCATGTATGATTTTTCTTAATTTGTTGAAACCGTTTCTATTGTCATGTAGCTCTACATTTGTCCTCTTGGGCCATACTTAGGAGATTCATGACATTTATTCTAAAGTTCCAATCATGACAAAATTGGGTAAGCATCTTTGAATTAGGGGTGTTTAGTTGTATGCAAATTTTGAGACCTTACCTAGTGCGTGTGGATAAGATAGGGTAAAAAGGATAGTCGACTATGACGATACATAATTTGAGTAGGATTTGAAGTGCATGGATATGGAAATGATGGATTCAATCCACTAGACCCTGTATACTCCATGTTCTAGAATTTTTTGAAGTGGATCTATTCTCTTTCAATTGGGATTATTCTTGCAAGGGTGTAATGTCATGAGATGTGCCTCAAATAGGCCTAATTTCCATTATCGATTCTACAAAGGAAGTGCAATTTCTAAGAAAGGAACATAGGGTGAAATTTTTGCATGAGATAGGGATAAATAAAGGGTCTCATAAACACCATTTAGGTTGTGGAGTTTTTAAAGAAGAATGTGAGATATATGGCAATCAAGCTGTTGAGAGGGCTACAGGCCAAATAAGGCCTAAAGAAGAGATTATAGGTGAGATAGGAGAATATGGATATGAATTAGGTCTAACTACCTTTTAATAGTCTAGAAAAAATGTCTTAGGTGGTTTGAGGATAGTAAGGAACCTATAAGTATGGTTTTGAGTATAAGACCAGGAGGCTACTTAAATCTAATCTCATGTTGTTAGGAGTACATAAGAGTATAGTGACTACCTTAAGGATATAGTTCCTAGAGAATGGAGTGAAAGGAGCATGAAATGTGGAAGAGAGATCATAAAAATTTATCATGAAGGATCTATGGTATTTAACCAAGGTATTGAGCCATTTCATCGTTATTTTCATATAACTACTAATGCAAGTGTATAGGTGTGTAGTAGAACAGGGTATATCTCAAGGTTTTGGAAACATAGTAATGGTTCTATTGAACCTCAAGATAATGGTCCTCGGAAAAATGTGTTAAAAGAGTTGGTCCAAGAAATATTAGAGTTCACAAGTCAAACTAAAGGGGTTAGAAATGTAAGTTATAAAGTGTAAAGAAATAGACGAGAACATTATTATACCCCTACACTAGTAAAGAGGATCGGGGTGCCCAAAATTGGACCAAGGCACCTGGGGTGCTCCATTCCTTGACTGGGCACCCCCATCGAAGCGAGAAAAACAAAAAGCGATAGTACATAATAGGAAATTTAAGGTGTAAAATAGAAAATACGATAATGAGTAATGTAAAAATAGAAAAAGAATGGGTTAATTAATATTCTATTAAATCAAGAACCATATAAATATTAGTATGGCTGGGACTAAATATTGACTCAAAGTGTGTGATTTAGTTACTAGAGGTATGAATACAACAAGTGAGAAACACACACGAGCTGAAAAATAAAATGATAGACTTAAAGGGGATATAATGGTGTTAAGGTGGCGTATCCAGAGGGTCGTAATCCATGCACTAGGTAAATCTAGGGTTTTCGTGGCCACAGTAAAGATAGAGGAATGAACCCTACTAAGATATCATTAGTTGGGTGTGGGAATATATTGAACATGCACAATACGAATAGAATAAAGATAAAGATATTTTAAGGAACTGGTCATGTATAGGAGCATTATGCTAACTAGTATCAAAACACATAACACTAGGCTAACATAACTCAATGAGGAAAGTAGAAAAACTAATATATGCAGAATGAAAAGGGTTAGTAAACTCACCTTTACCCGTATGGTGGTGTAATTCCCACTATTTTAATAAATAAAATGTAACTAAAAAATAGGGATTTTTTTATCATTATTCAATACAACAATAAAGACATTAGCGCAACTCACCATACATAAATAACACTAACACTTTCCTTTTCAATAAATCAATATACCCAATTTTTACCATCATACTTTTTTATGCATCACATGTTATTAGTTTAGAGTAATATCCTTGTGGAAACATGGTTACATCCAACATGGTTCTCAATACCACACAATAGAGGAGGTTAATTTTTCTCTTAGGTTTGATCGTGTATTACATTCCATAAATTGGTTCATGTTACTACTTTCAAATCATAAATTCCAATTTGTTCCACAACACAAATGTTGGGCCGAATTTCGTAAGCTAATTTGATGTGAACCTAAATGCACGTGTACCTACACTACGTAGGAATAATTCCATTGATGCCACAAACATACCAAAATAATCTTCTATAATATATCATTCACAAAATCCTAAGATGAGAAAAGATTAAAGAGAGGATCACTTATATACCACAAGGATTCATAGAGGAAGTCCTCTTGGGATAAGTCCAAACATGGTTTACATTTCCTTTCGCACATAAAATTATAGGTCATTCCATAACACAGTTAAAAAAGAAAAACTCATGTAATAACATATGTGCATTTCTGAGTTGTTCAAGGTGTGTAACAACACGGTCCATCCACCATTTGCATCTTACATATATCTATTTCCTCCTAATTTGGTGTCATTGGTGCTAAGGCAACCTAGGCACATAATTAAACACACAAGAAAATAAAAATACATTGGGTTTGAGATATAGTGCAATGCTTAGTAATAAATCCATCTATTTGGTAATTGAGAACAGTCTGAGATATTCATTTACATATTTATTTTTAGGGTTTGATAATTTTGTGTGGGGTTTTATAGGAGATTCTTCATTGAAGACCCGCAACAACATCAATGAAGCTAGTCGACATCCACGTGACAAGATTGGAGGTACTACAAAGAATAAGCGACCAACTCAAACTCAAGTTCTAAGTTTTTCTATAGACCAAGGTGCCCACATGCACCCTAATCCTCGCACAGCTCCCGGTCCACCCAAATCTTCATCAGTGCAACTTCCGAGGCATGCTGCCATACTTTTCTCACTTGTTTATTAACATGTTCATGTTTAGATCATTGCAAGGTAATTCATTTTAAGGTTAGTACCTTTTCCCACCCATTTCAATTATTCCATTTTATTTAAAATATAAAATAAAATTATCTAGCATTTATAATTGATTATTTCATCATTGTACTTTTTTAGATTAATTTAAAAAAATAGATCTTAGTTAATATATTTGGTTGACCCATACTTTAGAGTATTTTACCCTAGGATCCATTTCAAACCCTAATGGCTAAAGATATTTCATCTTCATATAGGCCCATTATTTCTCATTTTAAATTTTCAACCCTTTATTTTATGAGGCTTCCATCGCTAATGATCCAATAATTAACCAAAATGTTACCCTCGATCACGGACCCCTATATGCATTAAACTCTTTTCCAAACTTACCCCATTAAAATACACTTAAAACAATGCCATAATTGAAGTCCAATGCACACATGTTGATAACGGAGTTTGGCGGAATGGCTACAACTCCGAGTTCCTTAATAGAACCAATATATTATCAACTTCAAATGGCTGTAATAATTAATACAATCTAAGCATGATAATACTGAATGCATGAGAATAAGAATCTTTATACAAAGTAGCGATCTGGATGATAGATTTGATCTAGTATTCTCCTTCAAGCATGATGTCCTTTGGTTTGTCGATTGGTCTTTTGGATGGCTCCCAGTTGATTCTCTAGGCTCTGCATTATAAAGTGTGGCCTATTGGGTAGTTTTGTAATAACTCCCAATTACAATTTTTCCTATTAAAATAGGTCTTATTTTCTCTCCATATTTCCTATATTAAAATAGGTTGTACATCTCCATAATGTCGCCATGATCACCATCGAACTTCACTAATTGTCCTTCTCACTGGGCTCGAGTATGTCTTCTCAGAGAGAATTCAGAGCTACAAAATAATATTTCACCTATTAAAAATAATAGGAATTAAAAATAATAATAATGCCTATAATGATAGGGCTTACATATTTACATGCCTATAATAATAGGCCTTAGCTCTAAATGTGCCTATAATAATATAGGACTTATTTTCTCAAAAATGTGGGCCTTCACATTTTATTATGGCCACACATTATAACACCACCATATTTTCCTATTAAAATAATAATAATAGGACTTATAAATATTTCTCCAAAATATTCTCCCCCTCCTTTGAGCTCCAAGAAAATAGCTTAGAGTTGTGTGTGTTTACAATGTACCTAGGTCCCCTATTTATATTGATTAGGAGCCCGAAATATAAGGATATTTGATAATATCCATGGCTTATTTTTTAAAAGATCCCGTAATAATCCTCAATGGATTAGGCTTAGCCAAATTCTCCATGGCATAAGAATAATTTAGCCACCAAATATTTAATCCACTTCAAATAATAGCCTTAATAGGCTTTGAGCGGGTTATAAGGGATTAATTCTTTTTAAGCTTTTAAATAAGCTTAAGCCATATTTTTTTTAAAACTCAACCCCATAATAATATCCACTCTTCACGTGGATGGAGCAGCTTTATGTGGGGAAAAATCCCACATTATATGCAAGCCTTTTAATAGGCTTTATCCACCAAAATTTATTCTCACGTGGACTTTTCCTCTCTCTTTTTTTTATAAAAGATTATAAAACCTTTTATGTGGGTAAAAACCATAAACCCACCTTTAATGCCACATGTATAAATAATAAATCAACATGGTCACATGCATATTTTCCATGTGTCGAATGCTGAATGGCAGCTATGCCACATGTCACCATGTCATTTTTCCATTTGGCATATCCTTCGGTTGTTGACTACCAATTAACCGAACTTTGACCAATCATAACTTTCACATATGGACTCAAATTTGGTCCATTCAAAATGCGTTGTAAATATCTTGGCGAGATCTCGTGCCTTAAATTATATGATTTCAAAATCATCCATTTTTGATTGACCAATTGTTGACCAAACTTCGACCAACTACCAAATGTGCATATGGACTCCGTTTTCGACGTTCAAATAGTTGACGGAAAGCTCTCATAGTCATATTTTACATTGTAGTGATCCTGGGAGATTAAGAGAAATTATATCCTCCATAATGTGCTATGGATCATTTAATCTCATGGTTCTCTCTAATAATCCCACTATGCCGGATGATATTGAACAACAACTCTTAGATATTCAACAATACTAGTTTTAAAAATTACCCGATTGTCATTAGTATTGTTGAGGACCCGGTAGCCTTTACTCATTGCATACCATGATATGTGGCTATTAATGATACTCCTTTTGATATTTGTAAGGAAATTATAGATGATTCTCTTATCAATTACATGCTTGGTATTGACAATCACTCACATGTGCATACCGATTCTTCTTCTAGCTAGATCACTTTTATGAATTCATATCATACTTTTGATATTACTTCTAATGATATGAATCATAATAGCTTTCATACTCCTTCATATTATGTTGACGATCCTATTGATAGCGTCATTAATAAAACTCTCATTTCGAGTCTCTATATAATCATGATGAGGCAGTTGATAGCCATGATTCACCTTCTTTTCATACTTCTAAGTGTGAATCCCTATTCCATCACTATCTTCTCCTAAGATTACATCTAGCACCGTGCATGAGTCACCTCCATATATTACATCTTCTTCTCCTAGTGTTTCATGTTCTCCTATCACTTCATCCGCATTTTTTCTCCATCTCCTCTTATCACTATAATCTACATCGGTGTCTTCGCCTCTCGGGGATGTTTTCGCTACTATTCCTACCACATCTATGCGTATTCCATCTATATCATCTACTGTATCTTTTCGACACCCACTCCTAATGTGCCTTTAGCATCAAAATCTCCTTTGTCTTCTCTTGACATTACTATGGTTACTCACAATGACAAGCTATAACCACTCAATACAAGATTGCCATCTTCTACTATTCCTTCATAGGATATCCTATCTCTCATGCATGTCATAGGTCAATTACAATCTTAGGTTCAGTCTCTCACTTTAGAAAGTAGGGCTTACTATGCTTCTATTGACAACAACTCATTACATGGTAACCCTATTCCCAAGAAGATTCATAACTCTACATTTCCTAAGGACTTTATCATGCCTACATTCACATTTTTGATGGTACTAGTGACCCTCCATATCCTCTCCTTCATTACCATATGGATATGAATTCCTATTCTAATGATAGTTTATTGCTTAAGGATTTCTGACATAGTCTTACCGATGAGGCATTGTAATGGTACATTCATCTTCCCTTTGGGTCCATTAGTACTTACTATGACATGGAGGATGTTTTCCTTTGTAAATTTATCATCAACAATGGCCCTAGAGTTACTTATGACATCCTACCTAATTTACATAAACATCCCTCGAATCTATCATGGATTATACCTTAGCTTTCAATGCTTGTATGCATCAACTAGTATTCCAAACCATTGATTTAAAGAAGCAATTCAATTTTTTTTGGTTTGATTCCTGTGCTTAGGAAAAGATTGCAATATGATACATGTGAATCATTCAATATCCCATGCTACAAATTCAAAGACATCGAACAAGATATTTTCTCACCACATGTCATTGATCCTCCATCTACCTCCAGTTATAGTGCATCATTTAGTGCTCCTCCATTGACATTGGTTGAGAATCCTACACAGCCCCCATCTTGATCTAGCAAACATGCTCAACCTAGTCCATTACATAAGCATATTTTGACTCCTCCTCTGTGGAATACTACTTATCCACCTACTTCATTTATCTCGTATGTTCCATTACACTTATCTCATCATGCTCGACCACATGATGTGCTACATTTTTTACTTAATTTGTTTAACCTCTAATCAACATAATCCACAACATTGTCTACAAAATTATCGCGATCATCCCTATTGTAATTATCATCACATGAATGACCACATGGATAATAAGCTGTTTTGCCCATTATGATATATTATGTGAAGAGTATAAGGGCATCATTTCCTTTGGCTCTTGCTAACATGATCAGTTCATCTCTCCTCTACCTCATCAACGTGTTTCTACCCACATTGAATTGTAACATCCATCTACTACTAAGGTTATTATGCATCCATCACCATGGGTTTTCACTCGTGCACATGATCCACCACGTCCATCCATCACTACACCATCACATTCACCACATCCAATCCATCGATCTTATCTATCACATCATGTTATTATTTCACATCGTATGCCACAACCTTCGCATTTGTCCATTCCATCGAATCTCCATTTGAAATTAAATTTGGTTAATATACTCATGATGCGTCCATCCCACATGCTTCCACAACTTCACACCACCTTGGTCTTTAGTAGGTGATTACTATCACCTTACCACCTAATGACGCACTTGTGTTCTTATGGTTCTTACATAATTGTTGAGGGTTTTTTCTTAAGAATGTTTCATCACGCACTTTGTCAATTCATATAGTGCAAGTAAATCATTTCTTGATGACATACTCTTTCTTACATGGCTCATTCTTGACTACTGAGGGTAATCTCCCCCAAACGATCATTACACTAACATAATATGATCATATCCCATTATCAAATTCATCACTACACGTTATTTTGGTAATCATACATTATCTATTTTTACATACATTCTACCATCATCATTACACTAATTACACATTGCAAGTTCCATTCAACAAATATACATCTCATGCAACTCATCAATCAAATTACATATGTTATCTATCATCATTCACATTACACATTTTGTCTATCAAAATCATAGTACACATCTACATCAATACACATGAATGGTAATCATCATCGACTCATACATCATTAATCACAATACAACATAAATATAAAATGATAAAATCCCCCATATCTTATATAATAATACAAATAAAATCTCATCTTCACTATCACTCTGTAGTCTGCAAGAGCCCTAGAACTAGTGGCCTCACCACTAGATCTATGTCATTATGTGTGTTTTTGATACCACTCAACTGCCTTCGTAATAAGGTAACCTTTGTAGACTAATATTAAACCCGACACTATAAATCCATGTATCATTTAAAAAATCCTACAATAAGGGACCACCACCCACCACCTCTCTATCTCTTCAAGTCTCCTTATGTGCCTCATCCCTTTCACTTAGCAAACATAGTAGATGTCGCCACTATTATGGCCACTGGCTCAAATAAATTGGCATGCTTTCCAACAATACCTTCCACATAGTCAAGTATCCATCCACCAAGTACATCAGTCATCACATTCTATGTCAATGTGTAGATGGATGTGTCCACTATGACGATACTATATGCGTCACCTACAAAAAAAAAAAAAAAATGACTTAGATAACCATCACTCGACATAAGAAAATGATAAAGTACAAACAAAACTATATAAATACTTACACTCAACTAAAGCTTCGATACATTATCAAGGGCATGTGATTCATCCTCTCCTCCTCCTCCCTGCTGTGTAACAATGCTACATTTGTGAACAATGGAAACAATAATACACATCAATGTGTCACCCACCATATGTGGAATCCTCTGTACACCCCTTATCATCGTATTTTATCATCTCTATCACTACGTCTACCTCATCTAGCCCAGGAGGTACTAGTTTTCATCTGTGAGCCCTATTTTAGCTCTAGCCCTCTTTAGTGCTCTAATCGCTCATAACCATATATGGCTCTGGGGGCACATCCGAGCCATGCTAAAATGTCATGATTCTATCTCTACCTAAAATAACTCAACCATTCGAAGAAAATGATACTCTAACCACATAGTTCTATGAATACATTGCATCTCAACAACATCCTTGGGCCAATCTCCATAATCATGGTATGGCATGTGTATAATGGCCTCGAGTCCCATCCTATCTATAAAATCCTTGTTAGTATCTATGTCCATCTTACTCCCACAAACATTAATCCACGTCCTCACATATATCTTTGTCCTTGTCCACTCTCTTCATGGACCTCCAAATTACCTCAACACGGTTATATGCTCATACACTAATACATACAATAGTTTGGTGGCTCTATTCCATCAATATTATCATCACGAGTAAACCTATATAGATCCATGTATAGGTGCGCCAAAACACACCATGCACACGTGTATCTAGTGCTCTCCTCTTCTATCTGTTGACATATATTGTGCATCTTATATAAGATGCATACACCTCCTCCCTCTACTACTATAGATGAAACAATCACATCGGAGATAAATTAATGGAAGTGTGGAACCCATGATCTTAATATAGCATCAAACTGATAAGAGTATTGGTAGGTACCTAGCTCACCACAAAATACCATCTAGTAGCTCACATCTATCTCTCCATATCCTCCAATGGCATAACTTGTAATCTCTCCCCAACAATTGGAAATCATAGTATGTGATACACATCCTCCAAAGTAATTGTCATCTCACCCATAGGAAACCAAAACATACATGTATCCACCTACCACCTCTTGCATAATGGTATCAAAATAGGAATATTTTGGGGTGCATCCACATCCAAACTATGTGCTACAAGATGACACAATCGATAACAGCTCAATAATCATATGACAAACCCAACACGGGAAAAGTACTCAAATGAATATTTCCACTGAGAATTCCCTTGAGTTAATATCCTCTACACACCACAAAAATGAGAAAAAACATAGCGTTAGAACACTATATTGGCCCAAATACACTCCCTTATTATCACATTAATATGCACTAGAAATATCAATTACACCATTATAGACTAAATACAAATTTTACGGACTAGGGAATCCGGATGCGGGATTGGGGCACCCATGAGCGGGACACGGGTTCTAAGGCATGGGTGCTCCTATTCAAAGGTTCACTAGAGACCTCATCACTATTGTCCAAGTCTTAAATGTCAAGAAAATTCATAATCCCAAATTTTAAAAAATATTATAAAACCAAGTACCACAAATTTTAAAAAAAAACATCATTCTTATCAATTTCACCATCGTTTGTCATCTATGGCGGTCACCACCCTTTCAAACTAGCTAGGACATTCTAATCTCACTTGCGACATCTTCACTCACTTAGTGCTAAATCTCAACATCACGTCAAAGATAAATGAAGTGACTAATTAAATTTTCACTTCACTACTTATAATTACTTTTCATCATCCACTTTACTATGGTCATTATTTCACACTTATTCTCACAACTAATACACACTACTCTATTTTTGTCATATCTTGAGCATTTTTACTCGATTTACACCCTATTTCTGGTGTTATTTTTAGAATCCTTCATTCCACTATAATGTACACATTAAACATGTTTTATATTTTTCTAATGTTTCCTTTCATTCATTCTGTACACATTTTTACAATTTTTATCACTTCCTATCTATCTCGTGCTTACTTTCACCTTAGCGGTCATCGCTTTATAATCACATCCCATTTCGTCGAGAGGGAGGAATATCATTGGGGTCATAAATTCCCCTACATCATCATGCAATCAATCAAAAATATCAATTTTTCACTTTCAAACATTTACTAATCAACCATGTGACATTTAACCATCAATTCCTCCCAATGACCTAACGAGGAAAAAAATGTATAGTTTTTCTATATGACATTTCATCACTTCCCCCTAACGACCTAACCTGGGGAAACAAGTGTTAAAATATTTCCATGTGATCATTCATCAATTTATATCAAATCCTGCTAATGACATAACACGGGGATAAATACCGTAAAATATCTTTATGACTAACCAATCAAGACAATCATTCAATCAATCTATTAACACATTCAAAAATTTAAACCCCACCATTCAATCAAAATGATATAACATGTATGCCCCATAGATGACCTAACATGGGAAGTTATTCTATATTTGGTGCTTGCTTCTAGAAGACCTAACTTGGAATCCATCACATTGCGGTGAAATCCATGGAGTGGGGTAAGAGTTCCTTTCCTATACCACATCTATATGGGTAGATTGTTTTATCGAAATTATTTGGATCAAAAAAATACAAAATTTTGATCGATTCCATCTGGAATGGATAGATCTTAAGGATTTAGTTATAAGTAAGAGAATAAAACACATTTATCCCTCCACTTTTCATCGGTAGATGGATGTCCAAATCCTATAGTCAATTATTCATATACACACATTCGGGTTTGGAATTGATCACTCCCTACCCCATCTTATCATCATCATATGCATATGAAACTATCAATCATCCAACATTACAATCATCACTCTCATTTTAGTACACTTCACTTGAATATTATGATTTTCAACTGCATTGCATGGATCAATGCGTTGATCCATGGTTCAACACAATACATGGTTCATTTTCCATGTCACTCTATCAAATATGCATGTTCTACTATAGCATGGGTTTCTCGGATTTCTCTCAGTACGCATATCTATCTACTTTATGTTACCGAGATTTTTGCTCACCATCATAAAGTGGGGGATAATTTAGTCACAAAATCTATTTACTACTATTATACCACCAGATATGTTGTTTTATATATGGATATCACGTAAGAAAAATATTCACTAATGGCTCATCCCCTAGTCTTATTGTCATTTTTTCCAGTCATTGTCATTAAGTGTCTTACAAAAAGAGAAAAGATAAGGAAAGAAAAAGAAAAATGAAAAAGACAGAGAGAAGAAGAAAGAGAAAAAATAATCATCTCTACTCTTTGAATAGGGAACTTAGGAAGGAATTGGGGTGAATATCGGTGCCATGGTCCTCATTTTTAGGCAACCTAGTCCCGGTTACACTTGGTTCTCATTTTGAGTCTCAAGGTTGGTCTTTTTAGTTTTCCCTCTCATTACCCTATGTACTAGTCGAATGTCGTCTCATTAGAGTCAAATATTGAGCAAGAGATACCTATATAAACACAACACACACATAATATTAAGGGAAGCTATTTATACTAAGCGATAGCTATCTACTAGAGGAAAAGGACTACATTTGGGTATTATTCTGCATCAAACATTACATAGGAAGGGTTGTATTCATTCTATTCCATCCAACATTTGTATCTTACATCTTCCTATTTCCGATACTTTGGCATCATTGACGATAGGGAACCTTAGGCACGTGATTTCACACACAATCACATAGAGGTACATCAGGTCTAAGATGAAGTGCAACTCTCGGTCGTAATCTCATCTATTTGGTAGATAAGGACATTCGACCCATTCATTAGCATCTTTTATTTTTAGTGTTTGATGTTATTGTATGGGGTTTTGTAGAAGATTATTCATTTAAGACCTACGGTGACATCGGTGAAACTATTGCACCATCCACGTAAAAAGAGGTGAGGAAATGCTAAGACCTAGTGACCAACACAAACTCGAGGTTTAGATTTTTTCCGTAGACTACAAGTGCCCATACTACGAGACCAACGAACCCATAAGTCCCCTAATCCTCCCACATACACCCCAATCTAGCCAAATTTTCATCTTGTGTAACTACATGAGGTGTGTTGTCATATTTTGTTCTACATGTTCATCAACTAGTCTAGTTTCATATCATTGCAAGGTAACTCATTTTTTAGGTTAGTACCTTTTCCCTCCCATTTCAATTATTGCATTTTATTTAAAATATAAAAAAAAAATATCTAACATTTATACTTCAGTTATTTCATTTTTGTACTAGTTTAGATTAATTTATAAAATTCAGATTTTAGGTTTTTTTATTAAGGACAAATAGTTTTGAAGGGACTATACCTTGTATCTGATACAAAAAGGGCTCAAAAGCCGAGATAGTAAAGATGAGAAAATCAGCCCGAGAGAAGGAAAAGCGATAACCACGAGGAAGGTTCAATGACCAAATATTACAATATATGTGAAAAAAGGATCAAAACGTATAAAGATCTAGAGAAAAGAAGGAAAGATCAAAAAGAAACCAAAAGAGAAACAACATAAAGAGCTCCACCAAAAAACAGCTCCAGAACCACCCGATGACAGCCACATCGCAGCCAAAAAACAGCATCACAACAGCCCGTTACTTGATGGCTCTATCAATTTTGGTCTTGATAGCCTGCAGTGACATGAAGAAGGCAATGGCAGTGGCCTGAGAGGAGTCTTGCAAATCTGCTTGGGCAATTGCAATGTCCCTTTTCTCTTTAGGGCCCCATATGTCCTCATTAATCCCACTTAAACTGCAAACACTGTGGACATGTTGTTCAATGAAATTATAAATGCTTTTGAGGGCAGACAATATGCAGTCATTGCGGCTTTTAGCATTCCCCAATCTGCCATCTAAGGACTGAAGTTTCTTGAAGACTTCACCAATAACCCCCTCTTCCTCCTCACTTTGAAGGATCCTTTTACCCTTTGCTCTTTCCATGTTTTTTATAACCCCTTTGAGCTCTTGTATCTCCTTCTCTAATCTGTCCACCCTATCCAGAAATTCCTTCTCTTTGGGCTCCTCCACCGGCTTGCTAATATGCAGGAGGTTTTCAGCTAGTTCCAAGTCTTTGTGACTCCTTAGGACTCGTTGGGAAGCAAGGATTTTAGCTTTGAGGCTCTTGCTTTTCTTGCTAGAGATAGCATCTTCATTCAGATTTTAGTTAATCATATACATAACAAACATTTAACAATTTGCATGTGTTCCCATAAACACATGACTATCAAAGGAGAAAGAAAATATTAGATTCACAATTATAATTTTTCTTCTATAATGAGATATTACCGTACACATATTATTTAAAATAAATAATATTATCCTTCACAACATTTAAACGTTGTCTTTCTTTCCATTACTAAAAAAACAAGATATAACATTACAATAATGTTATTACCCTTATTTGTAGATGTCATGTACTAGCTACAAAATTTTTAGGTTTGAAAATTATTCTTTTTTGAGTATCTAGTAAAGAATTTACTAAATTTTCGACACCCTATTGTCTTGTGTGTTTACACAAGAAAACTTCACTCAAAAATGAGACAACCATATGCTAGTGTCAAAATTTTTTTTATGTCATACCATTCCATAAACCCCCACATAAACATATTCCCTTGTATGAGGTCCTTCTATTTCCTTTCGGTGGTCCATTTGTGAGTTTCTTCATTCTCCATTGGTGATTTAGGCTTAATAAGATCATTCAAGTTCCTTTGGAGAAGTATCTCTTTAAGAGGGTTTTCTAACAAGCTTAGGCGAGGCTCACATTAACCTTTCTAAGACAAGCACACAATCATCAAAGTGGTATTGAAGATATATATTCGTCAAGGAGGTGTATAAGAGATAGAATAATTTCGTGCAACTAGTTACGGAAGATTCGGTAAGTTTCATAGGGTTTTGGTATGGTTTCAGAAAAATCAAGTCTTGGAGGATGAAGCAGATTATGGTATACAAACAAAAATAGAGTTTCATGAATTGATTTTGGGAGCTCCATAAAGAGTTGGAGGCAAAAACATAATTGGAAAGTTAAATCATATCTCTAAAGGATGATGTTTTCGGGTATTTCACAAGACACATGAGATCATGCTCACAATCTTATTTTAACATGAACAACTTATGAGCCCAAAGGAAAATCCAATTTTTTGGGAGATTGTAGGAAGAATCAAGGTATTGGACTCTTCCCATTTGTTTTAAAAGGCCATTTCCAATCATTTTTTTATAAACAATTTCATGAAAAGGTCTCAAGAAACTCAAGTTATACCCCTTTCAAATTGAGTAAATTAATAGGATTAATGGGTCAATTTAGTCCATAAATTGACTCATTATAACATCCATGTAACTATAAGGTTTACTCGACAAATTTTAATCCATTCATGAGAATATTATAATTAGTTATATCTAAAGTAGGAAGTGATGCATTTTCCCTTGTTTTGACTTATCTTGACCAACGGAACTTTCACTTACTACATTGTAGAGTGATTTGGTGACATATGCAAGTTCATGGTGCAAATTTTTTATCATTTTGAGCTAGTGCGATAAATGAGACCGAGTTTGTAGCCAATAAGCTATTTTGGAGGATTAACCCACAACCATCTACAAATGAGGACCCCTGTTTCTAGCAGTATTATAGGGTGTCATGGAACTTTTATGAATTTTTTATTGGTTAAATATGTTTCCTATATTTTTATCATATGTTGTAATTAACTATCTATAAGACACCTCTTTTGAACTATTTTTAGTTGTTAGTTTTATTACCAGTATTGCAATAGTTGATAGAAGAAGTTATTTTCAGTTGAACTCTGGAGTATGCGAAGAACTTATTTTGATCAATATAATACATGTTATTTTGAGTATATGTTTGTGTTGAGAACCTCCATCCCAAAGTAGAGCAAGGGCCCACTCGAATGAGGAGATTGAAGGATTGTTATTCTTAGTTTCAATTTCAGTATCTTAGTTTGATAATTATCTGAATGCAATCTTGTATTTATTTGTTTCAACGTATTTCCTTTACTTTTATTTGATTTTAGAAAGTATTTCACTTCAAGAAAACATTTCCTAATATGCATTTTATTTAGTAATTTTGTTTCATTAGAGTAGTCTAAAGATTTTAGTATTTTAGAGTCATACTTTATTTCAGTAGATTTTAGTGAGAAAAAGGAAACAAATTCAAGACAAACACCCCCAAAAAAAAAAAAAAAGAGAACTACCGTAATACTGAGTTTTATATCCACTTCTTTGCATACAGTCTTAAACACAACCCTAGTTTATAATGACATCAACATTTGAACAAGTTCATTAAAATATTGGAAGTTCTGATGATCCATCATTTTTGGCAATGTTTTTCAGTGGAAACCATAAGAAAAACATGTCATTCCATTCACACTTCATATTATGGGTGTTAGTGAAGTTGATTTATGCAACCAATAGATATCCTAAGCCTTACCATCACAATAAATTTTGATGTACAAGCCACAGGATGCTCAAAGGAGATTAATACCTTACAACATTCAAAGAATATCCTAACTTGAGCACACGTAGTAGACAATGATAACACTACTCTTGTGAGTTATACTTCAATTAATACGAGAATGTGAGTGATAATCTTGAAAAATCGGCATCATCTTATTTAGAACCTGAACAACTTTCAAAAATGGGAGACAATGGAAATGATGATGATGAGATACCATTAGGAAGAACCTTTACCTACCCCATTATCTTAAATGAGAATGAGGAAAAACTGTGAAAATAATTTCCTCATATATTATGCCTATATTTCGGGAATGACCACAAAATATCTAGAATAATTCTTGTTTGAATTCAAAGTTCTCTACCAAATATATGAATACAAAATAGATAACCAGAAACTCAAGTTATTTCCTTACACCCTGAAGGACTCTACTATGAAGTAGTTTATGGGATTTCCCTCTTACTTCATTCATTCATAGGAATAGATGGAGACTTCGTTTTTGGAAAAATACCAAGACTAGTGCAGGGGAAGAGATAGGAGGGAAGATTTCTTTCAGATGAAGCAAAAATAATATGAAAACCTTAAAGATTATTTATAAAAACTTGTTTTTTTCCATAGGAGGAGTGGTTATGAGTTGAATGCGAAGTAAGCTTGTTATCCAAAATTCACCCTCAAGGTAATTTTGATAACATGCATCAAATTCTTTAGTCCCAGGCAAATAGATTGAGTCAGGGCAAAAATTTCATGTTTCTAGGGTCCCCTCATATTTTTCTAACTCCCCTGTCCAAGTAGAAGAGAGCAAGTTCTGAGAAAATGTGAAAATTTTGCAAAAACAAGCTCGGGCCAGGAAAAATCACGAAAAATGGCTAAGTCCTAGTCCTCGCAGCATTTGGGACAATTGGGACAAAAAGGCACGGATCGGCCGAAATGAGCACAGGCGGCCCCGGAAGCAATTGGGACATCTGGGACAAAAGTACGTGGCGGGCGCGAAAAGCCGATCTGGCCAAAAAAAGAGAAAATTGGCTAACTGCTGAGAGGGTCGCCTTTGGGACAAGTGGGACAAATGGCGCGAGCGGCCGGTTCGCCTTTGAAATCAGCACAAGGAGAACCTTGTGATAAATGGGACAAAGGGACGCGCGGGACGTGAGAAGCCGAAATGGCTGAAGGCAGGGAAGAAAAGTCAACGTTTGGTCCGGAAACTTCAAACGGCCATAACTTTTGACTCCGAGCTCCGATTTTGATAAAATTGGACTTTACGGAACGAGCACGATTTTGATAAAATTGGACTTTTGATTTATTATTTTTAATGAGGGTAGATATATTTAAATAAAAGAAACATATTCGGCTCCAGTCAGTCAATGCTCATTCCCGTCAAATGACAGAAACGCCTGCCAGAGCCCAAAATAGCTGCCCGCACTCAAAAGGCCATAACTTTTGCATTTCTCAACAAAAACGCACAAAATTGGTACCATTGGAATCGTGGTTCCGAGCCCGATGCACCAAAATCAAGAAATTCTAGATTTGATCAGATATTGATTAAGTTTTTAAGGAAACGTGTCGGGGTTGAAGCAGTGTTTTATTTGGTAGTGGGAGTGCAATTAAGAGGCATGTTCATCATTCCTTCTCTGCTTTATGCACACATGGGACAGTATGGGGATCCTTTTGAAAGTAATGTATACCCATTCCACTCAATTTAATGCCTCTTACAAGGTGGTTGAAGGACAGATTTTGGGATTTCCATTTTCCCTTCTCTTTTCCTGCTCTTTTTCTATAAATTGGAGTGTTGGGCTCATTGTAAGGAGGGAGTTTTTGGGTAACAAAGCTCTGTCAAAATTGCTTTGTGAAGCCAGTGTGTTGTAGGCCCTTGTAGTGGACTCCTTGCATGGTGATCCAGGCCCTTATCTTGTAATAGATTGAACTGTGCATATCATGAAGCAATAAAATACCAGTTTGTGGATATATCTTCCCCTGCTGTGCTTTCTTGCATTCTTCTTGCCCCTTTGATCCTTCTATGAGAATATTGTGTCTATCTATTATGTTCTTGCAGGAATTCATTATCATTGTGTGTGCTTGAAATATTACTGTGAATGCATTTTGCTAGATTATGGAGAACTGTCATCACCTCTTCTAGTGTGCACTTTGCCTCTGTATTTCACACATTTGGAGACTACTCTCCCATCCTCCTTTTCTGGTGTATCACCACTTTAGTGTAGGCTTTCATTTTATGTATTCTCTTTCCCTGGTCCCTTGGAAATTTAGATTAGAATAGTTAGCTTATCCTGCATTAGAGTAGATTGTGGCAGGTAGTTTAGGAGCAAGAACCAACTTTCTCTGGAGGTCTGTCTCAAGTAGCAAGTCCCACAACTTGGAGATAGTACCCATGTTATCCAATCACACTGTGAGTTCAAATACATGCACAGGGGTGCTGTGATTCGGTGATAACATGAACCAAGACAATATTCCTTAAAGGACTTAATGATGAATCCAAAGAATCCCTCCATCTTATGGGAGGAGGTGATGTACAAAAATTCTCTATGGCACAAATTACTTAGTTATGTAGGAGCTACTCTAGAAAAAGGGGAAGCCTTAGAAGAAGGAAAACATAAAACCATGCCTTTGGTACCTTAAAACTTATAGGAAAGAAGGCCACTATGAAAATAGACATCTTGACACAAACTAAATTCAACCTTGGATGGTCTCAAAGCTAAGAACAATGATGCAAAATATCCTTTAGACATATAATGTCCCAGATGCATGAAAAGACATCCTTTGAAATAACTTCCTTTAGATATGAAAAAATGTCGCTGATCTATGATGTCCTTGACCGTGAGACTAACCATTGTTCTCTCCTACCTTATTTCAAAGAGATATTGAATACCATGACTCAAATGAATGGAGAAGTAAACTTCATTCAAATGTCAATATATTAGTCTTCTTATGCTCCTAGACCTTCTTAGCACCCTAGATGATGCAAAGGTACAATAATACTCCACAAAATTGGGGACAACATGATTAGATACAAAGAAACTAGATGCGATAACCTAATCCATAATGATGGATGCCTCCATACAATCAGCAAGGTTAGACACCACCAACCAATCTTGATTAGTAAACTTCTACTTTGGAACTCTATGAATCACAAAATTATGCTATTTTACTTTCAACTTTGGAAAATGACATATTTTCTTGAAAAATTAGAGCTTCATGACTGATTATCTAGTGCTATAGAAAGGAAATTGTAGAGAAGGAAAGAATTCAAAACTTCAACACCAAAAATTTTATCCTGGAAACCTCCAATGGAGGAAAACCATTCGAGAAGGGAAAATAATCTTTATTCCCACTTATATTGGTCTAATATAGAAAATTACAGATTACAATAAGTATAAAAAGAAGCAACAATGTAAACCTTCTCTCTAATTACTTGCTTGCTATGTTTTTACACCTTGCTCCAACAATTCCACTCCAACACTAAAGATCTTGCTCACTACTCTGATTAAACTCTACTTCTTGGTCTCTTTGGATCTTTGAATGATCATTCTCTTGTTCCTTTCATGTATTTATAGGCCTTCCCATGTCCTCCTGTGCACTAGAGGATGTGAAAGGGAATGGAAGGGAAGAGACATGGATGAGCACTTTAAGTTCACATCCTTTCACATTCCATTCTTTTTTTTTTTCGAAGTGACGGGACCAATGCCCTGATCAGATTGATGGTATTAGGACTACCTCTCTATCGGGAGGTGGTTTCAGGACAGCCAATCTTTTAGGGAGATAGTTTTGAAACCGCCACTCTGCTGTGAGTGGCGATTCATTCCAAAAACCTCCATTTACCTCATTTTTTTCAATTTTCTTGTTTCTACTTCTTGGTGCTGATGCAAGTGATGAAGTGGTGTGTTTTTTTGGATCCCTATGGATCATACCTCCCATAATTAGGAGGATTTTGGTCCCAACAATGCTTAGTGGGGGAGTGGTACAGGAATCAAATCCCTCTCGTGCTCATTTGAGTACCATTAGGTCTACCTTGGTGTCTTCTCTCGTCCAACCTGCCAAGACTCCTATGGATCTCTGGTTTGTTTCTCTAGTGCTACATCCTCCTCCAAGTTTCCTTGAGTACAATACTCCTTGGAAGGTAACCACGTATCTTTACTTCTTTGTCATGCATATTTGGCATTAGTGGTTCTGCAAGCTTTTACCACTTGCTTTATCGTGTGTATCTACATGAAGTATAGGCGAAGGTTTCTTCTCAACCTTGCTCAAGTATGTTGAAGGTCCCATACTATAGTGGTTTAGTCCTTTCCTATCTTTGTCTCTTGAGATGGATTGGCTGAATCCTCTCAAAGTATGTTGTTCTTTATAGTCACCACCATTCCTTGTATATCCTCTTCTTCTTGCTTGCCCCACGACCCAAGTCCAGTGAATCTGTAGGTAGATATGGTGACTACATAGAAGAATTTTGTTTTTCTCCTTGAATGAGAAATTCTTGCAATGGATTATTTTGCAAAAAATAACAAGTGCTAACCAAATTATCCATCCTTTGGTCAAAAATATTTGTGCTCTCACGTCCATTTTGCTTTTCTTCCAATGAAAGAAAACAAAGCGATGATTATCATAAATAAGTCTTGGTGCTTGGTTAGCACTTACCATACCCTTCTTAGATTTGCTCTAGTGTTCCCTACTAGTAAAAATGACTTTATCCTTGACCCATCTGCATCAGGTTATCCCTCCTTATGAACACATCATCCCTAGTATACAAGTAAGGACTTGTAAAGACAACATAAAATTCATCAAGTTGAATAATATCAGCCTCTAATACATCTATGTATTAGTTATTTATCCCAAACCTAAACTTACACTTCATTGTAACTTGTATTTCTACACCCATATTCACCCATCCTAGTGGGTATGGATGTGGATGAGCGTAAGTCTTTAGACCAAGTTATCCTATAAGCGCATCAGAAATCAAATTTGAATAAGAACTAGGAGCTACTAAAGTGTTTACCTTAGTCTTCTTGATTTGGATTCTGATTTGAAATAAGTTACTCATATATTCTTCTTTGATAGCCCCATACATGTTAGTGGCCATGATTCCCGACATCTCTTCTACATCCGAATCATCCTCAATCTCCACCTCTCTTTCTATCTTCACAATGGCCATGGATTTCTTGGAATCCTTGGTTCGGTGCTTTGGGTGTAGATCCGAAGGAAACTTCCAACATGTGGCGTCAAGTATGTCCATTTACATCACAATTATTACTGAAATTCTTAGGATCTTTACAATTATGGAAAGCGGTAGTGGCATGTTTACCTTTCCAGTTACCTCTGCTACTTGTCTTCCCTTGTCCTTTTCCTATTGTTACATTGAATGGTCTCCCTTTAGCTCTATTTCTCTTTACTTTTTCTCGTCATCAATGTAGTATGTTTGTATACAAGCTTCATTTAGATCCTTGGGATTCATGGAGATTACCTTCCTCCGAAGGTGAGTGTGAAGTCCTCCCAAATAATTTGTTAAAATGTCCTCATCCTCTAAGTCCATCTTAAGCAACATGGCTTGTCTTTGAAATTCTGTAGTGTAGTCTTGTATGCTCGACCGCTTCCCCTGTCTAAAGCTTTGCCACTTAATCATCACGTCGAGTCTTATGGCCAATAGGATAGAATTTAGCTCTAATAAATTCTTAAAAACCATTCAATCTTGAAAATAGGGCGTTTCTTCTTCTCACAAGCGGCTAGATGGGTTTACCACCAAACCAAAGCATGACCTTCCATTTTGAAACATGCAAAGGTGATCCTTTGTGCCTTAATGAAATTATGCACACTAAAATAGAATTCCAACTATTTTAGCCATTTATCCAGTAATTTTGCATCTACTTTTCCTTCAAAATACTTTATTTACACTTTTATTTTAACTTTAAAAGGTGTATGTGTAGATTTTACCTTCTCGCTTACAAATTGGTGTCTCTTCATGCTTTTCCCATTCATCCTCTTCGTGGCTCTTTTCAATAGCAAATTTTTAGACTAATGCTTGAACCACCGATTCCATGGAATCTTGTTTAACGAAATCCATCTTTTGTAGATTTGAAAGATCTTCTTGTTTTCTATAAAATCTATCCTTCATGGTCTCTAGGATCTTGACTCTACGTACCAATTTCTCTTCCTCCATTTGAGCTCGAATTCTATTTTTCCAATTCTTCGTAAAAATTATACACCTTTGGACCTTGTCACTATAATAAAAATCACAATAAAGATTCGAATACCACAGTCCTAGATATATAATCAACTCTCATACCAAAATGATCTGTAAACTTCTACTTTGGAACTCTATGAATCACACAATTATGCTATTCTACTTTCAAATTTGGAAAATGACATATTTTCTTGAAAAATTAGAGCTTTGTGATTTGATTTATCTAGTGTTATAGAAAGGAAATTATAGATACGAAAGAATTTAAAACTTTAACACCAACAATTTTATCCTAGAAACCTCCAATGGAGGAAAACCGATCGGGAAGGGATACTCCTCTCTCTTCCCACTTATATTGGTATAATATAGACAATTACAAATTATAATAAGTATGAAAAGAAGTAACAATCTAAACCTTCTCTCCAATTACTTTCTCGCTCTGTTTCTACACCTTACTCCTACAATTCAGGACAAAGACTTGAATATCTTGCTCACTACTCTCATTAAAATTTGGTTCCCAATCTCTTTGGATCTTTGAATGATCATTCTCTTGCTCCTTTCATGTATTTATAGGACTTTCCATGTCCTCCTATGCACTGGACGATGTGAAAGGGCATGGAAGGAAAGAGACACAGATTGGTGCTTCAAGTTCACATCCATTTGTGTTACATTCTTCTTTTCTATTCTAAAGTGACAAGATGCTATTTACCACGAGCGGGCGGCAGTCTCAAGAGCACCACCCTAGCTAGGTGGTGGTTCTGAAACTGCCACTCTACACAGAGCGGTGGCTCCTTCCAGAACCCCCGTTTATCTCATTTTGTTCACTTTTCTTGATTGTCCTTCTTAGTGCTGATGGAACTGATGAAGTGGTGTGTTTTTTTGGATCCCTATAGATGAAATTCACATCTATGGGCAAATCAAAAATGGTCACTCGAGCATAACTATAATCATCCAAGGAGGTTTACACAAGAACAATAATATTTTATTCCTACAAAAAAATAAAATTACCATTAATGACTAGTAACACAAATTCAAGTTCCATCCTAGCCTATCTCGAACCCCAAAAATCAACAAACAACTTCAATTAATGAAGCAAGACATGGTGAGACAATCCATGTTAATCCCATTAATAGCTTATAGCTGAGTTTTAGAAAAATAGTCAACAATCCTTGAATAATTAGTATTGAATTTCTTGAGAGAAAGTGAGAGATCTAAACATGTTCCAAAAACACCAAAACCTAGGGATGACCAAGAGAAAGATAAGAATGTACATGCAGCTCCTTTCCCAGAGAAATTAAAAGAAATATAGAATGGGAAGAGACATCACTAGTTCGGGGAGAAAAAAGTTTAATATTTAGGTCCCACTCTTAAGAGAAATAAGGGACATTCCCAAATTAAACTAGAGCATTAGGAACCATTGCATAAAGACACCAAGAAGGAAGAAGAAATACCCAAAAATAGTCAAAGTAGAAGGAAATCTATATGATCTTGTGGCTGGAAAACTTCTTTAACCGAAATATGGGGATCCTCGGAGTCCAAGAATTACTATTTTTGTTAATGGTTAGTTTATATCTAACATTTTGGTGGATCTTTGTGCTACCATCACTGTCATAAGAATAGATACATTCAATTTGATGTCCTTGATAGGATTGCAACCAACCAATATTGTCCTCTAACTAGTAGATCAATCTATTATTGTATGAAGAAGAACAATTGAGGATGTTATGGTTACAGTTGAATCCTTGGAGTATTCGATAGATTTAATAGTATTACAGTCTAAATCTCAAAAGATGGGATATCCAGTCATCTTAAGAAGACCCTAGATAGCTATTTTTGCTTCCTAAATTCACTGCAGGTCAGGAAAAATGACTATTTCAAATGGGTAGAAAGTAAAGAATATTTCTATTTATCCTCCAACCCAACCATATGTGGATGTTTTTGAATGTGTGTGAGTGGATTTTTTGGATACTAACAACATGATTTCTTCTTATCTAGCCACCATTGCAGTGAAAAATCATATGGAAGAAGTTGCTGAGACATACCCAATGTTTGATAAAGATGAGGGCGTAGCTACTGAGAGACAAGAACTGTGGCTATGAAAATCTAAACTATGGCTACAAAAAAAAGTGTTTTGAACTTAGAAGTGAACATCTAGAAAGAGATTTTTATAGAGGGTTGTGAAGAGAGCTATGATTACCATAAAATCCACATATCCACTTATTTTCATTGTCCTTTAGCCATTATTGTATTCCTTGATAACATGATTATTTTTCACATGTTATAGCCTCATGCTTTTCCCTTAAATTCTTTGATTGTTGAGACATAACTTTATTTTTGAGAGACACTAAACAAGTTACCGTTTAGGTAGGGAAATAACTTACGATTTGTAAAAACGTAGGAGGCAACCAAGATAATAGAGTCGTAGACATTTTGAGGAATCATTCGAGAAAAAAATTATTTGGATTATCTTGACATGAAAGAGATTCATCCAAGTATCTTCACTCATCATATTTTGATCCATAGGGATCCAAAATGACTCTACTTCATCAAATCAGTCAACACAAAGAAGGAAAATAAATACATGGAGGTTTTGTATTTATAGTAATAGGACAACATGATTATGTGTAGAGTGGAGGTTACAAAGCGTCGCTCAACCACAACGGTGATCCCGAGACCATTGGTCTACATTGGGTGGTGGTCCTACCTCTTTGAGACAGAAAATAAAAATATGAAACAAACAACCCCAAAATTTGAAAGGTTGTCCATGTATCTTCTCCTCCATTACCTTTCACATTCTCCCATGCACGGGAGGGCATGAGAAAGGTTATAAGTACATGTTTGCGAGAAAAGAACAAGATCATCGAAGCATGAAAGAAAGTGAGAAAGAATTTCTTAGTCTTTGGAAATGTGTTTTGTAGAAGAAAGGAGTGTTGACATAGAGAAATCAAGTAATTGGGATGAAGTATGAGATATTATCAACTTCTCTTTCATACTTATTATAAATTATCTACATATCACTTTGAATTGGCCAATAAAAGTGGGAAGAAAGAGAAATTTCCCTTCTGATTGGTTTTCCTCCACTGGAGGTTTCTAGGATAAAAATTTTCAGTATTTATGAGTTTATACTATTTCCTTTCTGCAATTGTGGATTCTAAGCATAAGAAAAATTCATTCACTAGCTATCTCTGTCATTTTTAATAGAAAGTAGAACAACAACGTTAATTTTTGATTATGTGGATAATTCCAAAGTTTAAGAGTTTAAAGATCATTTTTTAATCAGAGCTAACAAGTATCCAGGACTATGGTATTTGTTCTTGGATTTGTATGACAATGACGAGATCTAAAGGAAAAGAGAATTAACCTTGCGATCCATAAATTTCAACAAAGAAGTGGAAACATAGAATTCGGGGACAAGCGATTGAAGAGAACTTGGTCCTTCGAATCAAGATGTTGGAGACCATGATGGATAGGATTTTTAAAAGGAAATAAGAACTTGCAGATTTGTAGAAGACAACTGTCAAACAAGAATACAAGGACTCGGTGGTTCGAGGCTTAGTTGAAAATTTTGGCATAGGAAGAGCCACCATGAGGAATATTATGGGGAAGAGAATTAAGAAGAGACTTCAAACCCAAGATAAAAGGTAAAATATGATCATACTTTTTTAAAGTTGAGAAGAAAATATAGATTAAAAGCTTTGAAGAACAAGTAGATGCAGATTTTCTTGATAAATGGTTAAAACAGTTAGAAGTCTACTTTACCATACATAATGTCTTCGAAGCATATAGGATCACCTTTGCATGTGTCAAAATTGAGGGACACACTTTGGTTTTGTGGGAAACCCTTCTAACCACTTGTAAAAGAAGAATCATCCTATTGTGAAATCTTGGCAAGAATTTAAAGAATTACTTAGAGAAAACTTCTATCCTATTGGCCACAAGAATGACCAAATGATTAAATGGAAGTATTTTAGACAAGGCAATGGTCAAAGTGTGCGGGAATATCCTATGAAGTTTTAGAGGTAGGCCATGTTGCTAAACATGGACTTGGAGGATGAGTATATTGATTAAATACTTGGGAGGACTTCACACTAACCTTCGAAGAAAATTTATCTCCACAAAGCCCAAATATCTCAATGAGGCATGTGTGTAATAATTCTACATAAATGATGAAAAGAAGTAAGGAGAAGCAAAGCCAAGGAAAAATTAGTTGACAAATCAGAAAAAAATAATATAGGAAAACAAGTAACAAATGTAAGTGGAAAGGGAAAGGTAAACAAGTTGCCGCTACTTTAAATACTTGTAAAGATCCCAAGAATTTTTCAAGAACTATGATATCAATGGTCATATCGACGCTACATGTTGGAAGTTACATCCAAAGTTACATCCGAAGACCCAAACCAAGGACTCAAAGATGTCAATGAAAACTATAAAAATAGAAGGGAGGTGGAAATCGAAGATGACTCGATGTAGACAAAAGGCTTGGATGCATGGCCACCAACATGGACAGCTAGGAAGAGGAGATGAGTCGACTATTCCAGATCAAAATTAAGATCACTAGAAGTAAGGGAAATACTTTGGTTGATATCGGTTCTTAGTCTAACTTTATTTACGAGCGCGGTTGTAAAGAAGCTTGGTCTTGAGACTTACGAGTATCCACACCCTTATCCTTTGGGTTGCATGAATAAGGGTGTTGAAATTCAGTAACAAGAATATCTAAGGTCAAATTTGGGATAAATTCCTAGTACATTTATGTATTGGAAGCTGACGTTATTCCACTTGATGCTTTTGATGTTGTATTAGGGATTCCTTACTTGTATATTAGGGATCCTATATTTATGAGAAGGGAAAACCAATACAGATGGGTCAAGGATGGGATCAAATATAACATCTTAGCACACCAACATAAGACACAAGTTACTATGGTGAGTGGTAACCAAGCTAAATGACTTATTTAGGAAAATCATAATCAGTTTTGTTTACTTTTGTTAAAGGATAAACAAGATGGCATAGAAGTTTCAGAGATATCTAACTAGGGAAAGCATGATTTGGATAATATTATTTAGTCTTTTCAAGAAGTATTTCAGGCTCCCGGTGGGTTACCATGAAAATGGGAAGTAGATCATGAGATTCCAGCTATTGCTAGGGTCCCAGTTACGAACATTGGGTTGTATAGGCAATCATTTCTTGAGAGTACTGAAGTAAAGAAACAAATCCACGAACTACTAGACCATATGGTGATACACGTAAGCACCTTACCATGTAGTTCTCCTATTGTGATGGTGCCAAAGAAGGATGGTTCTTGGAGAATGTTCATCGACTACGGTGCTTTTAAAAATATCATCATAAAGAATAGATATCCACTTCCTCGCATAGACGATCTCTTGGACTAGCTTGACCTACCAAATTCTTCACGAATTTAGATCTTAAGTTAGGTTATCATTAAGTTAGAATGAAGGAGGAGGATATATGGAAGACTCATTTTAAGAAAAATAGGGTTTGTATGAATGGTTAGTACTTACTTTTGGGTTATGTAATGCACCGTCTTCATTTATGAGATTGATGAATGATGTATTACAATATTTCATAGATTCATGTGTCATTTTATATGTAGATGATATCTTGATTTTTAGTGCCACATGGGAAGAACATCTAACTCATTTATAACAAGTCTTGCAAGTTCTCAGGAGAAACAATCACTTGTCTATCTTGGGCAATTGGTTAGAGGAGGAGAGCTATGAGTGGATCCAAAGAAGGTGGAAGCCATCACTAATTGGCCAACAAAAAAAAGAGCCATAGAGACTAGGAGTTTTTTGGGAGCATTACGGTACATGCAAAAGTTCATTTCGGCGTCTCCATGATTGCAACACCTCTACATAGAGTAGCTGCAAAGAGTAAGGTTTTTGACTGGTGTAAGGAACAAGAAAAATACTTTGAGTTATTGAAATATAAGATTACTCACGCTTCAGTACTTTTTCTTCCTAATTTTCAGCAACCTTTCAAAGTAGAGAAAAATGCCAGTGATTACACTATGGGCACAATGTTGTTTCAAGGAGGTAAACCCGTATGGTATCATTCTAAAAACTTCACTTTAGTAGTTAAAGGATATTCATTATATGATAAGGAAATGTATGCACTAGTTCAGAAAATTAAAAATGAAAGCATTACTTGTTGGGTAAAGAAATTATTATGCACTGTGACCACAAACCTTTCCATTATTTGTAAGAATAGTCTAAATTGTAGCAAGAAAGGCACTACAAATGGATGGGGTTCCTTCAACTATTCCATATAGTGATCAAATACAAGAAGGATAGTAAAAAATTGGTGGCAAACATGTTTTCTAGGCCACCCACAAAGGAGAAGTTTTATTGTTTGGCCACTATCTCTCAAATCGAGCCCTTCACGAAGGAAGCTTATGGAGAGGCATATGCCCAAGACAGAGACTTTGGGGTGACATTTCTGTAGTTAAAGTCCCAAAGGATTGAAATGATGGGGATTGAAGATTTTTATCTCGAGGACGAGTTTCTCTACCGATGGGGGAAGCTTTTCTGCCTAAAGAATAAAGACTTATATTAATGAGGAAAGCACATACCTCAAAATTAGTGAGAAATTTTAGTGTTGGTATGACCCTAGTCCACTTGCAAAGGTACGTGTATTGGCCCAATATGCAAGAAGAAGTATCAAAATTTATACGTGGATGTAAAATTTGTTGTACGAACAAGCCTAAGACTAGGGAGGAGGGTTTGTATATGCCTTTTCCAGTACCTAATCATTGCGGGAGGAAATTTCTATGAATATAAGGAGGATTACCTGTTTCTAAACATGGCCATGAGTATCTCTATGTTGTTGTTGATAGATTCAATAAGATGTGTATTCTTATGGCATGTAAAAAGAAAATAAAATGACATGAGGCAACAAATCTTTTCTTTGCTAATGTATGGGTGCATTTGGGTTTTCAAAAGTCTATTGTTTCGATATGGATTACGAGTTCTTTGGGAATTTTGGACTACTTTGTGGGACAAGATGGATACCGGAGTTACGAGAGGTGGACAAATTTCCATCATCGAGACAGATTACAAAAAGAGGTGGTGAAGAGGACTTTGGTATAGTTGATCAGAGGGTATAATAGTAAATACCCAAGGACTTGGGATGATTCCTTAGCCTACATTCAACATTCCTATAACTAGGCAGTACACACATCCACTATGAAGTCATTGTTTAAAGCATTCTTGGGATATCTACCTATAAATCTACTAGACATAGTAGTTGGGAAAAAGGATGAGGATGAGACATGAGACACCTTTGAGTTGAGTAGAGAAAAAAATTCCTTGAGAGGATCCAAAAATCCACTTCAAATTCAAATAACAACTAGAGAAATCTCAAGCCAAGTACAAAGCTAGGCATGATCAACATAGGAGGGAACATAAGCTTCATGTTGGAGATAGAGTTTGGATTTACTTGACCAAAGAGAGACTCTGAGGTCCAGCATAGAATCTCAAGCCACGATGATATGGGCCCTTCACCATATTGAAGAAGGTTGAAGAAAATTCCTTTGATTGATTTACCATCATTTATGATGATGTACTCTTTAAGTAAAGCGTGAGAACTTGCACCTATATGAACCAGGCATGCTAGATGAATATGAAGGACTACGATTGCTACCTTCCATTGAGGATTGCGTATTGGGCTCACGAGGTGAATTAGAGGAGGATGTAGTGCTATAGTATAAGGTCAGAGAGACTAGGAGAGGTCCGCAGGAGTCTTCACAAATTAGGCTGAAAGGAAAGACACCAAGGTAGGCCCGATGGTAATTGAAGGAGAAAGTGAGGGAATTATTTCCTCATCTTCCCCCCACTAAGATTTTTGGGACAAAAAGACTCATAAGTAGGGGATGTGTGATCTATATGGATCTAAAATGACTCTACTTCATCATATCAATCAACACGAAGAAGGAAAATAAATACACAGAGGTTCTATCTTTATAGTAATAGGACCTCCACTGCACTGTAATGAGTGGTGGTTATAGAACCACCACAAAACTAGGATGGCGGTCCTAAGACCACCAGTTTGCATTGGGCGGTGGTTACCTCTTTCAAAAAGAAAATAAAAATATGAAATGAAATGACCCCAAAATTTTAAAGGTTTTCCATGTATCTTCTCCTCCACGACCTTTCCCATTCTCCAGTGCATGGGAGGACATGAGAAAGGCTATAAGCACATGTTTTTAGAAGATAACAAGATCATTGAAGCATGAAAGCAAGTGAGAAAGAAGTTCTTAGTGTTGGAATTGTGTTTTTTAGAAGAAAGGAGTGTTGACACAGAGCAATCAAGTAATTGGGAGGAATTGTGAGATATTATCTACTTATCTTTCATACTTATTGTAAATTCTATACTCATCGTTTTGAATTGGCCAATAAAAGTGGGAATAAAGAGAAATTTCCCTTCCTGACTAGTTTTTCCTCCAATGGAGGTTTCCAGGATAAAACTTGTCACTGTTTATGATTTTATATTATTTCCTTTCTATGATTGTGGATTCTAAGCATAAGAAAAATTCATTTAGTAGCTATCTCTATCATTTTCTAATAGAAAGTATAACAACAACGTTAATTTGTGATTGTGTGGATAATTACAAATTTGAAGATTTTATAGATCAAACCAGTCAGAAAACCACAACAAGGGATTAATCCAGCACTAAGAGACATGATCAAAAATGAAATAGAGAAACTATTAAGGGTAGAATTCATCTATCTAATATCTGATAGTCAGTGGGTATCACTGCTTGTTATAGTTCCCAAGAAAAACTATAAGTGGAGAATATGTATAGATTATAAGGATCTTAATAAATCCACCAAGAAAGATTACTTTCCTTGCCCTTTATCAATCAAGTTTTGGAAAATTTGGCAAGTAATAAATACTTGTCCTTCTTGATGGGTTTAGCATATATAACCAACTCATTATACCACCTATTGATAGGGATAATACAACCTTCACTTGTCTTTGAGGTACATTTGTATATAGACTTCTACAATTTGGAATTTTTAATGCACCTTCCACCTTTTATAGAGCGGTTTTATCTATTTTTGAAAACGTCACCAATTTGTGTTAACCAAATGTAAGAAACATCAAATCTCATTAAGTCATGAAACTTTTTGATATTGGATGATCATGGAGTTTTCTTTGGTCATCATATCTCTTCTAAGGTTATCCAATTTGATCCTAAAAAGATAGAAGTCATTACTAAGTTTCCCACACCAATAAATGACACGAGACATAAAAAATTTTCTTGGACATGCGAGTTATTACCGATGATTGAGAAAATATTTTAGTGTGATTTTTGCAAAAATGTTCTCTCTACTCATAAAATATTATTTTTTTGAATGGAATCGTTAATGTCAATAGTATCCGAAGTTAGTAAGGAGAAAATGATCACTACCCCAGTCTTGAGAGGACCCGATTGGGGTTAGCCTTTTAATATTCACATTGATTCTTCAACACATCAATGGGTGTTGTTCTTGGAAAAAAAGATGAGGAATACCAAATGTATGCCATATATTTTATTAACAAAAAATTGACCTCCGTAGAGAGAAACTACACAACTACAAAAAAGGAATTTCTAGTTTTTGATTAGTGTCTAAACAAATTTAGACACTACATTCTGAGTTATAAGATATTTGTGTATATAGACCATTCACCATATGATAATTAATTAATAAACTAGTAGTTGGGGGTAGAGTTAGCAAGTGGCTACTTCTTTTCCAAGATTTTAATTTTGCCATTATTTATAAGCTTGGAAAGGATAATGTTGTTGTTCACTTCCTTTCAAGATTGAATGTTTCAAGTGAAAGAGACACTGATTCAATATCACTTCCGGATGAGCACTCATTTGTAACATCAATACACCTTCCATGGTTTATTTATATTTCCAATTATATAACTACAAGGAAGTTTACATCTTACTTTACCAATAAAGAATGCAAAATATTAATCGAGAAAGCAGTGGTACCTATGAGTGGTGCAATGCAATTTTATTTAAATTTTGTCCTAACCTGATTATTCACAAGTGTTTTTGAGAAGATGAAGTGAATGACATACTCGAGCATTCCATGATGAACCTAAAGGAGGAAATTACTTAGTAAATAGGAAAATTAATAAGATCCTTAGAGTTGGGTACTACTAGCCTTCTCTCCACAAAGCTGACAAGAAATATGTATGGAAATGTGATGCATGTCAACATATGGCGAATCCTACTTTGTATTATTAAATTCCCCTCAATCATCAGCTATTATTAGGGCCATTTGAGAAGTGGGGATTGGATTTTTGGACCTATGGAGCCCCGATCCTATCTAAAAGAGTAAATGCTAGTGTGTACCAACTATGTTATAAAATGGGTTGAGTTTAAAGCACTAACATCTGCGATGATGATGTTATAGCTGTCTTGTTGTCACCATAAGATCATGCTTAAGGTTTGGAGCTCTCGAGCTATAGTATCTAATTGAGGACCTTCATTCATGTCCAATATGATTGAGGAATTTTTAAATATTTACTAGATCAAGCATAGGAAATCATCACCATACTAGCCCCAATCCAATAGGAAGGTGGAAATCAAAAGAGAGAACTTAAAACATCTTAACTAAAGTTGTCAATGTAGATAGAAAGAGTTTGGTTCCAAAACTACGAAGTAGTATGGGCATACAACACAACTTGGAAAACCACCACTAGTTTCTCCCCATATGAACTAGTATATTGGAATAAGCCCTTTATCCTAGTAGAATTCAAATTACAAATGTGGAGGAGAACACTTTGAATATAGGAATTGATTTAGATGAAGCACAACAAGATAGAGTGATGTCTCGAATGAAATGGATGAAATAAAAATGGAAGAAAAAAATCAAGCTTACATCCTTAAATATTATAGGAAGGTTTGGGATGCTTCTCATATCAAAACCAAAATGTTCAAGGAAGGATACTAGGCCTTGTTGTTTGATTCAAAATACCAGCAATTCAAAGGGAAATTGAGAACAAGATGGCTAGGACCATACCAAATTAAGAAGACTTATGGTAATGGATGCGCAATCTTGTTGCCAATTTATGGTGACTAAAGAACTCTATTAGTGAATGACCATAGATTGAGGTTGTATCAACAACCTTAGGATAAAGAAACCTTCACTAAGGACATGTAGTTGTGCCAGGAATTTGATTCAGTGGAATATTTCAACTCTTCCATCCATGAGTAGTTTGTTGGGAATCTACAAATAAAGGAAGAAGACCATAGTTCTTATTATCTTCCTCTTACCCCATATATCTAAATAATATAGAATTATGTTTTCTTCAATGCATCCAAATATAGGTTAGAGATGTAATTTATCAACATGTGTATTAACCATGATTGATTTTTAAATGTAGGAGGTGGAGCGCCAATGGTTAGAAGTATGATGAGCTGGTAAGGTAATGTGTACTTACTTTTTCTTTGGATATTAACTATGATGAACTTCCCAATGTATTTATTAAAACCATAAAACCAAATTCAAGCAGTTATTTAGAGAGAGATAAGCGGTAATGATGGAATTTAAAGGCATATTTTCACTCTTTTTGAGGAATGACATATGGCATGAGTGATAAGGATAGAAGTATAAGGTCCATGTAAAGGAATTAAAGGCGTGTCACTTGAAAGCAGTCTCATATGTCCTTTCCACCGCCACTTTATGCCAACTTAATTCCATAATAAAATCACGAGTAGTTAAAATATAAGCTCGACATTACATCTGACTACTTTTTCCCTCTCACAAAACCATTTCCATTATTCAAAAATACCCCCTCACTACCTCTGTCATTTTTGTTACGAGCCAATCTGTACTATGCGGAAGAAGAAGAAGTCTGAGCCAGATTCTGTAGATCCATTTTTACGAAATGTTGTTATTTCCTAGCTCTTCCATGATGCAAATATATTTGATTTTATTCGAAAATTTGAATTTTTGTATGAGGATTTAATTGAAAAAATTTATCAAATTTTAACAAATTTTTCTAGAATAAGAGTGAAAATAATCAAACTAGACAACCACATTGTTAGCATAATATTTGGTCTTCTAGATTTTGGGCTTAATGTTTTCACTAACTTCTCCCAAATACTTGATAACTCTTTTTCATGAAGAATGGTAAACTCTTCTTTATATAATCATAAATCCCCAGATAATTCAAAAGTAAGGTAATAAGAGGGAGAGCTTTCTAGGAATTGGAGGGAGGTTTCTTCTGGGTGAACATGTATTTCATTTGTGATGGGAAATCATTGGTATTAGGGGGTGATACACTAAAGATTCTAACCCATTTGAAGAAAGGCAGGGAAAATCCTGAACTTAAGGTGAATCTTCCTGAATACCTTGCGGATGTTGTCATAAAGGTTGGAAAAAAGTATAAGAGTGTAGGTAGTGATGTTTTTATTAAGAACCTTGGGATTATTCAATTGATTTTTGCACACCAGGCCTCTAGGAAACCCAAGAGAAAAGTTTAAAATGGTTGTAGGGTAGAGTTCTAAGAAAAATATGGTTAGGTGGGCTCTACATGAATTTTTACCAAACAAGACCATAACTCGCAGCCTAACCTTAAATCTGCTCCTCGGCCTCCCCGATTTTAATAGAAGATTCTGCAAATGAAGCCAAGAAATCCTCCGGGTCTCTATCGTTGAAGAAAAATACTAAGCTCATCAACCCCTGCTGCTCTGAGTTCATTGAGAAAAAGAAGGTCCGATCTGGAAAACAAAGATGAAGTCATTGGAACATAATAGTTAAGTGGGCTAGCCACCCCTTAATAGAATATGAGTCCAACATTATACTATACTTTAAATATTTAGTAATAATAAATATTTATATTTCTATTATTAAATATTAAAACCTAGGAATATACTTTAGCTTAAATATTTAATAAAAAGAAATAGTTATATTTATATTATTAAATATTTTAAACCTTTGTATATGTGTCAACCGACATGGTTGAAAAGGTGAGTCGGGAGACATACCCTATACACCTCATATAAAAAGGAATTCAGGTCCTCATTTGATATATTCGAAAAATAATATATCAAATGTTTTCACCCTTATGATTATGGTTTCTAAGGAGGAGGTGATTTACTGGATGTAAAAAGTTCTCTACAATAAAGATTACTTTTCACAGTGGTTTTTACCTTTAGGTTTTCCACTATAAATATTGTTTCTGTGTTATTTACTTTTGTAAGTATTACTTTATTATTATGCAATGTGATGTGATGTTTATTTATTTAATATTTCATAGTTTATTATTATTGATTAAATCCATAATTAATAGAATACTCAAATTCTAACAAAATTTTCTTAGCCTACATTTTTCGATGAAGTTGTAACCCATATTTTGGATGAGTGTTTTATAACTGATGCTTCCTCTTCCTTAGAAGAATAGTCACAAGATTTCAATTTTACTTTAGCTATTCCTGAAAAATAGATCCATTCCACTGAGGCACTAGAAATTCCTTTGGAATCTCCAGAAAGTATGTCGGAAGCTCCGAAAATCCAGATTGAAGCTTCACAAACTATTACACAAGAGGTTGGTCAAGAAGAATCACAAGGAAATGAAGTTTTAAGGAAGCACCAAGATTAAATTTCCTCTCTGGAAGAAAAATAAAAGGTATGAAACAAACTCATTTGTCTCTTAAAAAGGAGTTTGAACAAAAGAGTGTAGAAAAGATAAAAAGAAATAGTTGCTTTGAAAGTTGAATTTGATAGTATAAAGACACAAAAAAATATTTTGTTTTCAAGCATGAAATGTTTTTTCCTCTCATTCTGCCCAAGTATCTCTTAAAAATAAAGAGTTGGTAGGAGAAAATAAAAAACTTAAAGAAGAGGTTGAGTCAAGTTCTAATGCAAAGAACAAATTGGAAACAATTGTTAAATTTGTCTATCCTTTGGCTTGAAACTTCTGGCTTGTAGAAAACCATCTTCGGTTTATAGTTTGTTTCTTCAAGAAAAATTCTATTTATGGAAGTTGTAAATAATTTGTTTTAGATATCCTCATGAGGATATTGATTGCAAACAATTTTTACAGATTTATCATATTTGTACCCTAGAAGTTCAAAACTTTTTATGTGAATTTTACCTCCATAATATGCTAGTTTCAAATGTTCCTGATTTCTTTATAAATCTATCAGTAGGATATTTTCAATTGAAATACTTTCAATCATTTGTAAGGAATCAAATTATGTGGTAGGAGCAATGACATATTTATATAGCGAGGACAAAACTATTGGTTTTTAAATTCAACCTCAACACCATAATGATGCTTCTAATGAAGAATAATTTTAGGTATTTGTATTACAGGCCAACATTGGTAGAAATAAATTTGATATCTTGGCCAATTATGTCAAAGAATTTTAAATTTATTATCAATGAGAACTCGGTCAAGCTATGATATCTTGTGATAAGATATGGGACACTTTGAATTTTCCATTGAAATGAAGAGAAGTTATCTCTCCTCAGAATATCATATGTAGTATGCGAAGGGGGGATGCACTTGAGAGTAGTGATCGGAGAGAAAGGGAACAATGAGTATAGAAATGCACTATTTGGTATGCAAGTTAGGCCTCCTCTGATCCTTAGCCCCATGACCACTTGGCAAAATAGTTCTCCCCAATCTCATGATAGTTTTAAGGCATGGGCTGAGGTTATGTTGGAAATCCAAGGATTCAAAGGTACAAGGAAACAATATGCGGATCAACTTGAACAATATGATATGACACATCATATTGGACAAAGATCGGGTCAAAGATAGTTTTCACAAGGACTTGCAAAAGGTAAAGTGTATGGAATATGATGAGTCTATAAATTAACTCATCATAGCATCCATATAAATATAAGTTTTACTCCTAAAAAATATTAATTTGTGCATGGGAATGTTCTAATTAGCTATATCTAAAGTAGGAAGTGATGCATTTCCCCTTATTTTGACTTATGCAAACTAATGACCAATGGAACTTTCACTAACTACTTTGTATCGTTATTTGGTGATATATGCAGGTTGATGATACACATTTTCTACCATTTTGAGCAGTTGCATTCAATGAGACCGAGTCCACAACCACTAAGCTATTTTGGAGGATTAACCCATAGCCATCTACAAATGAAGACACTTGTTTCTAGTAGTATTATAGGCTGCCATGGAACTTTATGAGGTTGTTATTGGTTAAATCTATTATCTATATTTGTGGCATGTGGTGTAATCGACTGTGTCTATAAGAAACCTCCTTTGAATTGTTTCTAACTAGTTTTCTTACCAGTTTTACAATATTTGTTAGAATGTATTTTCGGTTAAACACTGGAGTATGTGAATAACTTATTTTGATCAATATAATACATGTTTTTTGAGTATATGTTTGTGTTGAGAACCTCCATCCTGAAGGAGAGAAAGGACCCACTCAACTTAGGGGATTAGAGGATTGGTATTTTTATTAAAGATCTTTATATTTTCTTAGTTTAATTTCTTAAAGTATCTTAGTTTGATAATTATCTAAATGCAATCTTGTAATTTTTTTTTGCAATGTATTTCCTTTATTGTTATTTGATTTTAGTAAGTATTTCATCTCAAGAAAACTTTTCCTTTAATGATAATTTAATTTAGCAATTTTTTTGTAGTAATGTCGATGCATTTGATATACTCTGGTTTCCATTTGGTATTTTAAATCTTTCATTAATTTATACTTGTACTTACTTTGATAGATTTTAGTGAGAACAAGAAAACCGATACTAAAAAAAAAACTCAAAAAAGAAGCTGCCATAATATTGAGTTGTTTATCCACTTCTCTGTATACATCCTTGAACACATCCATGGTTTATAATGACATCAAAATTTGTACAAATTGATTAAATGCACAAAACAACTAGAAAAATGAAGAAATGCAAGATAAAACAATAAAAACCCATCTAAGGTAGTGAAACAACCTTAAGACTCAATTTTATTTCTTTGGACATTTGTACAATACATCATACTAGAATTGAAGGCATGATTTATCATTATATTTCTTAAAGCGAGACTTGGAACTCGATATCTCTTGAGTAGTTGAGAATAATATAGTAGTAATTCAAAAATGTCCAACCCCAAAAATGAGTTCTCCTTTACGATATATAGAAGTTACAAGAAAGAAAGAGAGGAGTGATATCTTGAAACATTACATCCAAACACTAAAAAAATTCATTAAATGACTACAAAACTTCATGGTGAACCTATAAACCCCACACCTCCATGTCCTTTAGCTTGCGGGAGAGCGAAAGAGGACCATAATTCATCAATGTTGGTAAGTGGGATAAAGGGAACTTCGTTTTAGTAATGGAAATTTCATCCACTTTTTCAAAAAAATACCAATTTCATGAAAATCAGAGCTACTAGTCAAAACTTTTCTGAAAAGTCCAATTTTGTGAAAATCGGGGCTCAGGTTAAAATTTATGGCCATATTACTCTACTCTAGTTCTACAGAATCGGAGGTGCCATTATTGGCTTACCTTCGATTCTACAAGATTTTGACCTTGTTTTGCTTTAGGTTTTTGGGGCTAGATTACTTATAAGTAGTTCTCCATCATTTCTCTACATAACTCTCCTTTTTCCTTCACCGTGGGTATTTCCATGTGCTCGACTTGATATTCCAAGATTAATTTACTTTGTTTCTTTTAGAAGTAAAGCCACTTCTCTTTCTTCTGCAACTCGCCCACTCTTTGCTTCTTTGTGGTGTCTAGGGTGCATTACTTTCTTGGGTTTATGAGATTGCTTACTTTGAATTTTGATATACCACTACTTAAGTAGCAAGTTCCTCTCATTTTTATGCAAATATGCCATCTTCCCGATACCTTACGGTTTTTAAAACACTTTACTTGGGTTTTGAAGTTTCCATTACTTGAATTAATGCCCCTTCGTATCCATTTAACACTCCGAGTTGTACTTCCTTGTTTTCCATTGTAAACCCAAAATCATCCTTTCCTTTTGTCCTTAAGATCTTGTAGTTTTGGATAACCTTACTTGCATTTTACTCCCCACTTACCTCTTAGTAAGGCCCCCTAGATCTCAAAAATAGTATTTTTCTCCACTTAGTTCTACATGGTTTTTAAACTACTTTAAGGCTTGAAGTTGAGGCCCACCAAAAGTGTGCATAATTTCCCCTCATCTCCAACATTTATGGGATTTTAGATGTCCTCTACTTTGTACTTTCCATTACATGGAGTTGTCTATGTGGCTCCACACAAAACTGCTTCCTCTCCCCTCACCCGCATGGTTTTGGAGTGCTTCTGCTCACACTTATGAGAAACAAATACATTAAAGTAAGGATTCATCGTCTTGACACAACACTTCCTTGCCTTGTCCATTAGTTTGTGTGTATTTCAAATGAATTTAATTAAACTTGGGGAAAATTTTCTTAGAAGTAATGCCCCCTTTGTGAACCCGCAAAATTTAATGTTTTTCTCCTATGTATTTCACACTTCTCTAATGTCTTCACTCACATTTTAGGTGATCATTACTTAAGTAATGTGGGGTTACATTTTAGCATAAATTCCCTTCCTTTCTCCTTTTTGCGTCCTTTTAGGGACCCATTACTTAACTTATTTACTTTACGGTAATGTTACATCGAATCCCACATTACTCTATTTATTCTTCATTTTCCATTTTCTCATTCCAAGCTAAGAGAAAATATAAGTTATTAGAATTATCTCTAAGGGGAATTTTGGATAACATGAATGTTAAAATTACTAGCTGAAATGAATTATACCCACCAATGTGTACTTGATTATGTTGTTTATCCTACCACATGTGAGTGTAATGCATGTTGCAAAGAACCTTCGAGATGAAAAACCAAAAGGAAACACTAGAGGATCCTCATTAAAATAAGACATAAATCACCTAACATGTGCCCATGGGATGAATGTCAAGATGTCATAGATGTATGGTGTCATACAAAATAGCCAAGCGGAGGGTAACAACATTCAAAAGTGTTAAAAACCATATGGTAGAAGATACAAAGAGAGACTTAGAAAACTTGATGATGTAAATAAATAGTAGATGAATGATTATCCCAAAGGGATGGATAACAACATTGAGAAGTAAAAAAACCATAATGAAGAAGTAATAAGGTAATTAGATAAATCAAACCAAGACCATGATCCTAAGAGAGGATGTGCACAATACCATAGTTATCCCATGGGAAAGAGCGAGGTGTACAAATTCAAAATGTTGTTGAAGAAGGTGGATGAAGTAGTGAATTTTAGAATGAAAAGGTGAGAGATGGTAGTTGAGTACCAAAACTACCAAGTTCCTTCATGCATGACACTTTTTGATGAATTGAGAATTCATTGGTTCTTTGAAGATGAGGCCTTCATTCCTTTGAAGATGATAAATATTATGACCTTAAATATCTTTGATGAGGTAATCACCCCACCACATTTGAGCATATTTACCTTTTTCACACTGAAAGTATGTGTGAAAAAACTAATCGATTGTGTTGTTTAGTTATGTATTTATTATACTTCGACTACGATTATATGCTTTGTCAAGTCAATCTTCTAATAGTTAAATGTCATAGAGATCTACTTCTCGAGCTCCTTATTTTGAATGATACCATGAGAAAAATTCAAAGTGAAGGGACTTCCACCTGAAGTGTAAGGACCTTTTCAGCCCCGATGGTAAGGGAAAAGGGCCTTTGCCCGGTGGTAGTATGGACATTAGTGTGGTATGCCCATATAGTAGGATAGAGCTTCATGTGCTAATCTGATCATGATTCACAAATTATATTTTTAAAGATCATATAGAGAATCTTATTTATAGACTCATATTTTCCATTGCATTGAGTGTGATATGGTGTTGAGAAGTAATGTTTCAATCTTAACTTGACACAATGTTGCTTCATTTATTTAAATTTGAAGCTCCCATCATTTTAAGATATAATGGTATGGGGAATTCAAAAGCATCAAATGATTTAATAAAGGAAAAATTTAGAGGTAGTAAAGCTAGATATGTTAGTCAAAGACATTGCTTTAAACCCCTTTGTAAATTATTACCATGGTAAATTTTAAGACCCTATTAAAACCAAAATTGGATTTTTGAGTGAATCTCCAAACATTGATTTCATGTTGATAGAGAATATGAGAAAAATATATATAGTGATGTAGGATAATAATTTTATGTCCGGTTGTTGTACATGAAGTCACCCAATTACATATGCGAGAATCTTGACTACACACATATTCACCCACTGCATATGCAACATGTCGGCTCCATGCACTTATATTTGATTGCATGTATAGTTGGGTGTATGTGCATGTAACTATCTAGTTACATATGCATATGGGTGTCTAAATTAGACCACTCATCTAAAAATTTTGGTCGTGTACCTTGACTATGTTGTCTAGTCATGTGTTACGACTATAAAGATAGGCATCTTGAATGTTGTCAAAATATCCCTATGGAATTCAAATTCATATATTTTGAGAGTTTAAACTAGTATATGTTGGCAAATGTACCCAATTTTTGTTTTGACACATAAACGATATACATGCATGTATGTGAAATTTATTTAAAACACTAGGCAAATAGACCCAAAAAATTAACTTGCACCCAGACGTTTTAGGAAAAATATTTCTCCGAACGACTCCTCAAAATCGTTAAATGCAAATTTCAAAAATGTAAATATTTGTGAATTAGCAAAGAATCAACATTAAAATTTTCCTCACGTATTACGTGGATGTAATGATGAATACATGACCATCTTGAGATCAGGGTAGTTTCCAAATGTAATCCAATCCAAAAATACTAAATGACCATGGAGTTACAACAGATTCTATTTTTTCCAGAGGGGAGTGAATCAAGTCATCATGAAATTGGAAAGTTACGCACTATTTAAGGAAGGCTTGAAAGTCATATGCTAGTGTAGGATAATAATAACCCAAACATAAACACTTATGTGTAGTAGCATGTATTACAATGGCCACTTTAAGTTCCTCCCGGTGCTTGTTTTAAGACAAGGGGAACTTTATCTTTGTTAACACATCGAGAATAGGGTAACTTCAAAGTTTTGATTATATAATATGTCATATTTGAGTACATATTTGAGATATTTTTGGTGAATTCGTAATTGTTCCTATGAGTCAAAACCATCTGGATAGGTCGATGTTAGATAAAATGGGTGTTAATATAGCAAGGGTCTTATGTAGGGCCAAGTTGTTAAATATGAACAACATCCTAGGTGTTTGATGATGTCGATAGGTTTTGAAAGATTTACACAATGAAAAATTCATTAGAAGGATTAGAAATATGATTAAACTGGGTGGAATATGTGTCCAATGAATCATTAAAGACATTTCATTCACATGAGTTTGATTCAATGCTAAATTAAGTGAAGCTTTACATCAATTATTAGACTCTTTAGGTCAATTCTTATACTAAGTCACAAAAAGCCTAATATTTTTTTCTGCGACATTGATATGTTTAATGACACACCAAATGAGAGTGCCCCATGACATGGGGATAAGAGTACACTTAGCTAAGGAAACATTTATACCTAATATAAGACCTTCATATTATGCCATTTTGTTAGTGATCTCAAATTTGAGTCACTAGGAGAGAGGAAAAGTTTTGCCAAAGGGGTCGGTAATAACACAACCATCCCTAGCACCTTGGAGGAATTTTACCCCGTCAAAGTGTAGCATCCATGTGTCCTCATGGATATCAATGGTGATCTCCTCCTTTGTTATTGTCGGTGTTGGTTTTTCTTTAGGTGGGAAGGGCACTTCACTTAGGGTGTTAGAGGACCTGTTCCCCAAGACTAATTATGAAGCTATACTAGTAGTGTTTTATGGAGATGGTGTTGTCTATACCATTAATGAGTAGGATATCCTCATTGGGAAATGCATCATAAATAGGTTAAGGAATAGAAATGGGGTTGTGAAAAATTGGTCTTCTATGAATTTTAGGAAATCCATGATTATTAATCCATTAGTTTATATGTGTGAATAATAATTACGTATGTATTTATTATCTTATTGAATATGAGTTAATAAATTAGTAAGTTAGTAATTTGATACTATTTTTTATATAAAACAACAATAACAAATATAAATTTGGTTGAGTTATTACACCGTATATTTGTTAAACAAGTTATTAATGCTAAATTGTCCATTAGAATGGTCAAATATTAATGTTTCATTATGTAGGAAGATACATTAAAATAACTTGAGGATAACTTTTATTAGCCATTGAAGAGATATATTTACAAAATTAGATGGAATCCTACGTAAAAAGATGTTGACAAAGTCTTGGGAAAGCATAAGAAAACCCGTTTATTTAATGTACGAGAAGATATCAAGAAAGTTTCCATCATCCAATCAAGTTCAAACAAAATAACAATTTTAAAATACATTATGGAGAGCTATTAAATCGTAATAACATTTTATTTTCAAATATGTTCAAAAATAAGAGGCACCTATTAATGGTTTAATACATTTGTGTGTTACAAATAATTTAGAAAAAGTGCATAATAAGAAATATATCAAATCGTTACAAATTACATTTTTTTTTATACAGGGTAAAAGGGGGATATTTTGGTTGGGACCATACCAAAATATAAAAGGCCTTAAATCCCAAATAAAACCATAAACATAACGATAATAAATGAATAACAACCCCTAACAACATAAAGAAACAACTAGATGGGAGCGAGTTGTTCACTTGGAGTAGTTTTTTTCTTGTTGTGCACCTCTTTCCAACCATTCACCATGTCCTCAATAGTGTTATATGGCTGTATTTTAATAATTGAGTTTTCCTTTTCCATTTCATAAGAGATTTCTCTAAATGGAGTTTCAGGAACTATATCCATCAAGTCCTCCAAATATCTAGCTGATTTAAATCTCCCTTAGTATTAGCATCAAAAATAAAATGATCAAAGATGGAATTTTTCCACCAATCAACTCTCTCATTCTTATGCTTCTTCATCAGAAAATATGAAGCGATATGTCCCAAAGCGAAGAATATTCTACATTTGAAGCGCATTCTTTCATAATAAAGGGGATGGGTCAAAGTTATGTCTTGGACTTTAAGCTCAATCTTATCGGGAAGGTTCTTTGAGGTGTCAAGATCAAGAAGGATTCAAGCATAGGTTGTATGTGTAAAGTATGTGGTGTGAGATTCAGTATTCAAAAAAATTCCTATAGTATTACCAATGGTAGAAAGGTAAGGAGGCTCTCAGAATTACAGCGGTAAGATTGGAATTCTAGTTCAAATCGGTTTGAATGCAAATGTTTTAGTGAGTGGATTAAAATAGGGAAAATAGGATTTCAAGATAAGATATTGGGATTGAAAGACAGATATTTTTAGGTATGAAGTCCTTATCAGTTATCATAGAAAAGACAATAATATATAATCACCTTTTACATATGGATAGATGTCTAACCGTCCTTCAAGAAGAGGAAGCCAATGTTTTAAATAACTTCATCCTCACCACTTTTCTATCTATTTTTATCCTTTACATCATCAATATTCAATCCGCAATAATGTAGTGACCGACAAAACAAAATATTATTAAGAAAAATAAAGTGAATTATCAGTTGGCGGAGTGTAGCAGGGGTGGAGTGTGACAGGCTGAAGGCAAGGGCCTTCCTAGCATGGCACGTGGGCCTCATGAATGGTATTAAAACCTATAATTTCCCTTACATAGTAAGTTAAACACTTAATTGAAGTCCCAAAGGCATTAACTAGGCTGAAACCTAACTCCGTGTTCCAAATTTAGTAGCAGTTAGATAGTTACAGTGAGGGCATGTTTGAACGAATGAAATAACAAGGCAAATTCTCATATGAATACAATTTGGGCATGGTTTAGAAGACACGAGGTTCCTTACGAGCCAGTCACACTGTTTCATCCATGCTCAAATAGGTTTCTAACTTGACTTGTTTAAATTGATGCACACTCCTATCCTATACCAAAAAAATATGAACGTTGGAGTAGGGTATGGACATCCATCAAAGCATAAAGATAGAGGAGTGTTGGAAAATGTTCTAGTTGTATATGCCTTTGTGGATGTGTATGCTGAATATGGAACTTATTCAAGGAAAGTGAACTATTCGACTTAATGCCTGAAATAAATAAAGTCTCAAGGAACACCACGATTGTAGGCTTAGTGGAAAAGGGTTGTAAATACTTTGATGGAAATGTGTTGCTTATATGATTCCACCTTAAACTGAATACTATGTTTTTTTGGTTTACATTCCTTTTTGTGTTGGTTATCTTGAGGAAAATCTAAACTTTATAATCGAAAACACAATTAAACCTATGGTGATTGTGTGGATGTGTTTGTTTGGTACCCTTGAGAGCACATAGGAATACAGAGTTACAATAATTTTCAGCAACTCTTATTTTGAGCTAGATCGTCAAAGTGCTGCAACTCATCCTGAGATCTCTATAAATTTCCATGATTTGGTTGTAAACTCACTTGTATTTTCACTAGGGTTTGAATTTAGGGAGTTCAACATTTCATACTAATAGCTCGAGGCTTGCCTTCATCTTTGTATTCAATTTGGGCATTTCTTCATGGATTGTGTTTTTTTGTTGAATTTTTCCTCCAAGATAGGGTTGTGGAGATATTGATTGAACTTTATCATATATTTAATAAGCTATTTTTACCCTTGGGAGAACCCATCTCTACATGCTATACAACTCGGATGAACTCAATGTGATCTCAAGCTATCCCTGCATTTACTTAGCCATCTCACTTGCAACCTGTAGCTTGGCTCATTTTGAGGACCCATTTCAGATTTGTTTTTCAAGGAGCTAGATCTATAATTACTCTTGCATAGCTCAGGTGTGAGGTTTGATGATCTAAAATGACTCTCCATTTCCTATAAGGGTGTATGGATTAGAAACACGAATGATTTGGAGCATTGGCCTACAAGGAAGGAGTATCATCCTCCATGTACATGGAGCAGTTTGTGAATGAAGATGAGTAATCTTTCCAAATGTGTGTAAGTGTTTGAAGAAATGCCTAGCTATGACGTAGAACTCGAGTCCCTTAATTTTTACCATCTTCATTTCTCTAGGCATGGTTCATCTCACCTTTTCCTTCATAATTCTTGTACTTTAGTTTTACATTTGTAACTAAATAAATTTAAAACCTTAGAGTATCTCACATTCGATTATTTTATATAATCTTATTTTGCAAAACAATAAAATGAAATCTAGAACTTATCTAATCCAAATAACACTTGGTAACTAAGCATAAACTTAAACCCCTCCTTCGGACACAATTTAGTAAACTTTGTATAAAGTCTCTTAGTGCGGAAAAACAAAACTCCTCAAGATTTACTTTTTTGACTTGTAATTTGATCGTCATTCATGTTTGCAACCATAACCTTATGCACTATTATACCTAACATATCGAAATTCGGTGCTCATGCCAATTGGTATTTGGAAATATCTAGATGAGTCGTCAACTAAAACAACCTTTCTATCTAAGTTGTAAGTTAGAAAAAAAATTCAATTTCCAAGGACTTCCAAAACAACACTTTGAACCGTGTACATGAGGTGTCAAGCATTATATGTGATTTTTGCTAGGTAGAGAGTTGCATCAAGCATTATCTCAACCTTGTTTGAATTTTGTGCTCTCTTTGCCACTTCTCTAAGAGCCCTATCACTTTGTTTTACACTTTTTGGAAGATGTTAAAAATCAAAAGTTGGATTTATTTTTAACCCTCTATTTGAATCCTAAGCAACAAAATGCTTATCCGTCTTTGCAAAATTCTAGAATTTTTTTCTATAAAATTTCCTAGAACCTTCAATTTGATAAAATCCCTTTTCTGGTTAGTTTGGCTAATATGTTTTGTAGGCCTCTAGTCTTAGTTTTGACTAGGCCAAACTAGAAAAATTACAACCGATGGCCTCGTAAAATTGGTCGTCAATAGTAAACCGTTTGCCAATTTTGAATTCTGTCGATTATTGTGAATTCTTATTGTATAGGAGGACACATAGAAATTTACATGTGGTGTGTTTTAACATCGAAAGACAATGGTATAAAGTGGTTTCTTCGCTCCGAGCCTAAAGAGGGAATTTTTGACAACCAACAGGAAAATGTAAAAAGAAAGTTTTAGGACCCCCATCGGGTTACTAAACCACTGTGGAAACTTGTTAACTATTGTCAATGATTTTTGAGACACTATCGTATGTCTTGTTATGTGAAATTTGACTTTTGGGAAAACAATGTTTCTCTCTCTTTCACTATCCTTGCTTACAAAATGATGTGAAATGAAATGAAATGAATACATGTTTATAAACCTTCTCTTTCGAATGAAAATTATAATTATTTTATATGTAAATGGGAAAATAAAAACATTAATTATGCTATATCTAGGTGGATACCATGTCGGTGATTTATCACATATTTCATGCTCACATGTTTTGCGGGATGCAAGTAAGATGGTGAAAACAACGTAGGTGTGATTCAATGTATATTATTAGAATTTATGTATGTTGATAGAAGGAAAATTTTATGTGATGTTATGTTACAATAAAGTTAGTTATTGGAATTTTGAAATATGAATGAGATGCTAGTTTTAGGGGTGGGGAAATGTTTTGAACTAAATTGTTATTTTGATTCATAAAGTTGTTATTTTGATTCATATTTACATATACATATATATATATATATATATATATATATATATATATATATATATATATATATATATATATATATATATATATATATATATATGTTTAATGAAATTGTAGAGGAAATTCTAGCATTTGCGAAGTATGAAAAGGTTGATAATTGATGTTACTGTAATATTTTAGACATAAGGGTTTAAGGGGATGTTCATCCACACATGAGTGTTATTTTGATCCTCAAGTTTTGTATTATAAATTTGGATATGTATGTTAAATGAGTTTTCATTTTAAAATATTGTAGTGCATTTCAAGTGTTCAATAGACGATTAATTAATTAGGGCTTTGTATTCTTAGCTTGTAAAGATAATAAAGAGATCTAAACAAAACACTCAACCCTATTTTAAGACTCATGTATAACTTCCTTTCTTGCATGAATCCTTTTAGTGTGGAAAATTAAAACCTTAGGTTAAACTTCAATATTTAAACTCGATATCACCTTATGGATTAAGTAAATAAGATCCCTAGTTTGAATTATCATTATAGTCGATATGTTTAGTGACATCATCATGAACCCGACGGTTAGGAATGACATGGTCAAACTATTTTTGATGTGAGCATAATAAACACTCCGTTAGGATCCTAGTGGAATGCCAAGTCTTATGAAGTTAGATCTAGAAATCAACTTCATGATCAAATGAATTCCCTATGGGATCCAGTCGACACAAATGGAGCTAGTGAAATAGTTGTGCTATGACTTAAACTCTTGTTAATGATCTCTTTAGTTCCTCGTAGATAAATGTGTTACCTTGGATACTAACAACAAAACACCTTGGTCTTTCATTAAGGTTTTTTAACATTAATATGTCCTATCACCTTAAACTCATATATAGTTGGTGCATAGATCCTTAGGTGCAATTGGAATTAAACCAAACCTTGGATGATTAAGGGGTTAACTTCATGGGTGGGAATTGTACATAAATCTTAGAAAATGCAATTGTATTTAAAATATGTTGACTTAAGAGAAGTGTAGAAACTAGAAATTTTGTCTCGTAACCCCATGTGCCTAGTTGACCTTTAAACCCTAGTGAGAGGCCCAAAACCAAACAAAGGAACTAGGTGACACTCTTATGATTGATCTCATGGTGGGATTTAAATGACACAAGTGGATGTCTTGGTTGCAGCATGCGTTTAACACTACTGTGTATAAGAGAAAAGAAATGGGATGTCTCATGCTAGGTTACACTCCTTGTAGTAGCAAATCCATTAGTGAAAATTATGTGTTATTTTGTTTACAATTTTTATAAAACAATGCTAATAATGAGACCATAGTGCGATGTAAGAGTAAATCATATAAGAGTAAAAATGAGATTTGAGGTTAGGAATAATGTCACTCTTGGAGTCCTTATAACTCAATTAAACATTTCCATGTGATAGAAAGAATATGAATTGCCCTTGGTGAGATCAAACTTCAAGAAAACAAAAAATATATATAAATCTAAATAAAATTTCTTGATGTGGAAATGTGGAATGGATTCAATAAGTTATTGAACTATATTAACTATGATAGTGAAATAAATTTACCATGATTGAAGACTGTTTATGAGAAAAAGGTATCTTGAATCTAAATCTTCCATAAATCCTAAGATTTATTCCTTGACATCACATTAGATTAATTTATGTAGTAAGGGTAAAATTTAAACATTGAATAAATGTTTGAGAAGCATAAGCTTAACATAAGAATGAGATAATTAGGAACTTTGTATGTAATTTGAAATATGAAAAATAATTATGTAAGTTATGGAGATTTTCATAAGAAATAAAGAGCCAAATTAATTGGTTGAACTGTAAGTTGAATGTGAAATGAATTAAAGAATCGTAGCTGGAAAAAAGGATAAAATTATCCTCATACAATAATGTTCTTGGAGTGTTAATCGTAACTAAGATGTAATCATGGTAATGATGTGTTGTGGATTTTCCCATCCTTGAGTCCTTTTCTTGTGGTTGGGTCATTGCTAGCATTATTTCATTGGGGAAAGTGTGGTATCGAGATATATATGGTGTTTTCATGTGTTTATGTGAGTTGATGACTTATGTATGTGTCTTCTATGTTGTTTACTTTCTCTACTTGGAGCCTGGTGGTGTTGTGTAGTGAGAAATGTAAGTCACAATTTTTTTCCGGTATTATTATTGTTGTATTTGTGTGTGTAATTTGTGGTTGTTGCATTTTTATTAGTGCGGCGTTCATGATCTCAAATCTCGGGACAAATTGGAGTTGTGATAATTTTGCATGGTGGTGGCAGAGATTGGAAGAGTAATGTGAAATAAGTGTGATGCAAACAATGTTGTAATTGTTATATTATGAACACACATGTTATTAATGTCACTTAGTGCGTATTTTTATCATGTTGATGTGCTTGTGATGAGATTATTCACTATCCTTTTTATGGATTCAATGAGGCATTCACGTGTGATTTACTTCCTTGGTGTGTGTGAACATAATGTTGTTGTGGATTGCAAATTGTTGGATCATTTTTGGAATTAAGTGGTATGAAGGTGTATCGATGTATTGGATGACATAATAGGTGTATATTGAATTGGATTGTATCGTAATGTTGTCATCATGCTCGATGACTTGTGTGTGTCACCATATTATATAGCAATTAATTTTATGTTGTAATGTTATACATTGTGTTGTTCATAGATATAATTTGTGTAATCTGTCATGGTTTGTGTCATTATTTAGGGGCATATTGTGAGTGTATGATCCCTATTGTACAGTGATTGCACTTTGGGTTTAGTTTGTCATAATGCGATGTATTCGCAACCCATGAAAGTAATGATTATGTTATACCCTGTATATATATACGATGCGTAAGACATTATGGCTAATTTGTGTGAATCACCATTTTGTTAGTTATGTAGTTATGTTTTATGTTGTGGACCCTACACTAACCAAACCTATGGGAAATTGGTAATGGTGTATGTTCGAGTCATAAAATGTGTACTTGATGACAAGTCACTTGAGCTAAGTACGAGATAGGAAGTGGAGTCTTACATAGGCTGAAAATCCACTTTTGTTTGTTTGGTATGTATGGCACTTGCTCAATGGGTTTCATGCATATTGTGTTTTGCAGACACCTTAGGATCAGTACATGGAAACTTGTACTCCTATCTCTCTCCTATATGGTTATCATATGGATTCAACCTAAATGTAGTTATGACTATGTTGAGTCTTATGGAAGTGGTGGAGGGTTGATTCCAGATAGAGATGATGACAGTTGTATTATTTTATATGTTATTTTACGAGTTCAGCTCAATGTCCGAGTGCCAACAACTTGTTGACTTTCCTTTGGTGTCCGTATAAGGCCACATATTTATTGTGATGTGCTATTTCGCTACAAGTATTTTATTCATAAATTGAACACTTTCCTTTTCTAGCTAGAACTAATAGTTTTCTTCATTAATATGTTCTTATATTTTGGTAATTTTATTTGATTGTTTCACTAACATGCAGATTTTTTCCCTAACTATTTCTATTTGGCCACTTGTTTTTCTTATATTTAAATATTCTTTTTAAGTTTAAAATTTTTAAAGCCTAGGCCAAGGCTTGGGATTTTTTCCAGTGGGTATTTGAAATGGATTGTTATTTTGGTTCTAATGTCATAATGTGTTGGAATACGTTCATTGGATTCACCATGGAGTGGTGGTACGTATGGATCCACTACGTTGTATAGGGGTATGCAACAACGAGTTATATATAACTACCTAGTTATTGAACCATGAGTTATTATATCACCTAGGTTAGAGGTGTCCGAACTCTATGTGCCCAGGGTCATAGGTTGGCCGGCCTCTTTTAGGGAGCCAAAAGGATAATTTATCTTTATTTTATTTTCTTAAGGGAGGCATAAGATACTTGAGGGAAACATAATAGACTTGATGGAGGCATAAGACACTTGAAGGAGACATAAGATATTTGTGTGTGTGTGATTGATTCTTTGGAGGTATATCGATTCATTTTGTGATGCTTTGGGAGGTATATGGAGTTGGTTTTTGTTGTTAAGGGATGTGTATGGCGTTGGTACTTTGATTTATGTATACTCATGTGTGTCTAGTTATATTTTCTGATATTGAGGATTGATGATCCTCATTTTGGGTATAATTTTGATTACCCTTTGACACTATGTAACTACACTAATGGTGTTGAGTTTTGTGAAACCTTTGTATATGTACTATTGGAAATTCCATGTGGTTATAGTATGCTTATGTTATGAGTAATTTTTCTAGGGCGTATGTGTGATTTGAGTGATAGGTTGTGTCAATTGTATGTTATATTTCCATGGTTTGGTTAAGTTATTATGATGTCATACAATTACATATGTATGTAGTGACGTGTCTTGTGGACCAGTAGTGTTGTGTTTTGGCCTAGTGTGGCATCGTGATGTCAGTATAATATGGGCACCCACAAAAACAAAATTCATAAACTATAATCCTAAGAGTTTGATATTAAGAAATATATTAAAGGAAAAGACTAACTAAGTAGAATTGTAAACTGGAACTCCCAATCTTCACATAACATTAAAATTAAGGTATTTCCAAAATTAGTTTGCTTCCTTGTGTTCATGTTGTATTGAAAATTTGTTTTATTAAACAACATGTGTCATTATTGACATTCTTTTCTACTTATCATTCGAGATTTAGTGTTGTGTTTTATCATGGATGATGTTATTAAAAGATGAGGGAAATTTAGTGACCAAGCAGAACAAAATTAATATTAATAGAAAAAAGAGAAGTGTCAGTTGGTGGAGTGTGGCGGGGGTGGCCTATGACAGTTGAAGGCATGGGCCCTCCCTAAGCAAGGCACATGGGCCGCATGAATGGAAGTCAAATCTAATATTTCCCTTGCATAGTAAGTTAAACACTTAATTGGTGTTCCATAAGTGTTAACCATGTTGAAACCTAACTCCACATTCCAAATTTAGCATCAATTAGATAGTTATAGTGAAGGCATGTTTGAATGAATGAAATAATGAGGAAACTTCTCATAGGAATACCATTTGGGAAGTTTTCAAAATACATGGGGTTCCTTATGAGCGAGTCACACAATTTCATCCTTGCTCAAATAATTTTCCAACCCGACCAATTAACATTATTGAGCACTCCCATCTTGTAGAAAAAATATACGAGTGTTGGAGCAGGATATGGACATCCATCAAATTAAAAGATATAGGATTGTTGGAAAATGTTCTATTTTCAAATACTTTTGTGGATACATGTATGATGAATATTAAACTTATTCAAGGTAGGTGAGTTTTCATCTTAATTCTGAAAGATATAAAGTCTCATGGAACCATGGTTGCGAGCTTAGCAAAAAAGGGATGTAAATACTTCGATGGCAATGTGTTGTTTATAACATTCCACCTAGAACTGAATATTATGTCTGTTTGGTTGACATTCCTTGGTATGTTGGCTATACGAAGGAATATATAAACTTTATAATCAAAACACCAATCAAATATGTGGTGGTTGTGTGGATGTGTTTGTTTAGTACCTGTAGAGCACATATGAATATAAAGTTACAATAATGTTATCCAAAATTCACCCCCCAGGGTTAATTTGATAACATGCATCAGAATTCTCAAGTCCCAGGCAGATAATTGATTCAGAGCAAACATCATGTTTCGGGGCTCTCTCGATTTTTCTAACTCCCCGACCAAAGAAGGAAAGAGAAAGCTCGAGAAGATGTGAAGAAGTTGCAGAAGATAAGCTTGGGCCAAAAAAAAATGTGAAAATCAGCTAAGTCCTAGTCCCCGGGACAGTCGGGACATTTGGGACATCAAGACGCGGATCGGCCGAAAAGCCTCCAAGCGGCCCGCTAAGCATTTGGTACAATCGGGCCAGAAGTACGCGGCGGACGCGAGAGGCCGATCCGGCCGAAAGAGGAAGAAAGTCGTTAACTGCTAAGCGGGACAGTTCGGGATAAGAGTACGCAAATACGCGAACCACCCGGATCGGCCGAAAAGGAGAACTTTCGCACTAACTGCTTTGGGACATCTGGGACAAAGGTACGCAAACCGGCCGGTTCGGCCGAAATGAGAACAAACAGTCCGGAAGCAAATGGGACATCTGGGCCGCGAGGACGCGAACCGGCCGAATCGGGCGAACCGGAGGAATTTGTCCCGAGCAAAGACAGGACATACGGGACAAAAAGCGTGAAAGGCGCGAAGATCCGGCAGGCCCGCAGACCAATCAAATCATGACACGTGTCGCAAGGGAGGCAGTCCAAAAGTCAAAGGGCGAGGTTTCGAGCACTGATCCGAACCAATGAAATGGCGCCACGTGTCCAAGTTTAAGGGGCCCACAAGGAAATTTCAAAAGGAAAGCCTGCGAAAGGTAGAGGAGAGAGAATTACTCGTCCAATCAGCACGTGCCACGTGTCATCCAGGTGGCAGAGCGTGGGAAAGATTTCAAAACACGTTTTGGCCTGTTTTTTCCCTAAATCTTCAGATCGCCATAACTTTCGATCCAGAGCTCGGATTTGCACGTTCTTTATATCAACGGAAAGCTTATGAAATTCTCTGCATGATTCTGGGATCAATCGCAAATTTTGGTGCAGTCTGGAGAGAGAAAATCAAGAAATGGCTCTGACGCATGATCATGGCCAGAAGCGACGTTTCAACAACCAGTTTTAATGCACATGGGTCGATTCTTCTTCAAAGATGGCTGTAAGTGATGTCTCAACCACTAATTTTAATGAAGAATGTGTTTTGGTCAATGGTTGGGCTGCTTACACATTTTCCTATGTTTTCTGTCTCCTGGGCTCGACCCATGCATTGTATAAAGCCAGATTTGGCTCATTTTAAAAGATATAACAAGTTGTTCATATTTTCTGCTCTGCCCTCCCTTCTTTTCTTCTCTAGGGTTGAAAATGGAGTTCAAACCTCCTCCCTTGCTCTGTAATGGCGTTTTTGCCTTTTACTATTGAAATGATGTTCTGTGCAAACTTCTGGAGCAACAAAATGTGTTTTGTGATGCATCTGTCCATCCTTGCTCGTTTTTGCTTGTTTCTCTTCTTGCCTCTCTTCATTGCAGGTATTTGTGCATGTTTGAATGTTCATTGCAGGTTTGGAGCTGTGTTCATGGAGTTTTGGGACATTTTCTGTGTGAAATCTATCCTTGGGCCTGTGATGCATCTGTCCATCCTTCCCATTGCTCACCTCTCTTTGTCCCATGGCAGTTTTGATAGATGTCCAACATTCTCCTTCTCTGGTGTATCACCGTTTTAGTGTAGGCTTTTGTTCTTTTCCTTTCTCTCTCTCTCTCTCTCTCTCTCTCTCTCTGTCTCCTTGGCATTGTTAGATTAGGATTAGATTAGCTTGCCTGCACTGGAATAGCTTGTGGTAGGTAGTTTAGGAGTAGGAACCAGCCTTCTCTAGAGATTCCTCTCTCAGTTTCACAAGTCCCACGCTTGGAGAGAGGTTTCCATGTTGTGCAATCACATTAGATGCCTGAGTGATCAACCTAGAAGCCTGATCTGCATCCAGGGGTGCTGTGATTTTGCACTAACAGTTTTGGCACACCTGGTGGGACCTTAGAGGTCTTCCACTTCATCTTTACAAGTTGATGTGCTCCCGTGAAGATTTCAGCCTTTGGAGGCACTTGCAAACACATGCGCGACTCCATCCGGTCAACAACCCATCTCGAAGTTGTAGACCTTCCCTTCCATTCATTTTCATTCATCCTCCATCCATTCTTCCTTCTATCTCTTCCATCTTCTTTCCCATTCCATGAGGTTGTGCAATAATGACTTTGTTTCCATCATGGAATCCACATCAACAACAAAGAAAGATATCACACCTCCAACATGTTTTACAAATCCTCCAAATCAGCATTTTGAGCAGATTCAAGATCAGTATGCATACCCATATGAGCAGCTGTGCCAAAGTCAGTTTGGCTATGGAGCTTTCCAAGAGCAAGGGTGTGCATACAATGAAGACCATCAGATCCAAGATGTTGGTCTGTTGGAGAAGATCCAAAAGATGGAGGTAAACATAGTGCAGTCCAGGGCTCAGGCACAAATGAGAGCTTTCAGAATTGGTTACAGGACTCCTTGTCCATGGGGAGGTCCTTTTCTAAGACACTTCAGCCCTCAAGAGAAGCTGGACTTCATGATAAAGATGCTGCCCCAACTTGCACAATGGACAGCAGAAATAGAGGCCTATACATTCGGTGTTGAACAACCTTGTCAATGGGTAAGTTCTACACCATCATCCGGTTTTTCTCTTCCCATTACTCAAGCAGCATCATCTCATTTGGACTTGCAAATTTTAAACTCTCCATCTGCTGTCCCAAATGTTGATCCCATGTCTCCACCTCTCAGTCTTCCACCACACCTCAATTCTTCTTTCCTTTTTCCTTCCAAACAGTCATCCTCTCCACAAGAGCTAAATGAAATACCTCCCACTCCAAAGAAACAAGAGGTTTCACCTCCTCCACCACCGCAAAAAATTGTAAAATCAGTTGAGTTTCAACCTATCCCTCCTCTTGCATTCCCAATTCCATGTGGGGAAGAAGAAATTGAAAAAATCAGTCATCAAGGACAGCAAGAGGAAGAGCCAAACAGAAAAGAAATGACAGACAAATTGAGGAATTGGGCTGCCAAATTTGGGATAACAAAGATCCCCTTGATGGTTAAGCCTACAGAAGAGGCTAAGGTTGAACAAATGGTGGTCATAACTGATTTTGTTGCAGCAGAAGAAGAGCAAAAGGAAGAAGCAGATCAGCAATCAGTTTGCTCAGAGTGTAGTGTCCATGTTGGCACTCTATTTGAAGGAAATGCTGATCCAATTCAAGTTGCACAATCAGCCATGGAGGAAGAAAGCTTTGAAGAAGATCTTGCAGTCCCAACTTGTCCTCTAGAGCAGCAGATTGAAGAGTTTGACTTGACAAACTTCATGCTGAAGGAAGAGTTCAATCAAGAGCAAGATTGTCTTCAAACATTGGAGGAAGGAGAAGCTGCTCCAAATCCAAAAGAAGAGGAGCACATTCCAGCTGTGGGGGAGAAAATTGCAGATCCAAGAGCTCTGAGCACAAAGCAGGCTACAGGAGAACCTTCAGTTCTTCTTTCTACTTCACCTCTCTCAAGTTCCAGTGCTGAAGAGGAGTTTGACCTCTCAAATTCAATGTTGAAGGAGAAAGAAACCATGGTGGTCAAGTTACAGATCAAGAGGACACCATGGAGGAAATTGAACATGAGCAGCAGGACAACAATGAGGCAGTTTACCTGTCAGATTTGGAGAACTGTTTTGATGGAGAAGAGCCGGTTGAGTTTCCACCTTTCTCTCTTTCATCATCCACACTCCAAACACTTGAGTCTGCTGTCATGAAGGAGGGCATTCATTTACAACAGCCAGCATCTTATAATAGCTCTTCGGAATCAAGATTGGAAGATTTTAATCTTTCACGTTCTTCATTGGAGGAAGAGAAAGGACAGAGGAATTTCACCATTTCTTCCACACCATCCATTCAAGAAGGTCTACAAGAAGACTCCATTCTTGGGGTTGAAAATCACAGCAATGGGCATACTCAAAGGACCATACCTTTCCCAATCAGGTATTTGGCTTCATTGGAGCCAAAGGAGAAGTCACAACTAGTCATGCTTTCTTCTGAGCATGAGGGTGAGCTACAAAGTACCAAGGATCAGCTGCCATACCTCTTCAATCCAAATGCAGAGCAACTAAAAGAGGTATTGGATTTGTTTTCAGCTGATACTTTGATGATTTGGATAGAAGACCAGCTTCTTGTTGATTTTCCATCCATCCAAACAGCCATGATCAGTGCCAAATCAATTGCATGGCTGCCACTTTTGAGAAAGGGAAGCTATTTCTCACAACCAATTGCAGGGTTTGTTTAGCTTGCTTTTGCTTCCAGTTAGAGTAGAGTAGGTAGGTTTGCTTTCAGTAGAAGAAGTGCTTGTGCACACTCTGCATGTTCCATTTGGGACATGTATGATTTTCAGTTTTGTACATAGTTTTGGTGTTGTTGGTTCTGCTCTTGCACAGTTCGTTTCAGTGGCATCTTGGTGAGAACACTCCATGTCCGGTGGGTTTCAAGTGGCTCAGAGGGAAGTTTTCAAAGTTCAGATCAGTTGCAGGTTACAACTCAGGACTCCATGCCCAATGGATGCTTCAGGCAACTGGTAACTTCATCTAGCAGGCAGATGACCCCGCTGAGTCGCCAAATTGTTATCCAAAATTCACCCCCAGGGTTAATTTGATAACATGCATCAGAATTCTCAAGTCCCAGGTAGATAATTGATTCAGAGAAAACATCATGTTTCTGGGGTTCCCTCAGATTTTTTCTAACTCCCCTGACCAAAGAAGGAAAGAGCAAGCTCTGAGAAGATGCGAAGAATTTGCAGAAGATAAGCTTGGGCGTAAAAAAATGTGAAAATCAGCTAAGTCCTAGTCCCCGGGACAGTCGGGACATTTGGGACATCAAGATGCGGATCAGCCAAAATCCTCCAGCGGCCGCTAAGCATTTGGGACAATCGGGCGAAGTACGTGGTGGACGCGAGAGGCCGATCCGGCCGAAAGAGGAAGAAAGTCGTTAATCGCCGAGTGGGACAAGCGGGACAAGAGTACGCGAAGTACGCGAACCGCCCGGATCGGCCGAAAAGGAGAACTTTCACACTAATTTCTTTGGGACATCTGGGACAAAGGTACGCGAACGGGCTGGTTCGGCCGAAATGAGAACAAACAGTCCGGAAGAAAATGGGACATTTGGTTCGCGAGGACACGAACCGCCGAATCGGGCGAACCGGAGGAATTTGTCCGAGTGCAAAGACTGGGACATCCAGACAAAAATACGTGAAAGGCACGAAAGAGCCAAGCAGCCCCGCAGACCAATCAAATCATGACACGTGTCGCAAGGGAGGTAGTCCAAAAGTCAAAGGGCGAGGTTTCAAGACCGATCCGAACAAATGAAATGGCGCCACGTGTCCAAGTTTAAGGGGCCCACAAGGAAATTTCAAAAGGAAAGCCCGCGAAAGGTAGAGGAGAGAGAATTTTCATCCAATCAGCACGTGCCACGTGTCATCCAGGTGGCAGAGCACGGGAAAGATTTCAAAACACGTTTTCGCCCGTTTTTGCCCTAAATCTTCAGATCGCCATAACTTTCGATCCAGAGCTCGGATTTGCACGTTCTTTATATCAACGGAAAGCTTATGAAATTCTCTGCATGATTCTGGGATCAATCGCAAATTTTGGTGCAGTATGGAGAGAGAAAATCAAGAAAACAAGTTTGGCGATCAATTACACATTTTCCTATGTTATTTCTGTCTCAACCCCTGCTCAACCCATGCATGCATTGTATAAAGCCAAATTTGGCTCATTTTAAAAGATATAACAAGTTGTTCATCTTTTCTGCTCTGCCCTCCCTTCTTTTCTTCTCTAGGGTTGAAAATGGAGTTCAAACCTCCTCCATTGCTCTCTGTAATGGCGTTTTTGCCTTTACTATGAAATGATGTTTCAGGTAACTTTTGGAGCAACAAAACGTGTTTTGTGATGCATCCGTCCATCCTTGCTCGCTTTTTGCTTGTTTTCTTCTTGCCTCTCTTCATTGCAGGTATTTGTGCATGTTTGAATGTTCATTGTAGGTTTGGAGCTGTGTTCATGGAGTTTTGGGACATTTTTGTGTGAAATCTATCCTTGGCTTCGTGATGCATCTCTCATCCATCCTTTCCATTGCTCACCTCTTTGTCCCATGGCAGTTTTGATAGATGTCCAACATTCTCCTTCTCTCGGTGTATCACCCGTTTTAGTGTAGGCTTTTGTTCTTTTCCTTTTCTCTCTCTCTCTCTCTCTCTCTCTCTCTCTCTCTCTCTCTCTCTGGCATTGTTAGATTAGGATTAGATTAGCTTGCCCGCACCTGGAATAGCTTTGTGGGTGTAGTTTAGGAGTAGAAACCAGCCTTCTCGGAGATTCCTCTCTCGCCACAAGTCCCACGCTTGGAGAGAGTTTCCATGTTGTGCAATCACACTGGATGCCTCGAGTGATCAACCTAGAAGCCCGATCTCGCATCTAGGGGTGTCGTGATTTGCACTAACAAATAACTTTCAGCAATTCTTCTTTTGAGCAAGATTGTCAAAATCCTCGGAACTTTTCCCCGAGATCTCTTTAACTTTCCATGATTTTATCATAAAATCACTTGTATTTGCTCTAGGTTTTAAGTTTACGGAGTTCACCATTTGATATGGCTAGCTCATTCTTGGCTTCATCTTTGTATTCGATTTAGGCATTTCATCATGGCTCAATTTTTGTTTGTTTTTTCTGTCCTCTAAGATAGGGTCAGAGCACTCGCTTGAACTTTATCATATATTTAATGAGCTTAGTTTGACCCTTGGGAGAACCCATCTCTACATGTTATACAACTCGGATGAACTCAATGTGATCTTGAGATCTTCCTGTATTTACTCAGCCATCTCACTTTCAACCTTGTAGCTTGGCTCATTTTGAGGACCCATCTCGATTTTTTTCAAGGAGCTAGATCTGTAATTACTCTTGCATAGCTCAGGTGTGAGGGTTGATGTTCTACACTGACTCACCATTTCCTGGAAGGGTGTATGGATTAGAAACACTGAATAATCTATAACATCAGCCTACAAGGAAGGGTTATCATCCTCCAGTTACATGGACTAGCTGTGAATGAATATGGATAAGCTTTCCGAATGTGTGTAACCATTTTAGGAAATTCCTAGCTATGGCGTAGAACTAAGTCCCTCAATTTTTGACCAGCTTCATTTCTCCAGGCATGGTTCTTCTCACCTTATACTTCATAATTCTCGTACTTTAGTTTTACATTTACAAATAAATAAATTTAAAACCTTAGAGTATCTCACATTCAATTATTTTAGATAGTTTTATTTTGAAAAATAATAAAATGAAATCTTGAACTTATGCTAATCCAAATAACACTTGGTAAATAAGCATAAACTTAAACCGCTCCTTTAGACACAATTTAGTAAACTTTGTAACCAGTCTCTTAGCGTGAAACAAAAAAAACTCCTCCTTAAGATTTACTTTTCTGACTTGTAATTTGATCATCATTCATGGTTGACCATAACCTTATGCACTATTAGACCTAGGGTATCAAAATTTCGTGCTCATCCCCATTGGTATTGGCGAGAGCTAGATGAGTCATCAACTAAAACAATATTTCTTTCTACCTTGTAAGTTAGAAAAAAATGCAATTTCCAAGGACTTGCAAAACATCAATTTGAACCCCGTACATGAGATTTCAAGTGTCGTATGTGTTTTTTTTAGGTAGAGAGTCACATCAAGCATTAGCTCAACCTCGTTTGAATTTTGCGCTCTCTTCACTGCTTCTCTAGGAGCCCTATCACTCCATTTTACATGTTTTGGGAGTTGTTAAAAATCAAATGTTTGCTTTTGTTTTGACTCGCCATTTGAACCTTGAGCAAAAAAAATTCTTATCAGCCTTCACAAACCTCTATTATTTTTACGACCGATTGCCTCTTAAAATTGGCCATCAATAGTAAACCGTTTTCCAGCTTCTTAATTTTGTTAGTTCCCGAGAATTCTTGGTGTATAGGAGGACACGTAAACTTACATGTGGTTTGTTTTCTCATTGAAATACAATTATTGAAAGTGGTTTCTTAGCCTCCGAGCCTAAAATGGCATTTTTGACAACCAATAGGAAAATATAAAAAGAAATTTGTAGGACCCCATCAGTTACCAAACCACCGTGGATACTTGTTGACACTTGTGAATGATTGTTTGAGACTCTATCTTATGGTTGTGTGAAATTTAAATTTTGGAAAAACAATGTTTCTCTCACTTTCATCTCTTTCTCTCTCCTTGGTTACAAAATGATGTGAAATGAAATGAAATGAATACATGTCTCTAAAAATTATCTTTCGAATGCAAATTATAATTATTATTATATATAAATGGGAAACTGAAAATATTAATTATGTTATATCTAGGTGGATGCCATGCTAGCAATTTATCGCTAATTTCATGCTCACATGTTTTTGTAGGATGCAAGTAAGATGGCGAAACAATGTGGGTGTGATTCATTGTATATTGTTATATTTTATGTATGTTAATAGAAGGAAATTTTTATGTATTGTTATGTTACAATAAATTTAGTTATTGAAATTTGGAAATATGAATGAGATGTTAGTTTTAGGGGTGCTTTGGGAAATGTGCATGTAACTAAAGGTGTTCTTTTGATTCATATTTACATATGGGAAAAAGAGGGTTAGATATATATATATATATATATATATATATATATATATATATATATATATATGTTTAATGAAATTGTAGAGGAAATTCCAACATTTGCGAAGTATGAAAAGGTTTATAATTGAAGTTCTATAATATTTTAGATGTCAGGGTTTAAGGGGATGTTCATCCACACATGAGTGTTATTTTGATCCTAAAATTTTGTATTATAAAATTGGATATGTATGTTAAATGAATTTGAATTTTAAAATATTTTAGTTCATTTCAAGTGTTCAATAGACGATTCATTAATTAGTGTTTTGTATTTTTACCTTGTAATGGTGATAAAGATATCTAAACGAAACATTCAACACTAGTTTAAGACTCGTGTATAACTACCTATCATGTATGAATCATTTTAGTGTGAAAAACTAAAACCTTAGGATAGACTTCAATCTCTACACACAATGTCACCTTCTAGCTTTGTAAATAAGATCCCTAGTTTGAATTATCATCATAGCCGGTATGTATAATGACATCATTGTGAACCGATTGACTGCTTGGAACAACATAGTCAAACTATTTTTGGTGTGGAAATGTTGAATGTATTCAACAAGTTATTTAACTATATTAACGATGGTAGTGAAATAAATTTACCGTGATCGAAGATTGTTTATGGAAAAAGGTATCTTGAATCTAAATCTTCAATAAATCATAAGATTTCTTCCTTTAGATCAAGTTAGATTCACTTATGTAGTAAGGGTAAAATTTAAACATTGAATGAACATTTGGGAAGCATAATCTTAACATAAGAACGAGAGAATTAGGAACTTTGTATGTAATTTGAAATATGGAAAATAATTATGTAAGTTATGGAGATTTTCATAAGAGATAAAGAGCCAACTTAAATGGTGGAACTATAAGTTTAATTTTAAATGAATTAAAGAATTTGTAGGTGGAAAAAGGATAAAATTATCCTTGTATAATAATTTTCTTGGATTGTTAATCGTAACTAAGATGTAATCATGGTAATGATGTGTTGTGGATTTTCCCATCCTTGAGTCCTTTTCTTGTGGTGGGTCATTCCTAGCATTAATTTATTGAGAAAGTGTTGTATCAAGATATATATGGTGTTGTCATGTGTCTATGTGAGTCGATGACTTATGTAAGTGTCTTATGCGTTGTTGAGTTTCTCTACTTCGAGTTTGGTGGTGTTGTGTAGTGAGCAATGTAAGTCAAAAAAATAGTTTATCCCTGGCATTATTGTTGTTGTATTTATGTGTGTAATTTTTGGGTATTACACCTTGCCACTTTGTTTAGGGTTGAGCCTTCAACTGCTAGAGTTAGGGTTCTACACCATGATTCAAACATTTACCCAAGGAGACCAATGGTGCATGCCACTAACATCTATACGAATATTGGAAACCAAAATAATTACATTTTACAATTATAGTAAATATAAAAAACAAAGTAAATGTTACGGATCTCTAAGCATCATCACAACTTAGCTAGAGACAATTTTGTTTTATAGGCACCAAGTCCAACTACAATTTGAAAGACTTGCACCAGCTAACAATGATATAGTTCCTAATCACCATGTGTAACCCATCATAACATAAACAACACCTGAAATTAATGAAGAAATCGTAGCTGATATCATTAGGGTAAAAACATGTCGGGGTTTCATTGAGAAAACACACTACAACCATATTCCACCTTTTTTATGTTTGATCATTCTTTGTAAATAACTACGTAAATGTTACGAATATGATAGGAACATAAATTTTTAGTCAAGCATGATAGGAATATAGTGATTTTTTGCACCTTTTACATTTTGTACACGTCAATACATTATTCATTTGACTCGTAAAAATATATGGTCCTTAATAAATGACCATGTGGTCGGTGAGTTTTTTTTTTTCTATGGCCTCCCATTCCATAGACATTACAAATAATGGCCCCCTTTCCATAGGGTAGTAGACATTTTTCTTCATTTTTTCTTTAATTTACAAGCTTTCGGTTGTTATTATCACTTCGATAATATCCCTCCTCCTACATGGTACATTTATATTAGGAGATTTTTCATTTTAATATGGGAAAATGCCACCTACTATTATAACTTTTCAGAAACAAGAACATGTCAAAAATTGTAGGATTTGAAGTGTGACCATGTTATCAAAAATTATTTTTAAATTTTTTTGTGCACATCTATGGTTAGAATGATGAGTGAACCACTACACGGGCAACAAGGAGTCTCATTTGGTAACCTATTATATGAGTCATTAGCAAAGAAAATACATGCATTTTATAATTTATGTGTGGCAATCACATCACCGGTAAAAATGATGAGTGAGCCCCTACATACATGGTATACATAGAAGCAAGTTGTAGTGCCCACTTCCCGTCGACACCTTTTGATATTGATTATGACACTATTGACTATATTTATGGACATTACTGTAGCTTTTGAGTTGGTATGATGTTAGACATTAGAAATCGTGGACTGTAGTTGATTTAGATTCATATATGATGCATGTGGATTATTAGAGACATTTTATATTAATGTTGGTACATAGCTTGGCATGGTTAGATATATATGTTTTCGTACATGTGACATTTTTCATATCGAGTAAACCTAGAAAATTGAACTAATCTGTAATCATATGGTTATCGATGAAACTCTAAATAATATTGTTACTTTTCTAGATGATGTTGTGCTTCATATATAGATGATTTTGGAAGTTGTATTTTATATTTATTTTGGATGATTTGATGTGGCCGGAAGACCGAAGGAGGTATTTGTGTTTTTCACATAAATATATCACAACAAACATCCGCAGATTGGAGACCAACCACATTGGAATTCTAGATGAATTCAACAGGGTTCACCATGGAAATGTGTATTTGTTTGTGTATGTTGGATTGTTGCTAGGGGTTCCCATGGGGGGATCACCTTTAAATGTGACCAAGGGGTTATGTTTATTCTTTTATTGTGTTCCCTTTATTTAATCTTTGTATGTGATTATTTGGTGATGTATTTCCCTTTATTATTTATTTTAAATTGTGTCAAGATTAGTCAAGTAATCATGTTGTTAATTAATTAAAAATGGGACAAAAAGAATGCATTTATTAGAGCTGATGGCTCTTGGTTTATGTGTTGTAAGTAATGTGTAAGTAACTTTGAGTGTGAAACACTCCACCTTCCTTTGAAATTCGGATCTATTGGGGTTGATTTTGGAGGCTTGTGGGACAAGTTTAACTTTTCCCACACCTCTTAAATTGTTACACAAACCTTACCTATGGGTTGGGAGTCAAAATTAGGCCTTATTATGTATTTTGGGAAGGCAAGTTGTAGTTTTTCATTGCACCTTCTTACATAAAATTAATTTTGGTCCTTCGGGTGTGGACTTGGTTTGTGTGTGTAAGTAAAATGTCACTATTCACCCACTTTTTTATTGTGCTTTGGAATTGAAGTTGAATTGTGAGGTAAAGTTTAGGATGTGTGATGTGGCATCCTAGAGGGACCCACATAATTCTTCTCTCTCCCTCTTCTATTTATTTGAATTCCTTGGATTGTTTTGGGGTTACTACATTTTTGGTAAAAAATATTTGGCTACTTCTTTTGGTTTGGATCTCTGGTAATGTTGAAGAGAGTTAGAGATTTTTTTGAATGCTTGTGGATTGTTGGAGCTTTTGGACTATTTGGATTGATAAAATCTTGTTGTTGAAATTTTGGGGTAAACTCTACCATGGAGAGGTAGGAGCTTGGATCTTTAAAATGTTCTTCTTTTATTTATGCATATGTGAATGCTTTGAATATTTTTGTATGTCGCTGGCTGGTTGGGTAGATTGCCTATGTATGGTATAGGATAAGACTATGGGGATCTCTTGTGGGAAGGCATAAGAGTTTTGGGTAGGTATAAGTGTTATTGTGGAGGGAGTTTGGGATTAGGTTCCACCTTGTAATAGAAATAGCTTGCATTTATTTACTTGTTATGGGGTGCCATAAGAGTGTGGGGAGGAATAATAGAATGGGAAGTATAAGGGGTACTTGGGGAAGGCATAAGGGCATGTAGGGGTTTTGAAATGAAATATATATATATTAGCGGGTTTATCTTAAGGTGGACACCCATTTCCCCATTGGGAGGTATAAGCAGCTTCCTCCATAGGTTTTTCTCCTATGGCTTATGCATAATGAAGCCTGAGTATTGTTTGTTGTTCTTAGGTGGTTGCAAAACCGCAGTATGTGTTTGGACTGTGTTCTATCTCTCAAAACTGTTTATATGTTGGAAGCCTCTTTATTGCCATGAGTTGAAATACATTTCTTATTGATTTTTGGTTGTGGATCGTGGGCCAATGAGGAGGACATATTCTCCTCTTCATGGAAATTCTTTGTTGGATGGAGAGTGTTACCTCTCCTCATTTTTTGTTGTGATCCAAAAGATATATGGTGGATCTTCTCATTCATGTGCCGGAGCACAGGATGAAGAAAAATTTTCTAGTCCCCTTGGCGTTCCTCCTTGTTGTAAAAATAATTTCCCACATCAAGTGGATGACATTTAATATTATTTGTGTTGGAAATTTCCTCTATTTTGGAAATGGAATCTACATTCGAATGTGAAAGATATATACTTTGTAAGTTGTATTTGATGAATGAAAAAAAATGTTGTAAAAGAATTTTGTAGTTCAATATAAGTTGTTTTAATTACCATAAATGTTATGGTTTTCATTTGAAATATATTGTGAAATCTCTACTTGAAAATGGAAAAAGAGATATGTATGAAGAAATATTTCATTTCTCTGTTTCATTTGAAATGCATGATTTGAAAGTTGAACTACATTTTGGGTCTTCATGCATTGATTGAAGTAAAGTTAAATTTTGTAAATTATATTTGAAAGAATTTAAATATTCAGAGGATGATAGCGAAAAGTAGATCCATTCGATTTTAAGTATGATTCTATTTTCTATTCATCGTAAACCTATAAAATGAACATCGAAAAATATAAAGAACCATCTATTTTGATGAAAGGTAAGATAAAACATTAAAATAAGTTAAGGAAGAACAAAAAAATATTAAAATAGTTTGTATTGTTTAAGAAATTTATGAAAACCTTATTAATTGGGCAAGTGACAAAATAATGCGATTCTGTAAAAGGAGAAAAGAAATTTGTTTTGAAAACTCAAACGTTAACAATTAAACCCTACTAAATCTACCCAAATATTTCCAAGATCAATCCTCCATGTCAGTTTGGCATGTTGAGGAAGAAATAATGGCGGATTGAATTAATTTTTTTAAGATAAAAGTCATCTTCATGTTTTAATGGTCGAAAGACGTTTTTTCAAACTCACCCACTTATGTTTGTTAAAAATGAATTTTGATGGTTCCTATGAAAAGAGGAGTTCGATCCCTTTCAAAAAGAGTCCTCATTCGCCCAAATCTGAGTTTCCATCGAAAGTTATGTCCTTCTAAATTTTTACTTTGCTTGGATAAAAAAAAAAGAAAGGTAAATTTTTGTAAATCAGACCCTCAGGACCAAAAATTGATTAGGGAAATTTTTTTCAAAAAAAATAAAAATTCACATTTCTCTTCGTAGCTCCGCCATTTCACTTTTGAGAAAAATGCTTTCGTGGCCCGCACCTTTCGACTTTACCTTTTTGAATAATGGTAAAATCTAAAGTCTCCCCATCACCGCTTCCTCATCTATCACCGTGGGTCCGACACGTGGCATAAATAGGTGTTCGGGGCAGAGGCGTGGATGGTTTTATACCTTATTTCCCTCATAAATAAATAAATTGGCAAAAATCCTAAGTTTCCCAATCAGTCCTGTCTCCCGCAAGTCACCGTTGGATCGACATGTGGCTTCGCTTGGCGTCGGTAGAGGGACGGGTTTTTTAGCCTTCACACTTTTTAACACAAAGATAATAATTCTAAGCTTTCCCCGATGGTCGCTTCCTCATTTGAAACTTTGGGTAGGACACATGGCATCCCTAGGTATCGACATGGTTTTTGAACCTTTTTTCCCTTTCAAACAAAAAGAGTTAAAATTCAATTTCCCTCTTGTTGTCCACTCAAAATTCCTCGCTTCTCGATGAAAGTAAAAATTTCAAAATTTTGAGTTTAAGTGTTTCTCTAATATACCAAAGTCGTGAAATTGAAAAAAATCTACGTTTTGGGTCATTTTGTATGTGTTTCGATCTGTCGGACATTTTTGTCCCGCGTGTCCCAAGTTCGAAGTGCGTTCGTTCCCGATCGTCGAAATCCCGGGTTGTTCCATTTTCGGCCTGTCAGAACTTTTCATCCCAAATGTCCAAAGTCAATTATGCAAGCTGCTCCATTTTTGGCGAAACACCCGAATCTGCAGATTTCGCTCTTTCATGTTTCGAATGTCCCAAACTTTTCGTGTAATTTGTTCCATTTTCGGCCGATTCACCCAAACCGCGTCCTTCGCGCGTTTTCATCCCAGATGTCCCAAAATGCATTTGTGCATCTTCTCCCTGTTTCACCCGAGTCGGCCGAGCCGTGTGTTTCACGCATTCGCGTCTCACATGTCCCAAGCAAACCAAATGCCATTCATACTTAGTTTTTCCCGCTCTACCCGAATATGTTGTTTTTCAAACTAATAGATATGAATTTAATGCGCATTGATCACCTTTCTCTCTCCTCAACGGCTATATAATGGGCAGACCCCCTTTTTGCATTTCTCACACTGCTTCCTTGCTATCTTTTGCTCGAACATCTTGCTGGCGAATAAGGTTTTCGATGACGTCAAGGATAATCTATCAAAATCCTGGGAAGATCAGAGTCTTGGAGGAGGCTTGGGAGAATCAAGAACACCGCGTGAAGGATGAAGTTTTCAAGACACCGGTTGTCTCGCTTTCAAAGACATACACTTTCATCTTCAAGATGAGACTTCGAAACATAGCCGAGGTGCTAAAGAAATTCAGCAACAGATTCTCAAGTCGGTGGGTCCTCTCGGATCGGCCACTGCCTTCTTCTCCTTGTTCTTTCTCTTCTTCCCTTTCTTTTTCCGTTTTCTTTGTAAGAAGTTAAGGTATTGCGATTGGTGGTCCTTAATCTTCTTGGTTAAAGAAGTGGTTACGAAGAGTAATCGATTTGTAAGCTATATAATGGCCTTTCCACACCATTTTGAAGGAGGAAGAACTTGGCTTATTTTCTGAAAAGTGTAAATATATTATAAAGAAATCAATACAGAAGGACTTTCCATTCTTTGTCTATCTGATCTCTGTTATTCCTAAGCTTTCATTTATTTTCTTTGTGAAGATCATTTGTCTCAAGTTTGTTAGTCTTACCGATTGCATACTCTTCAACTTTGCAAGCCTGGTGATCTTGTATAACCAAGAAGGAACTTTGTGTCCTTGATTAATGAATCTGTGTTATGTTAAGAAACTTTGTGTTCTAGCAGATGTTATTTACTAGAACTTTTGTCTTTGAATTCCATCTTATTTATCCGATACAAATGATCTTGTTTCAATTCACTATGACTTCGCATACATAAAGAATTAACTCGATATCTATAATTCTGCATGTTTCCTTTCTGCTCTTTCCTGTACTCTTTTTCCTCAGTCCTTTTGTAATTGATGATCTTCATAGAAAACACTTTCGTAATATCCAAGTTTAACCAACAAATCATGTTTTGTACATTTGTAAATAAGTTCGTTTCTGAATAAGGGAACCTCTCCCATTAAAGAGGAGGGACTTCTTGTCCCCTGACTGTTGCTCTTCGTAAAGTCCTATTTGACGATGAACAGTTTTTGGCGACTCCGCTGGGGAAAATCATATTCCAGTTTTGTATTTTTCGATCATCCTTTGATCTGGCGACTCCGCGTTTTACTCGAGGGAGAAGGGCCCTTGGTATTGAAGACTCTCAGTTTCAGCTTTTGGAGCAGCAGGGTTTTCTTTTCCCTTCAACGAGAGATAGAAGAACTCGTTCGACAAGCACTCCACCTGTTCAAGACAGAATTCCCACAGGTGGTTTTTCTTCAGAGCCAGCTAGCCCTAATCTTCAAGCTTTGATTCTTGCTGGTGTTGCAGTCCCTCTCCAAGCCGTTTTTCCAAGAATGGCGGCACCATTACCATGGGGTCATCGTGTCGGGCCCCTAGCCCTCACTCAGCCTTTGCATGAGTTACCCAGAGGTAACCGGAAGAACTTTCCTAAATTCAAAGGCGATGGCAAAGTGCATCCTGATGAACACATCGCAGCCTTCATTGTTGCATGTGGAGTTCTGGGAGTCGAATATGAAGACATCTCCATAAGGCTGTTCGTCGAGACGTTACAAGATAATGCTGCTGATTGGTTCTACCACCTTCCGGCTGGTGCTATCACCGACTGGGACACAATGAGAACTCAGTTCGAAAACTGTTTCAAGCCGGCAGAAGATGTACATGCCTTGCTAGCCCAAATCTCTCAGATAAAGAAAGATTCACAAGAGCCCATGAGAGAATTTGTGGCCCGGTTCAACAAATTGATCAATAAAATTCCACAGCCTACCCGACCTGTTGATCAAATTCAAAAATGTTTCTTCCTAAATGCTCAATCGCCCAAAGTTAGTTATGCACTACGAAGGGCTAATCTCACAACATTGGTCGAGGATCAAACTCTCGCTGTTAGTATCGAGGATGACTTGATCATGTCAGGGAAGTTGAGAAGAGACCCTCCCAAATCTAAGTCTGCTGCTTCTTCCTCTTCCACCCCTGGACCTAATACTGATCCATTAGTTCAGAAACTTGCAAATGATCTTATTGCTATAAAGAAACAATTGGCTCAGCATGCTCCTTATGCAGACGTTCCAAGGAGGAATTTTCAGCCCAGAAATCATTTGCCTGCTTCTCAAACGAGATTAGCACTTGAAGGACCTCCTGTTAAAGTTCCTGTGAATGCAACCTGTGAGGTTGAAGAACCAGATGATGATGAGGATAATGAAGCTTGCGAGGAGTTTGTGGAGGAATTTGATGATGAGGCAGAAGAACTTGAGGGATCTCGGGTTAATTTCTTCACCACTGAGGGCATTGATGATGGAGATGACTATGATGAAGTAGTAGCAGACATGAATAGCGAATCATTCGCTGTCATGACTCGAGAGCAGACAAGTCAGAGGGAGAAAGTGACACAGCCCATCAAGAAATCTAAGGAGCAGTCGACAACTATTCCCGTGATTGCAAAAAGAGGATCTCCTATCCCTACCTCATCTACACCAAAGGTGAGTCCTGTCAATCCTACTAGCAAAGTTCCTTCTTTTTCTCCTAAAGTTGATAAGCCTAGAATTTCAAATGATGATGGCCCGTCCACTTCTGGATCTTTTGATATTGTTGATCACCTGAAAAAGACCAAGGTCCAAATCTCAGAAGCTGAGTATTATCAAACCCATCCCAAAGCTTTTGCTAAAATGATCCACTTTGTCAATTCCCACTCTAAGACCACCTCTAAAGGCCTTTTTCCCACTCCTCCTTCTGCACCACAGCCTAGTCTGGTAGCCGCTGTCACCTCGCCTAATGACAAAATCAAGCCTTTTTATGTAACACTTCTTATAGCTGGTCATAGGCTCAGTAATTGTGTCATAGATTCCGGAGCCTCAGATAATGTGATGCCTGCTAAAGTAGCTCATGCTTTAGGCCTGACCCTCACACGCACTTATGGATCTTGTTACTCCATGGAGAGTAAAGAAGTGCCCCCTGGCCTGGGAGAATTAAAGATGCACAAGTGGCTTTTACTGCTTTTCCTGAAAAGAAAGTGTTGGCTACCATCTTAGTAGCAGATATCCCTCCTTCATATGGGATGTTGCTAAGTAGGAACTTCTGCAAAGATGTGGGTGGAGAAATCCAAATGGACTGGTCACATGCACTCATACCTGTCAATGGACACATGAAGAAGTTGCTGCCTGAGAAGCAGTCTGAGTATATTGTGCAGAAAACGGATGATCCTAAAGCACAAATACTCTACGAGGATATGGGGCATGGTAACTACATGATTATGTCCCCTGATGAAATCCGACCTCCCAAAGTGTCTCCTAAAGATCCTAACGGGGTTTGGATTTTAGAGTTTGATGGAAGTTGTTCCTCAGCTGGTTCTGGAGCCGGTGTCCTGCTGGTGTCACCTGAAGGAAGCCTACACCCCTTTTCATTTAAGTTGCAGTTTGAGAATACTAATAACACAGCAGAGTATGAGGCTCTCATTCTCGGATTGCAAGTGGCCAAAGAACAAGGTGTAAAGAATCTTCTGGCTCGGGGTGATGCAGAACTAATTGTAAAGCAAGTCAGAAGCCTTTTTCAAGTAAAAAATGGGAGGCTGAAACATTACCGGAATCAGGTTTGGGATTCCATTGAATTTCTTGATGCTTTCTCCATTGAGGCAATACCTAGGGAGAAGAACAACAGGGCTGATTCACTAGCTGTCTCAGGGTCGCTACTGATTCCTCATCCTGATTTCTCTCAAGACAAGTTCACCATTGAGATGATCCATCGACCCAGTGTACCTGATAACACCAATAACTGGCAGGTTTTCAATGATGATCAACATTTGCTTTCCTTCCTGGAACTCAAGGGTAATTTCGAACAACTGTATTTTGAGGGAAGTGACAACCTACCTCGTGAGAGTGTGCCCTTTGACAAAGCAGTCACCCAAGGGGAAGAAACAGATCAAGATGGATGCATCAATCTCAAAGGAAACAAGATTCCTAAAGGTTTGGTGAGTTTGGAGGAACTATTTGATAAACATGACAGGTATGTGAAATCTAGAGCTTCTACTGGACCTCAACAATCAGCTGAGTATGACAAAATCAATATTGGGAGTTCTAATGACCCTAAGCTAGTGAATATTGGAAAATGTTGCACAACAGATGAGAGGAGAAAAGTAATTGATCTTCTAAGGAGGTATAAGGATGTTCTTGCTTATTCTTATGAGGATCTAAAAGCCTTCAAGCCAAAAGATATGTAGCATTCTATTCCTCTCAAACCAGGAATTAAACCTTTTAAGCAGAAACAGAGGCAGTATAATCCCAAAATAGCTGACACCATCTTTCAGGAAATTCAGAAGTTGTTGAAGGATAAAATCATTTTTCCCATTCACCATTCAACATGGATTGCAAATATTGTACCTGTTAGGAAGAAAAATGGTGAGATCCGCATCTGTGTTGATTTCAGGAACCTGAATCAGGCTTCTTTGAAAGACAATTATCCTTTGCCTATGATGGATCAGGTCTTGCAAGCAGTTATAGGGTCTGAAATGTTATCCATGCTCGATGGATTCTCGGGATACAATCAGGTAGAGGTTGATACTGCAGATCAACACAAGACAACTTTCACTACTCCTTGGGGTACCTTTGCTTACAAGAGGATGCCTTTTGGGCTCATTAATGCTGGTGCCACTTTTCAGAGAGCCATGGATCTGGCTTTTGGAAGCTTGAAAGGGAAGTGTATTGTCATATATCTTGATGACCTGACAGTGTTTTCCAAGACAAGAGCGGATCATTTTGATCATTTAGAGACAGTTCTGTTGAGATGTAGAGAGCATGGGATCTCTCTGAACCCTAAAAAATCTATCTTTTGTGTCACTGAGGGAAAGTTATTAGGGCACATCGTTTCCAAGGATGGTATTAAGATTGATCCTGAACGAGTTCAAGCCATCCAACAAATTCCTCTCCCAACCAGCAAAAAGGGCGTGCACTCCTTCTTTGGTAAGATAAATTTCTTGAGAAGATTCATCCCTGATTTTGCAGAGTTAACTTTGAATATTTCTCAGATGATGAAAGGGAAGAAAACATTTGGTTGGTCTTCTGAAGGAAAGGAATCCTTTGAAGGTATCAAGAGAGCTATTGCTAAAACTCCTGTTTTAGCCTGTCCTGATTTCAGCAAAGATTTCATCATCTATTGCTATGCTACAGATAATACCTTGGCTGTTGTCTTAACTCAAGAAGACTCTAATGAGCATGAACTCCCAATTGCGTTCATGAGCTATATTCTGAAAGATCATGAGTTGAAATACACCATGATGGAGAAGCATGCTTTTGCAGTGGTCAAAGCTGTTAAGCAGTTTCGTTTTTATATCCTCAACTCTCACTCCATGGTGTTGGTTCCAGATACAACTGTTAAGTCAATTCTCACACAACAAGAATTTGGATCCAAGAGAGGGAACTGGGTTGCTAAGGTCCAAGAGTATGACATTGACATCAAACCGACCAAGCTGGTTCGTGGAAAAGGCCTTTGTGAGCTCATTGCTGAAGGAGCTAAACATGAGTTGCTGGAGGAGAAAGCTGACATTCCTACCATTCTGTTCCTTAGCTCAGTTGATGAATGGTATGCTGACATCACCCATTTTCTCACCTATGGGGAATGCCCCTCTCATTTAACTGCCAAGGAAAAGAGGACTGTTAAATTGAGGTCAGTGCAATATGTACTGTGGGAAAATGCCTTGTTCAAGCGTGGGTTAGTTGGGAGATTTTTGAAGTGTGTGGACAAGGAACAACAGAGAAAGTTGCTCTTAGCTTTTCATGATCAGGCATGTGGAGGGCACTATTCATCAATGGTTACAGCTCATAAGATACTCCGTGGAGGATACTACTGGCCTTCCTTGTTCAGAGATGCATCCAAGTGGGTGGATAAATGTGAGGCCTGTCAGACCTTCGTGGGAAGACCCAAACTGGCCTCTTTGCCTCTTAAGCCAGTTGTAATTGAAGAACCTTTTCAGCAGTGGGGTCTGGACTTCATTGGAACACTTAATCCTGCTTCTAGTGCTGGTCACACTCATGTACTAACTGCCACGGACTACTTCACCAAATGGGTGGAAGCTATTCCAGTTAAGAGCACTACTTCTGAAGTGGTGTGCAGCTTCATCAAAGAGAACATCTTGGTAAGGTATGGTGTACCTAATAAGATTGTAACAGATAATGCTTCGAATTTCTCTTCAACTGAGATAATGGATTTTTGCTATGGGTATGGCATTTCTTTGGCTCACTCTTCAGATTACTACCCTCAGGGAAATGGGCAGGTAGAATCCACTAACAAGAATCTGGTGACTATTATAAGAAAGTTAGTAAATGAGTCTCAATGAAACTGGCACAAGAAGCTCTATGATGCTCTTTGGGCAGACAGGATTACACCAAAGAGAGCTATTGGAATGTCTCCTTTTCAAGTGGTATATGGAGTAGAAGCTCAATTGCCAGTGACAGTGGAACTGCCAGCCTTGCACCTAATGAAGGCCATTGAAGATACTAGTTTCAGAGATGCTTTGGACAAGAGAATTATGTACCTGCACAAACTGAATGAGGACAGATTGATGGTTGCTGATAGGATATCTGTTCACCAGCAGAAGGTAAAGGTCCTGTTTGACAAGAAAGCTAGGTTCAGAGATTTCCAAGTTGGAGACACCGTGCTGTTATGGGACAAAAGACATGAACCTCGTGGCAGCCATGGAAAGTTTGATTCCCTGTGGCTCGGACCTTTCAAGATCAGACACTTTGCTGGTGAGAATTCCTTTTATCTTGATTACATGGATGGTTCTCCTCTCCCACTTCCTTATAGTGGGCAGTACCTCAAGTTGTTCAAGTCCTAGGTGATTAGGAGGTCCCTTGTATATTCTGTACAACGTTTTTGCTTTTCTTTCTTTTTGTTTTGGTGTGTTGTCCTCTGTATTGGTCTGTTTTTTGACTCCGTTGCCCAATGGATAAGGTACTGGTCTGCTTCCCCGAGTTTGTCTAAGTTCTTGCCTTGTCTCATTCCTTGAATTTATGCCAAGTCATCCCCAGAAGGAGCCAGCTGTTGTCCACTCAAAATTCCCTACTCTGATGAAAGTAAAAATTTCAAAATTTTGAGTTTAAGTGTTTTCTCTAATATACCGAAGTCATGAAATTGAGAAAAATCTACGTTTTGGGTCATTTTGTATGTATTTCGGGCCTGTCGGACATTTTTGTCCCGCGTGTCCCAAGTTCCGAAGTGCGTTCTGTTCCCCGATCGGCCGAAATCCCCGAAGTTGTTCCATTTTCGGGCCTGTCGGAACTTTTCGTCCCAAATGTCCCAAAGTCAATTATGCAAGCTGTTCCATTTTCGGCCGAAACACCCGAACCGCGTACTTCGCTCTTTCATGTTCCAAATGTCCCAAACTTTTCGTGTGAGTTGTTCCATTTTCGGCCGATTCACCCGAACCACGTCCTTCGCGCGTTTTCGTCCCAGATGTCCCAAAATGCATTTGTGCGTCTTCTCCCTGTTTCACCCGAGTCGGCCGAGCCGCGTGTTTCGCGCATTCGCGTCTCACATGTCCCAAGCGAACCAAATGCCATTCATACTTAGTTTTTCCCACTCTACCCGAATATGTTGTTTTTCAAACTAATAGATATGAATTTAATGCGCATTGATCACCTTTCTCTCTCCTCAACGGCTATATAACGGGAAGACCCCCTTTTTGCATTTCTCACACTGCTTCCTTGCTATCTTTTGCTCGAACATCTTGCTGGCGAATAAGGTTTTCGATGACGTCAAGGATAATCTATCAAAATCCTGGGAAGATCAGAGTCTTGGAGGAGGCTTGGGGAGAATCAAGAACAGGCCGGCGTAAGGACAAAGTTTTCAAGACACTGGTCATCTCTTCAAAGACATACACTGTCATCTTCAGGATGAGACTTCTGAGACATAGCTGAGGCGTTAAAGAAATTCAGGCAGCGGATTCTGAAGTCAGTGGGTCCCTCTCAGTGACTGGCCACCTGTCTTCTTCTCCTTGTTCTTTTCTCTTCTTCCCTTTCTTTTTCCGTTTTCTTTGTAAGAAGTTAAGGTATTGCGATTGGCGGTCCTTAACTGTTCTTGGTTAAAGAAGCGGTTACGAAGAGTAACTGATTTGTAAGCTATATAATGGCCTTTCCACGCCATTTTGAAGGAGGAAGAACTTGGCTTATTTTCTGAAAAGTGTAAATATATTATAAAGAAATCAATACAGAAGGACTTTCCATTCTTTGTCTATCTGATCTCTGTTATTCCTAAGCTTTCATTTATTTTCTTTGTGAAGATCATTTGTCTCAAGTTTGTTAGTCTTACCGATTGCATACTCTTCAACTTTGCAAGCCTGGTGATCTTGTATAACCAAGAAGGAACTTTGTGTCCTTGATTAATGAATCTGTGTTATGTTAAGAAACTTTGTGTTCTAGCAGATGTTATTTACAGAACTTTGTGTCTTTGAATTCCATCTTATTTATCCGATACAAATGATCTTGTTTCAATTCACTGTGACTTCGCATACATAAAGAATTACTCTGATATCTATAATTCTACATGTTGCCTTTCTACTCTTTCCCGTACTCTTTTGCCTCAGCCCTTTTGTAATTGATGATCTTCATAGAAAACACTTTCATAATATCCAAGTTTAACCAACAAATCATGTTTTATACATTTGTAAATAGGTTCATTTCTGAATAAGGGAACCTCTCCCATTAAAGAGGAGGGACTTCTTGTCCCCTGACTGTTGCTCTTCCTAAAGTCCTATTTGACGACCAACACCACCGATAGCCTCCGCCTTCCCACGTGGGGTTAACAATGTGCCACGTGGCCCACCTTTAGGGAAAATTTTATTCCGGAGCCTACCGCTCGCCTTGGGAAAAATTTTCTTCCCCATGCCCATCAGCCCACATTTGGGAAAAATTTCCTCCACAGTCCACACCTGTAGCTTAATAAATATGAAGAGTTAGGAGGAATTATTTATATCATTGAAAAAGGAATAAATTTCCTATGTAATGGAAATGTTTTGGGAATCTTTAAGTGCGTTAATTATGTGAAAAATAAGGTCAGTAGTGCCAAGATGAGTCTCGAGAGTGGATAAATGGGAAATTACCCCTTTTAAATTAAATGTATAAATCTAAAGCATGGGTTGACCTTTTTAAGTGTCATGTTACAGGATAAGGGAATGTTCTCATATCCCATGTAAATAGGAACCTTGTTTGTTATTTAGACTGTGGAATTAAATTCCCAAGGTATTTAATTCCTTCGCCCTTGACCCTCTAAAATTGATTAAGGAATATTAAACTATAATGTTAAATTGATTAAGTTAATCCCTAAGAGAAATTTAACTATAATTGGATTAATTACACTCATTAATTTTGTAATGTTAATCTAATATTTGTCATAACGGAAAAATTTCATTTATTAAGATATAACTAACTTTGAATCCTTGTTGTGACAACTTTTGCTTGAAGCCTGGTAGTGGTCACGTTTTAAAAATATATATATTCCATAATTTTTCTACCTAAACCTAGGTTTTTCTCGGGTCTTGAGTGGTCATTTTAGAAGGAGTTACACAAGCAGCTTCATTTGTAACCTATTACTATATGAGCCATTAAAAAATACAATGTGTGTATTTTATCTTTTATGTGTGGTGGTCTTTATTAAAAATATAACAGTTGATATATTTGATATAACATATAAATTTCATTGTTGGAATTTTTTTTGGATAAAAATTAAATGTACACATTTCCAAAAATTCAAAATACTATCAACAAAAAATGGAGACAAATAAAAATGGAATTGTATGCATGTATCTTAGTGGAAGTAGGAAATGAGGAATGGAAGGTGGTGGATAGCAAAAAAAAGCGATGCACTAAATCTAAACCTTCCATTGTCTCTCGATAAGGAATTATACATGTCTTGTTGTGTGCTCTCACCATTGCATCGTGGTTATAGGCCTTTTGTGCTGCTACTAAGAAATTGTTTTTGTTGTGGAGTCGTTGTCTATTAGTTATTTTCTACAAGTATAGTTGTTGCTTATTGGTTGAGATCCTCGCAAAATGTTTTCCACTTTGTTGGGCTGATTTGTTAATTCTAGATTTAGATCTCTTTTTGAAATGTTGAATCTGTTAAATCTGACTTTTGAGCCCCACTGTTGCACAAGGGTATAGTCCATTTCAAACAACTATTTACCAATAAAAATAAATAAATTAAAATATATATATGTATGTATGTATGTATACACAAACCAACTACCTTAGATATGGTTGTAAGGATTATGGATTTAGAAATATGGCTTCACTCTAGTAGAGAAAAAAATTGCAAAAATGATCTAAAATCAAGTTAATGAGTTATGTATAATGTCACAAAGATGTTTATAAGTTCTAGTTTCCTCAAATTAAGTGTTGGTAAGGTTAACTACAAACAAGCTGACCCATCCAATGTGTTATATTTCAATTTATTCTTTTATGTACTAATTCAACATACACCTAAAATGTGGTATTGTGTGTGACCATGTCTGTGGATCTATGATATAATTATATAATCTTACAGTCACACTATTTTACATACAAACATATTATTTTTATTTGGATACCATTTGTATCCTCTTACATGCTATTGTTTTTCATTTAAACAATGATATCTAGTGATCGCAACACATCCATATGATGGATAGGAAGTTTCCACAAAGTGTTACATAAACAGTGCCCCATTATCATGGAGTAGTTATCCTTCTTGGTAGGTGTATGTGAATATGTACACAAGGAGAGTGGGAATAAGGCCTATGAAAACTAGGCAATTTCATACGATGCTAACATTTAGGGGGTGCCAACTTATTTTATTTTATTATGGTTTTTATTAAGAGTAGATTAATTTCTTGGTTCCATAAATGCTAGTAGTTGTCCAACTCCTTACATACCAATTCAATTCACTTCATAAAAATAAAATTAAAATTAAAATTACATAATTGTATTAAGAATATGATATTTAGGAGGTGTCAAATATTTATGCAAGTACCATTGTTCCAAGATTCTTAAATTTAATTTATACTCATGTATTTTCATACTTTGTATTGTTTTGAAGTGTTGGGGGTGTTTTCAGAGGAGAGATCAAGAAAGGTGAATATGTGAAAAAATAAGGAAAAAAAAATAGTTGGGGAATATATGAGAAAAGGAGGATTTTAGTATACTATATGTTAGAGAATTAATTGGGATTTGTAGGAAGTAGTATCTATAAAAAAATTATTAGGAAGTTTTTCTCGATGGTAGAGGCATAACATATCAAGTAATATGATATTTGGTCATAGTTAATTATTGTTTCACCTATAGAATTTATTTAATTATAGAAGGCGTTAGCTCTAGTATTACCTAGAGTGTTCAATCTAATATTGCCTAGGGAGCTCATAGCCCTTAATTTGGGCCCCCGCATACATGTAATGTAAATGGAAAATTTGATAAGAAAATCAAAAATTGAAAATCAGATTTGGCTTCAATTTTTAGTATGAGAACCATCAAGAGTAGAAAATGATATTGTGTTCGGACTTGTAGCTTGTTATATTTTTCTTTACATGGTCCATACATTAAATTTTATGGAAAAAAGTCCCGTTTATAATGTGGTTGAGTAGATCATTCCTAGATACCCCTATTAGGTTTGGATGGATGTCTTTATGTATTATCTTATGTTATTGATTTCAAAATTAACATAACATAAAATGACAAGGGTAACTTGTTGTTTTTAAACTCTAAGCACTTAAACTACAACTGTAACAACAATAAATTTTCCACACAAAACCAAGACAACCTAATAGTTTGATTGGAAAATTTACGTGATTTTTTTTTTTTGTTAATACCTACTACAACAAACAGGTAACACTCAACTAGGTTTAGTTGTTTCTGCGGTTAATAATTTATTCCTTTTAATTAACAATTAATCAATATTATTTACTCTCCAATTTGGGTTTAAAATTTTCTTGTTACAATATTTATTTAATTTAGTAACATAGTTCTAATGTAATTTATTAATTTATTATTCTAGGGCTAAGTCTAAACTTACCTTCCCATTAAATTAATCACAAATAAATTTAATCCCTAGTACAACTATTGTTTAGATACTATTGATGGGATTTGTTTTAATTAGATACAAGGGTCAAAGGATTTTATTTTAAGAGTCACCAACTAAACATTAGGGTCATAATATGAATTTACCTCCTATGGCCCTTAAGTGGCCCCATTCAAAAATTACACATGCGTTTTATTTTTAAAACTATTCCCACCTAATTCTCACCTAACATTTGTAGGGATATTTCTTAGCCATTGGATGGAATAAATATGGGCCCTTGGATCTAGGTATTGAAACTAACCCTAATCCTCTTTTTAGAAAGTTTTTATTCATTCTTTTGACTTATTTCCTCATTTTTGTTTTTGCACGGTTTTTTTAGGAGAAGAAGGAGAAGGAAGGAAGCCATGGGAAGATATTGGAGAACAAGGTTGGATATTCATCATTTCATTGTTCATTCTATTTAAAACCCTTTTTTATTTGTCTACATTTGTGCTTGTTAGTAAGCCATTTAAATGTATTTTCCCTATTTGGGTATATGAGCATTTTGCCCCATTTTAGATCTATTATAAATGATGTTTATTTACAAATGATATAAATGTATATATAACAAATGTGTGTGTGTGTGTGTGTGTGTGTGTGTGTGTGTGTGTGTGTGTGTGTGTGTGTGTGTGTGTGTGTGTGTTTTACATTTTAAAATAACCCCAAATTTAATTTATCTAAAATAATATATATACAAATATATGGGTGTGTGTGTGTGTGTGTATACTTCCAAAAAAATGTCGTGGTTGAGAGTTTTACAAAGGTGTATTGTTTTATTTATTTAAGGTCGAGCTCAATATGTTTAAAAGGGATTGTTTAATATATGGAGGGAAGGGTTCAGAGAGGGGTCGCCTTCCCCACCCCCATTCCATATACTATGGGGTGGGGGTGGCGTTTGGCGACCTCCCCCATTCCACACTTAATAAATAGATTCAGCCCACACAAGGTGTATGAGCCTTCCCAATAAAATATATACAATGTCTTTATTTTATTTATATGTTTTGATTTATATTGATTATTATATATATATATATATATATATATATATATCATTAATAATATCAATGCAATCATACCAAATTATTTCTATTTTGTAATAAATAACACAATAATAAGTTTGATATATTTGTAAAATAATTCTATATTATTAAACTTAATCATCATTACATATATATTTATTTTTCTATTTATTCCATTTAAGACTAAAATTGAGAGAATAATATGATTTCTTATATAACCCAATATATTTTGCGAAGGGATATTTTTTATTCATTCTAAAAATTTTAACAAACTACTTTATTTCCTACACCAAATAAGAAATGTAACCAAAAAAATTCTATAATTTCCAATATACTTTATTTTCAATAAGGAATAAGAAACTATTTTCTTTCTTCAACATAACAAAGAATATAACTATAAATTTTAATATTTTCAAAATGTCTTCCTTTTAATAGAAAAAGAGCTATTTCCCTTCTTCTTACAATAAATAAATGACAACCATTTCAAAAAACAAGTGCATTTTAACAAGATTCTCAATATTTTTAAAATGAAACATATCACACTTTGGAGACAATGAAATAACTTAGATTGAAAAAACTTCATTTCCATTTCAAGTCCACTTCTAAGTTTCTACTTCATCTAAACAATGCAAATATTTCTCAAGAACTTGGTTCATTCTTACAATATAATAGTCTCTCTTTTCAACAAATACAAGGGAATAAATTTCAAGCTCTCCACTTTCATTTACAACAAGGGCTAACATCACAAATTTTATAAACAAAATAACCAAGAGCTTTACTTTTAAAATGCAAGTTTACAAGCCTTCCACTTTAAGTGGAAACAACATGATTAAATTTTACAAATGGGAGACTTGATTTTCTCTCCAAATGCAACTAAGATCATCCTTCACTTGAGCTCCACCTTCTTCCCAAAGTCAAAACACAAAAACCATGATGGGGGAGTAGTCAACACTCTCCACCCAACCAATAATCCAATGAGGAAGAGAAGTTTTCTTCCTCATGGGCCCCCGAGCCCCAAAAATGAAGTAATGAGGGGTATTACACAACCATTTGATTTGATCGATGAAAAATTAATAAATAAACACTATTGGAGAAAATAAACAATAAAATTCAATACTTATGAAGAAATCCTATCAATCAAATCGTAGTTTTCGAAAACCTAAAGCAGCTATGTTGAGATCGCAAATATGAATTTTGATTCCAATACCTAGTCAGAAGAAAATTTTAATACTCTAAGAAAAGGTACAAATATGCACAAATCACCCTTTGTAAACAAGTGGCATAACTATAAGTATAATCTAGTGCTACTTTAATTTCACCTTTGAAACGAAAATCTATTCCAAGCGTTGAACAACATCAACTGTCCAAATTTATTCAAGTATGTCCAAGGGATATGTGCAAGGAACTATTTATCACAATGTAATTTTTACCATAATAGTGCTTCACATAGGTATGTGTGTGAATAATAATTACATGTGTAATTATTATGGTAAATATCAAGTACTAATGTGTGGTAAATCTTATTGTTATACTGTTATAATATATTGTTTTAACAATATATTATTTGTAGAGACGTTGGTTACACTCGTAATGTTATTAATGGGTTTATTATTTTTAATACATCATATTTTAGAGGATGTTTTTTGTACTTCTATGGCTATTTAATAGCCTTTGTATTATGGTCTATGAAAATATTAATCAAGGTGATTCTATTGTACAAATCTGGTCCTTCCACTTTATTTGGTATCACAATGGGAAATCCACTTATGTAAACCAGAGCTAGTATTTTATAGCATGTACGATATGGAGAATTGATTTGTTAAGGTGAAGCTATTGTATTTTTCATTTCCCCACCTAATGTAGTTTCTCATCATTGAGTTCTTCATAATATACATTCTTACATTAATTATTTAATCAATGCTTGCATTATAGCTTGAAACAAGGGTCTTCAAGTCATACAAGCACATCCGGACGCAAGATTTTCAAAATTCCAAATGACGTCCCCGCTGGAGAAAGTAGAAGGGACATCTCGCAGCCCAAGAAGATGATGAATCTGATGAGGAGACATCAGAAGGAGCCCATTGTGGTAAGAACCTTGTACTCATCTCTCAAACTTCTCAGCCCATGAAGAAAGTCTAGTTGATAGAATTTGGTGCAAGCAAGCATATGTCAGGTGACAAGAAGTTATTTGATTCACTACATGAAGAACCAATTGGATATCGAGTTCGGATAGCAGATGACAAAGAGTACATTGCAGAAGGAATAGGGAATGTCACCATTCCTTTGGGACCATGAAAATGTACACTTACAAAGGTACTATATGTTCCTGGCTTGACTAGCAACCTCTTGTCAGTTACTCAGCTCTTGAATCATCACCTTAAGGTAGAATTCCTTTTTCAAAATGGAATTAAATCATGCTTAATCTCCAAACAAGGTATGGTTCTTGCTAAAGCATTTGTAAAAGACAAGTTATTTACTTTAGATACTATTTCATCTTCTGTAGTAGCTTTATCTACTTCTACAATAGAATCAACTGCCCTATGGCATTTTAGATATGGACACTTGTCGGTTAGTTCATTACACTAGATGAGTTTAAAAGAAATGGTCCATGGACTACACAAATTGTCCAGTTCCTTGCCTATTTGCCCTGGTTGTCTTGCAGGAAAACAACACAGAGATCCATTTCAAGTGAGCACCTTCCATACCAAGAAGTGTCTGGAGGTAGTTCATACCGATTGTAATGGTCCATTGCCTGCTTTGTTTTCAGGATACAAGTACTTCCAACTATTCGTGGATGACCAATTTTACAAGATGTGGGTATATTTCCTGAAGAAGAAAAGTGAGGCTCTTCAACATTTCCAGAACTTCTATCATCGTGTTGTGAAAGAGACTGGACAACCACTTCTTCTACTTCACTTAGATCGAGGGGGAATTTACATCAAAGAAGTTCTTGGCCTTCCTAAACCAACATGGCATTAAGCAACACCTGAATTCTCGCTACACACCCCAGCAAATTGGATTTGTTGAGCGTCATAATCACACAGTGATGGAGATGGCTCGTTGCATGCTAACAATTACAAAGCTAGAGGAACACTATTGGGCTGAAGTAGTACAAATGGATGTATATCTTCTCAACAGGGAATCTGACAAAGATTCTACAGAAACAAAACACCAGAAGAGGTATGGAGTGGTAGAAAGCCGTCAATTTCTCATTTGTGAGTATTTATTTGCACAAAGATACATACATGTTCCACTTCGAGAAGAGAAATAAGGTAGAGCCAAAAACACTCTCGTGTATCCTTCTTGGCTATAACACTACCTCAAAGGCATATCATCTCATGGATCCTGAGACAAATAAAATATACGAGAGTCGAGATGTGGTTTGTGATGATTCATCCTTTGACTCAATAGTATCAATAGAAGATCCACTTCCAACCACATCTCACCGATTAGTCTCTGAATCAGATGATGAGCCGAGGAGACTACTCAGAGAAAATAAATTTTGCCAGAGATTTATTTGTTGACCTTGGATAAATAGAGAAAGTGACACCACATCAATCCACATAGCAACGACATAGTTCTTCTCAAAAGTAGCCAAGTTCTCATCTGAAGTGGGTACAAAGCACTATCAAGGACTCACATTTGCAACAACTCCTAGATACATCATCTGGAGTCAAAAAATGAGTCAAACAAGAAATGACGTAAACTTTGCACTCATGGGTTCACTAATGAATAGATCTCGAGCCAAATAATGTTTGTGAAGCACTACCAACCTCAAGTGGAAGGAAGCCATGGATACAGAATATGACTCACTCATGAAAAATCAAACATGGGAACTTGACGATCTCGCCTTACAGGAAAGAAACCCATAAGTCAGTAAATGGGTTTTTAAGACAAAATATAAGGTAGATGAATCCATTGACAAACATAAAGCATGACTTCAGAAGAAAAGGATATGCTTAGAAAGAGGGCATCAACTATGAAGAAACCTTTGTACCCACTGCAAAGATGAAGACCATCAGAGTAGTTTGTGCACTTGCAGCACATAAAGGATGGAGACTTCAGCAGATGGACATCAAGAGTGCTTTCCTAAATGGTGATCTGAAAGAATAACTATACATGACCCAACCTGAAGGATTTGTTGATGAAGAGAATCCTAAGAAGGTATGTCATCTCATCAAATCACTTTATGAACTAAAACAAGCTCCCAGGGCATGGTATATTAGGATCAACGATCACTTTTGCAGCATGGGTTCACTCGTAGCCCCTCAGATTCCAATTTGTATATAAAGAAGGTAGGCAAAGAAATTTTCATTCTTGTTGTGTATGTAGATGATCTTGTGATCACTAGAAGTTCAGAAGATCAAGTTGATATTGTAAAGAATGATCTCAAAAGAACCTTCAACATGACAGATTTGGGGCTACTACATTATTGTCTTGGCTTGGAGATATGGCAAAAGGAGCATCACATTTTTGTCTCCCTAGATAAAGTATGCCAAGACACTCCTAGAAAAGTACAAAATTTCTCGAACTGTAAACCTATATCCACTCCCATGGAAAAAGGTTTGTAACTTTCAAGATTCCAGGACTCACCTCAAGTAGATGCTACTCTTACAGGCAATTTGTTGGAGGGCTCATCTATTTGACATATACCAAACCAGATCTCTACTATGTTGTTAGCTATATTTCTAGGTTCATGCAGGAGTCGAAGAAATGTCACTAGAATGCAGCAAAGCATGTTTTGAGATATGTCTAAGGAACAACTAATTATGGTCTAGAATATAAGAAGAATGGTCAATTCTTCTTATAGGGATACGTCAACTCGGACCACGCCGGATTTGTTGATGACAGAAATTCAACTACAAGATACATATTTCATCTTAGATATGGACCTATCTCGTGGATAAACAAGAAGTAAAATGTTGTTTCTATCTCATCCACAGAGGCAGAATATCATGCCGCACGAGGAGCTATGTGTGAAGTGATATGGTTATGTCACATTTTGGATGACCTAGGAATTCCTAAAAAACAGTCACCTATTCTCTATTGCGATAATCCGAGTGTGTTCAAGCTCGAGCGTAATATGATCTTTCATGAATGAAAAAACATATAAAAATGATTCCCATTTCATTTGAGAGCATGTCTTGAACCATCAAATTCAACTCAAGATCTTGTCCTCTGAAGCACAAGTTGCCGACATTCTCACTAAATCTCTTGGAAAAGTGAAATTTGAATTTTTCAGGGGTCACATTTGCAAGAATAATGTAATAAGGGGGAATGTTAGCATACATTGCATAGTTCATATTTTAGGAGTGTTTGTTCTATTTTATCCCTTTATTATCTCTTCCTTGGTGTATTCCATTATTCTCTCACCTTCTTCCAAATCTTCCTCCTTCAGTTTAGGGGAATGTAGTTAATTATTTCTCCTATATAATGTACGTGCTTCTTCATAATAAAATCAATGTGTGTAGAGTATTTCACTCCACATTCTTCTCTCCTATCTACCTCCTACATAGCTAACACAATGCAAACATTGATTGGCAAAGTTGACTCGCAACCAACCAAATAGACAGATGGAATACCTTTAGAGGTGATTGTAGGTAGTGGTATGCAAATAAATTATCTCATGTTGTTGTAAAAGACAAAAAAATTGGAAAAGACCGCATTTTTGCATTATTTACTAACCCAAGAACCAATGCCCCCCACAATTACTTGTAAACGGTTCCCAATCCATTGGTGGTTGTTATTTTATTATCCACCATGCAACAACAATGAGGTTTCCCTTTATTTTTTGAAGAAATTATATTGCGAGTTCGTGCTTAATGAGGTCCCAAATTATTTTGACTTTTCTGATTTTTATGGGCGAGGTGGTGGCTCTGCATAGAGTAGACCTGGTGCATGCGTAGGTCAACCAAGGATCCCCCATGCCCCAAAACCCCCACTACCTTCAGTTATCCCTCCTATAGTGAAGGAGGTTGTGGAGATTGACACACTACATGCATTGAGGGAGCTCACTGACACTCTGACCTAACATAGTGAGTAGATTGCATCTAGTGATGTTGGTGGAGGTGCCAGTTCTAGCGCACCACACCACTATGGATCATGTGGTGCCGTATGCACTGCAGTGAGACATCATTTGTTGGATCACATGATTTATTTTCTCTAGATGAGATGATGGTGGATGTTTTTGGAACTGGTGCAAAGGATCTTGGTCTTTCACAAGTAAATGTCAAATAAATAATATATATATATATATATATATATATATATATAATAGTTTAATTCATGTTTGAGATTTTAATATATATGTATTTCATTGTACGTTATGTACATACATGTAAAAACTAATTTTTTATTTTATTTTAAATAGCAAGAGCCGGTGAAGGAAACATCCAGTGTTGACATGCTAGCTACTGCAGCTGGGCATGTTACAAACGTAAGTTTCAAGTTGTACCTAAATTTTAAATTTCATTTGATTGTGCACTTTTATTATTATAATGTTTCATTTGTTCATGTACATATTAATATATGTTTATCTTTTATACGTGCAGGGAGCCCGGCGGGTCATCATCTACTCTAGGAATCGAGGCTATTGGCATGCCTCACGTGAATTTTATGTACATTAGTTTAAATTTACACTTTGTTTCTAATTGTGGAAGTTCACGTGGATTATGCTTTGGCTCATGTTATGTGGCATTCATGTAGATTAATATTGATTTGTACATGTTTTTGTATAGCTTATGACTTCTAGAGAGACTCCTCCATATATGCAGATCGTGGAGGCTGATGTAGATCTTTGCCATAACATCTGTGCAGATCCACTAACTAAGCTACAATTTTTTAAATTTGTTAAATTTATTTAGGAATTATTTCTTATTACTTAAATCTATAATATCAAATTTTGAACATGAAATATTTTATTTGAAATTTAATTATTTGTATATAGTTTACCTCTCATGAGTCTATTGTTGTCCCTACCATGTGTCAATGAAAAATTAATAGGGATCATGACATTGTGCTAAGATTTCACATGCATTTCATCTAAATTCTAAGTTTCTAAATTTTGAATGTATTTTAAAAATATGGGTGTTAAAAACTTGTTGTTTATGAATATGCAAGTTAGGTTACAGGCTTGCTTAGAGATGCCTAGGACCACATGGATGAAATCCATAGTGGCATCTCCCTCCACTACATCCCCAGATCATGGACATGCTACTTCTAGCAGGGTGAAGAGAGGGAAGATGTTTCATGATTAGATTCATAGGACATGGATATACATAGATATATATATGGGCCAACTTTTCCTAGTTCATGATTCTTCATAGGACATTAGTATATATAGCCTTATGCGACCGCATGTGTTCCTATATGTATGACACACTTGGTTCGAGATGTACACATGTTATGAACTTATATTTTCAGAGACGTGTGTTCAACACACTTAGTTTGATACATTATATATCCATGTGTTGGTTTTCATAATGATATTACTTCTATGTTTGATTCGAATTCATTGCACATGATATCCTTCTATGTATGTATATTCTATGTATATTAATTATATATGTATGTTTGATTTAAAATTAAAAAACTATGGTGCAACATATATGAATATAAAGCTACTATGGTGCAACATTACATGCTACAATTGTTAAGAAATTAAGGGAAGCATGTGTATTCTTCCATCAACATGGGTAACTTATCATTTTCCTCTTAAGTCATGAAAAAATATTTCATACCTTGAATCTTGAAATAAGATGTCTTCCCTTGGGTCATTTGGTTTTTAAATTGTGTATTTAATTTTATTTATCAGAAGGATATTATTCATTTTACCATTGATGATTATGGTGGTGTATGACCAATCCATCTTTATATCCCCACCAATATCATGATAGAAACTTTGGCTCAACAATATACCATATGTAGCTAGCATGTCTTCCACAAGTATTTTCATCTTGATTTTCTTGTCAAGGAAGTCTACAAATTTTGGCTTGAGAATCTTTCACCGACTGAAAAGAGGTAATTATTTTGTTTTCATGTAGTAACAATGGCCAATAGCAAGGCTGAGAGTAATACCAATAGAGTTAGAAAATTTTATAAGCATGACATTGTCAGAGGCGCCAGAGTCAATAATGCAATTATTCAATTTATAGGTCCATTGACCAACAAGGAAAGATAGAAAGGTTTTTATTTCCTAGAAGAGGAGGATTTTAAGGAAAGAATGTTCTATGAATGAGTGGTTCTAGGATTGAGTGGTTCTAGGAGTGGGAAGTGATTCTTTAGTGTTGATAGGATACTTAGAACATGTATTTTTACTACTTCCTTTGATAAACTAGACAAGGATTAAAGTGTTTTCTTGGGAAGTAGAAGAAGAGGCTTATTAAATTTTTTATGAGTGGGTGAACACTAAACAAGAGTAACTATTCATATCATCTATCTAGATTATTCAGGATCTTTGTTGGGTGAGTATTCACAATAACCAATAATTGCATAACCATCTTCTTCTTCTCTTTCAATTTCTGATTCAACAATTTCTTGAAAAAGTTGTAATTGTTGAAAAAATTGTAATTGTTGAAAAAGTTGTAATTGTTGAAAAAGTTGTAATTGTTGAAAAAGTTGTAATTTTTGAAAAAGTTATAATTGTTGAAAATTTGTAATTGTTGAAAAAGTTATAATTGTTCAACAAATTAAAAAAGTTATAATTGTTGAAAAAGTTGAAACGGTGGGTCGTGGGTAATCAAGTAATCATGTGTGGACATGTCGGGTGGCCATGTGAACACTAAAGGAGGTTTCGTTTTAGTGCACAAAAATGTGGTTTTACGGGCTACCTCGTTTGGGCGGAGTCCCTTAAGAGCCCTGAGACCAAAAAATTGTTCAACTTCGACGAGTAAATACACCGACTCCGTGACACCTAAGGATGTCTCGTTTGATCCTACACTTCAGTGTAGGGACTCTCTAAAATATCATATCTTAGTTTTTTCCTTCTCTAATCAATGCTCTCACTGCCCTATTATTTGCAAACGCGTCGAATAGTGTAATTTGAGACACTATAAGACTCACAAACGGTATATGTTGTAAACGGTGGGTTGTGGCTACAAATCAACTACGTAGAAACATCTATCTCAATAGGTGAATGCTATTGGAGGTTTACTTTTGGTGTACGATAACATAGTTGCTTCCAGGCTACATCGTTCGGGCGTAGTCCCTTAAGAGCCCTGAGGCCAAAAAATCATTCAACTTCGACGGGTGACTACGTAGACTCCGTGGCACCTAAAGATGTCTCATTTGATCCTAAACCTTGGTGTAGGGACCCTATACAATATCATTTCTTGGTTATTTTCTTCTCCAATCATTGCTCTCACTGCCCTATTGCTTTCAAATGTGCCAAATAGTGTAGTTTGAGACAGTGTAAGGCTCACAAACGGTATATTTTGTAAATTGTGGGTCGTGGGAAAACGGACTATATAGACACGTCTAGGTGGCTAGGTGAATGCTAGAGGAGGAATCCTTTTGGTGAATGAAAACGTGGTTGCTTCTGGGCTACCTCATTCGGCCATAGTCCTTTAAGAGCCCTGAGACCAAAAAATCATTCAACTTCGACGGGTGACTATGCAGACTCTGTGGCACCTAAGGATGTCTCATTTGATCATAAAACTCAATGTAGGGACCCTATACAATATCGTGTCTTGGTTTTTTCCTTCTCCAATCAGTGCTCTTGTTGCCCTATTTGTTTGCAAATGCACTGAATAATGTAGTTTGAGACAGTGTAAGGTTGTCAAATGGTATATTTTGAAAATGGTGGGTCGTGGCACTAAACTGATTGTGTGGACATGTCTGGGTGACTAGGTGAATGCTATACGAGGCATAATTTTTGTGCGTGACAACGTGGTTACTTCTTGGCTAACTCATTTGAGTGGAGTCCCTTAAGATCCCTTAGACAAAAAAATCGTATAACTTTGACGGGTGAAAACACCGACTTTGTCGCACCTAAGGATGTCTTACTTGATCCTACACATTGAGGTAAGGACTCTCTACAATAGCCTGTCTCAATTTTTTCCTTCTCCAATCAGTGCTCTCGCTGCCCTATTGTTTACAAACGTGCCAAATAATGTAGTTTGAGTATAAGGTCTGTCAACGGTATATTTTGCAAACGGTGGGTTGTGCCACCGAACCGATCACGCAGACACATATAGGTGGCTAGGTGAACACTAGAGGAAGCGTCCTTTTGGTGTGTGATAATGTGGTTTCTTCCGAGATACCTCATTCATGCATAGTCCCTTAAGAGCCCTAAGACCAAAAAATCATTCAACATCAACAAGTGACTACATAGACTCCGTGGCACCTGAGGATGTCTCGTTTGATCCTACACCTTGGCATAGGGACCATCTATAATAGCCTATCTCATTTTTTTCCTTCTCCAATCAGTGCTCTCACTGCCCTATTATTTGCAAACGTGTCGAATAGTGTAGTTTGAGATAGTGTAAGGCTATCAAATGGTATATTAAGAAAACAGTGGGTTGTGGCACTGAACCAACTGTTTGAAAACATCTGGGTGTCTAGGTGACTTCTAGAGGAGTTTTCATTTTGGAGTGCGACAATGTGGTTGCTTTCGGTATACTTGATTGGGCAGAGTCCCTTAAGAGCCCTAAGACTAAAAAATTGTTCAACTTCAACAGTGAATACGCCGACTCCGTGGTACCTAAGGACATCTCTTTTAATCCTACACCTTAGAGTAGGGACTCTCTACAATATCCTTTCTTGGTTTTTTCCTTCTCTAATCGGCCTCTCTCGATGCCCTATTGTTTGCATACACATTGAATAGTGTAGTTTGAGATAGTGTAAGGTCACAAATGGTATATTTTGCAAATAGTGGGTCATGGCACCAAAATGACTATGCAGATGCATCCAGTGGCTAGGTGAATGCTAGAGGATGTTTCCTTTTTGTTCACGACAACATGGTTGCTTTCCCGGGGCTACCTCGCCTCAGGTGTAGTCCATTAAGAGCCTTGAGACAAAAAAATCGTTCAACTTTGATGGGTAACTACATAGACTCCATGGCACCTAAATATTTCGTTTGATCCTAAAATTTGGCGTAGGGACCTTATAAAATATCGTGTCTCATTGGTGCTCTCATTGCCCTATTATTTTCAAACGCTATTTGAATAGTGTAGTTTGAGACAGTGTAAGGTCACAAACAATATATTTTGTAACTCGTGGGTCGTGGCACCAAACCAACTATATAGAAACATTTAAGTGGCTAGGTGAATGCTAGAGGAGGCATCTTTTTGGTGCACAAAAACATGGTTACTTCGAGCTACCTCATTCAGTGCATAGTCCCTTAAGATCCCTGAGACCAAAAAATAACTCAAATTCGACGGGTGACTATGTAGACTCTGTGGCACCTAAGGATGTCTCATTTGATCCTATACCTCAGTGTAGGGACCTTCTACAACATCATGTCTTGGTTTTTTCCTTCTCCAATCGGTGCTCTCGTTGCCCTATTATTTGCGAATGCATCGAATAATGTAGTTTGACACAGTGTAAGGTCAAGCCAAATGGTATATTTTGCAAACAATGGGTCATGGCATTGAACTGACTACATGGAAACATCCGGGTGGCCAAGTGAATGCTATACAAGGTGTCATTTTGGTGCATGACAACGTGGTTGCTTCTTGGCTAACTTGTTCAAGTGAGTCCCTTAAGATCCCTGAGACAAAAAAATCGTATAACTTTGACGGGTGAATACACCGACTTTGTGGCACCTAAGGATGTCTTGCTTGATCCTATACATTGAGGTAAGGAATCTCTATAATAGCCTGTCTCGCTTTTTTTTCCTTCTCCAATCGGTGCTCTTGTTGCTTCTATTGTTTGCAAACACGCCGATTAGTGTAGTTTGAGTATAAGACTCCAAACAAGTATATTTTGAAAACGGTGGGTCATTCCACCAAATTGACTATGTGGAAACATCTAGGTGTCTAGGTGAATGCTAGAGGAAGTATCCTTTTGGTGTGTGAAAATGTGGTTTCTTCCGGGCTACCTCGTTCAGGTGTAGTCCCTTAAAATCCCTAAGACTAAAAAAATCATTCAACTTCGACAAGTGACTACGCAAACTTCGTGGCACCTAAGGATGTCTCATTTGATCCTACACCTTGGCATAGGGACCCTCTATAATAGTCTATCTCATTTTTTTCCTTCTCCAATCGGTGCTCTCGCTGCCCTATTGTTTGTAAACACGCCGAATAGTGTAGTTTGAGACAGTGTAAGGCTATCAAATGGTATATAAAGAAAATGGTGGGTCATGGCATTGAACCAACTGTGGTGGAAAACATCCGGGTGTCCAGGTGACTTCTATAGGAGGTGTCGTTTTGGAGTGTGACAATGTGGCTGCTTTTCGGGATACTTTGTTTGGGTAGAGTCCCTTAAGAGCCCTGAGACCAAAAAGTTGTTCAAATTCAACAGGTGAATACGCCGACTCCGTGGCACCTAAGGATGTCTCTTTTGATCCTACACCTTAGTGTAGGGACTCTCTACAATATTCTATCTCATTTGTTTCCTTCTCCAATCGGTTGCTCTCCTTGCCCTATTATTTGCATACATGCCAAATAGTGTAGTTTAAGATAGTGTAAGGTTTTTAAACGGTATATTTTACAAATAGTATGTCATGGCACCAAACTGACTATGCAGACACATCCAAGTGGCCAGGTGAATGCTAGAGGAGGTGTCATTTTTGTGCGTGAAAACGTGGTTGCTTCCGAGCTACCTTGTTCGAGTGTAGACCCTTAAGATCCCTGAGACCAAAAAGTCATTCAACTTCGACGGGTGACTACGCAGACTGTGGTACCTAAGGACATCTTCTTTAATACTACACCTCGGCATATGAACCCTCTACAATAGCCTATCTCAGCTTTTTCCGTCTCCAATCGGTGCTCTCGCTGCCCTATTGTTTGCGAAACGGATAGAATAGTGTAGTTTGAGACACTCAAAGGCTGCCAAATGGTATATTTTGTAAACGGTGGGTTGTGGCACCGAAATGACCGTGTAGACTAGTCGAGTGGCTAGGTGAATGCTATAGGAGGCATTTTTTTTTGTACAACAACATCTTGGGCTACCTCGTTCATGCATAGTCCCTTAAGAGCCCTGAGACCAAAAAGTCATTAAACTTCGACGGGTGACTATGTAGATTCCATGACACCTAAGGAAATCTCATTTGATCCTACACCTCGGCAGTAGGGGACCCTCTACAATATCCCTGTCTCATTTCTCCCTTCTCCAATCGGTGCTCTCACCGCCCTATTGTTTGCAAACACACCAAATAGTGTAGTTTTAGACAGACATGTAAAGCTTTCAAACAAGATATTTTGTAAACGGTGGGTCGTGGCGTCGAACCGACTATGTGGACACATCTCGAGTGGATAGGTGAACACTAGAGGAGGCATTATTTCAAAGTGTGTGATAACTTCGTTGCTTTGGGCTACCTCATTGGGAGTAGTCCCGATGAGCCATGAGACCAAAAATCATTTAACTTCGATAGGTGACAACGTAGACTCCGTGGCACCTAAGGATGTCTCATTTGATCCTACACCTTGATGTAGGGACCCTCTATAATAGACTATCTCAGATTTTTCCTTCTCTAGTCGAGTGCTCCCGCTGCCCTATTGTTTGTAAACACCTGACGAATAGTGTCATTTCGGCGGTGTAAAGTTGTCAAACAAGATAGTAAATGGTGGGTTGTGGCACTTTAACCGACTATGCGGACATGTCCAAGTGGCCAGGTGAACTCTAGATGATGCATCCTTTTGATGCGCAACAACGTCGTTGCTTCCCAACTACCTCATTCGGGCATAGTCCCTTAAGAGCCCTGAGACCAAAAAATCATTCAACTTCGACAGGTGACTACGTAGACTTTGTGGCACCTAAGAATGTCTCATTTGATCCCGCACGTTGGCATAAGGACCCTCTACAATAACTGTCTCAGTTTTTCCTTCTCCAATCGGTGCTCTCGTTGCCCTTATGTTTGTAAACACACTTAATAGTGTAGTTTGAGACAAGTGTAAGGTTGTCAAACGGTATATTTTATAAATGGTGGGTCATGGCACTAAACCAACTATGCACACACATAGGGATGGTCTTGTAAACAATTAGGAAGGAATCATTTTTCTTCTCTAAGCTCCAGTCCTTTGGGCTACCTCCTCCAGAGCCAAGAACCCCCTCCACAGGTACATAAATCATTGTTAATTGCTTCTCTTTTCTTGTAAAACAATGAAAGCTTCTCTTAGCTTCGAGAATTTATAATTCTCTACTAATAAAGTACAACCACGTGAAGGTGGAATATTTTCTGCCACCACTAACCTGCATATAAAAGTGTTATTCAAAGAAATTTAAGTTTCAAATTAATACCATACTAGATATATACAAAATACACAAATTTAATAAAATATATGAACTTAAATTTATCTAGTTCTATCAAATTTATATAGACAAAAGAAATTATATATACCAGACATGAGCATTGTAAATTCATTCTAATGAACCATCGGGATTGGATCTACTCTGAATAGCGGACAAGATTACTTCATGATCTGACTCTCAAACCTTCCAAAGAATTTGGTTACTAGGCCTTCCTCGATATCTATATAGTTGAATATTTGTCACTAGAACTAGATGCGAATATAAGAGTATTTTCCTATGTGTCTCAAAGTCTTCAAACACCCAAATAGAGGATTTTTTTAATGGATACCGTCGAAGCCAAGTTCCAATAACTACCACTGACCCTGTAGGGTACTCAATATCTTCACCATCTATAATAAGAGAAGTCAACTTATTTTTTTCCTTGATGCAACGACCTAAGAAATAGTTTGTTCCTTCTTCATTTTTTTCTTTCGCAATAACTACAAACACATGTCCTATAAAAAAATATTTCAACTCAAATTTAAATTGTACATATTAAAATTTCAATGGACATAACTCAATACAAAATTGTAAATAACCATAAATACCTTTTCGCACCAAAAATTGAAATTTCATCAAAGTCCTTGGATGTTACAACTTCATCTGCAAAAATAAGTAGTAATGCTTTTAGAGATTGATAACTAGGAAGCAGAGTTAGAGGCCTACAAATCCATCCATGCACCCATTCTTGTGAATCACACTCAGCAGTGAAAAATTTGATACAAGATTCACAAAAACATGTCAACTTTCTTATCCATGTGGCCCACGAAGTAGCGTCGAGCTACAAATGAGTGCATATCACTAGACCTAGTGAGAGTCATACAATCCTTGTAGTTAGAAATTTTTTGATCCTTTATCAACCAAAAATACCTGCAAACCATGGAAATTTCTTGAGAACCTCGAAGCCATGTTGTCAATACACCATTCCACTATGCTCTTTACATCTTTCAATTTAGCACCATCTTTGTACTTCAACTCTTCTCTTACAAGATCTCTTTTCACACATGCCCCTGCACCGTCATGCTCTCCTTTTCCATGTCCATCCTTAGTCAAACTCCAAATATGTTTCACACCCATCTTAACATGCATCCTACTCATCCAATAAAATATTCATTCATTCTTAAACTAAGACGTGTAATTATCTGACTATATATAATGTTGTTTGAAGTGGATGTCCTTATCAGACAAGTTTCCATAAAATAACTAGAAACACCCTTGCACAAATTCAGTAGAATGAGTATGATCATCACTAATATAAAAGTGGTACTCTCTTAAAAAATTCGATCATTCTCTTGTACTATCAAGAGAATGTATAAATGCTATATGCACAAAAATGGCAACTTGTACTAAGTTGTAATATTGTGATTGAACCTCCATTTATGGTTGCAATGTGTAATTCTCTGCAAAATCAACCACTAAAATAATAGTACCAATAGGAAATGTGTCTTTTCATATCTTGAACTATTCATCCAACCATCGAGCTCTGTGTGTATGCCTAGCATACTCATAAACAATTTCATCCTTAAATTTTCTCATAAATTGAAAAACAGGCATATGTTTTGTAACTAGCTCACACCATTTAGACTCTTTTCCATCTTTCAACTGGTATGCAACTAATTTATATTTATCAAACTCAACTAAATTATTTCCTATTGCACCTTCAATTTTCTCATGGATGCAACTTTCCAATTTAGGTAATCCGCCACATGTACCACAACTTCCATCTAAACAATCCTAACTGTAAGAAAATTGTCCAACTTCTATTTCACAAAATATCATAAGAATGAAATCCATGGAAGATATTGTGGAACTTGAACACCACATTCCGAAAACATAGTTTTAGAATGCAAAATAGAACAAATACATAAAAATTTAGCATAATGCATATCAAATTCAACATGTTGCCTACAACAAGTGGTGCGAACATGGTTGATTTTCACATAGAATGGTTTTAACATTTCAAAAAAATGTTGACTAATTTTAATTTCTAGATGCTCTTGTTCAAACTTATGAAAAATTTGAGTTTGAGTCATATCTAAGAAATACTTTGGTTGTGATTCACGATTAATAGAATCAACTCTCCATTTTACAACATCTCTTATATTAGGTGAAACTCTAGTGTGCCAAAATTGAATAAAACTTCTCTTATAGCATCAATATTATATTTTTCCTTACACAAAGTGCTCTGTGAGAAAATGCCCAAAAATATATGTTATTGAGTGATTGAAGGATATTACGTATTTCAATTACTTTCATTAGAGTTTTTCAATTAACTTGCAACATTCAACTTGTTTGCATAATCAAACGTTGTTTTTTTATGTATTCACTTACAACACTACTAGCAAGTACACGAAGCATAATATTACTATCCCTAGTGTGTCTATTGACACCAATAGTGTGATATGCATCATGAAGGTTTTCAATAATTGTAAGGGTTTAACCACGTATATTAGATGTTTTCAATCCTAAGGTGTTTAATGTATGTCTCATTTTATTCAATTTCATCAAACTAACCAACAACTAACGTCTTTGGGAATCATTTAAAATTTCAAAATGATTATCCCAAATTTTAGTGGCTTTTCTTCTGATGTTCGATTAAAAAAATTTGTCACACATTGGTTTCAAAATGTTTTTATCAATTTCAATAAAAAATTATGTTTCTTAGAGAAAATTCTAGGAGGTGTTTTTGTCAAATTTTGCATGTCTGAGTTTCAACTTGAATTTCTTTATTCACATTTTCATTGTCTCCTTCAATTTCAACATTTGCTACATCACGAGTATTTAATTAGTCTTTAACATTGAAAGTAAAAACATCTTTATAATGATTATTTAATTTAACTTTAACATTGATGTGTGAGAAACATTACTTGGTTCCTCATTGCTTACAAGTAGTAGGGATTGAAGAGGAACCTCTTCTTGATTCATGAAGACTCCACATTTTCTCAACATTTTGAAATTTGTTTGCCTCTAATTATTTTGGTGTTTTTTTACTTAATAAATTCCTTCTTTGACTTCATTTCTTGTCTCCCATGATGTTTTACTTCCAAAGGTGATAAGAAAAACATGCAAAAAATAACAAGATTTCACAATAATTCATACGGTAAAGTCAAACAGTAAAAATCACATGGTAATTAGAATGTTAGGATGCGTATAAATATTATTTATAAACCGTGATCATGCTTTATAAACCATGCCCATGGTTTATAAAGCACGATCACTGTTTGTAAACTGTGATCGAGGTTTGTAAACCATGATCGCAGTTCTATCTGTATCATCAAATCCGACCCTAAGGCTTGGGAAATCTTTGTTTTGCCCCAACCAAAGCTATGGAAGGTCATTATGAAGTGTAAAGGGTCAAAAAAATTCAAATTTTCTCTTCCACAGACTTGAACCATGCTGAAAAACTGAAAACATTTCACAAAAATGGTGCCATCGCGTAGGGGAGACTATTAGCTTCATAGAAATATTGATTTTAAAGTGAATAGAATAAGATAAATATCATTTTATAATTTTTTACTAACAATAGGTCTTTAAGACATTTATTCCCGCAAATGTTCATGTCTACGTTTAAGACTGCAACTTTTTTTTCGTTTATCAAAATGTGATAAAACTTATACCATCCCAAGCATGGAGAAATTCTATACACGTTAAAAAAATGATTTTGATATTTTTATATAGTTATGGCGGGCCAACGGAAAGCGTTCCATTTTCTAAATCTTTTTAGACCACTTTCACAGAAAAAATCATTAAAAAAAAATTGCTCGAAAAAATACAAAATAAAATCCATCCCAAGATAGACAACTACAACTAAATTTTCACCAAAAGAAAAAAAAATAAAAAAAATTTGGTCATCCAAATCACGGGCAAACGGCCTACAATCTTATAGGTTTTTTCAAAAAAAAAAACCATGTCATATAATTTTAAGTGTTTAATATAGCTAAACTTGTTCGTTTTTTTAAAAACATTAGTATTTTAGAAACTAGATTCTGGATGCTACGATTCATATTTATATAATTTTTTCTAATTTTGAGTGCGCGTATTGTTAATAATCCCTACGAGTTGAGATTTAATTGTTTTTTACAATATAACGTCCACATATGACCCTTTTTTTCCACCAACTTGGTGCACTTACCCTTCTTTCGATGAGATTTTGAAGAAATTTGATTTTCCATCATCAAAATTCTAATACCTTGTGCCATTAACTTCGCCTAGTTGATGACATGAATGATTTCCAGGTGATTACATGATGATAAAATTTGATACTCAAATTCAAATAACAATTATTCATCTTCTAGAAGCATTGAAATTGATAACATATTTCCTAATAAGTTTTTTTTTATTTTATTAAAGGATGAACAAGAGCGTGAGAGTTAGCTTTAAGTTTAGAGTGTTACATGAAAGAAAAATTGGTTCTACAAGAGAAGATGCTTTAAAGTACATCACTAATCATGTGGATAGCTGTCTACAAGAACTAAAATGGGAGTTCTTAAAATCTTTGGATATACCAAAATGTTGTAGGAACTTATATTTAAATGTCAGCAACAAGAGGATTATATTTCCTCTTCAAGGATGGATATGGTTTAAGCTGTTTCCTATCATAAAGAGATAAAACATTCCATCAATAAAGTTCTAGTGGAACCAAAATTACTATAAAGTAGAAATACTATGTTGTAAATTATTTGCAAGGGAATCAAAGTGTTTTTTTATAGATAAACGCTTTTGACCGGAGCTATGAATCAGAGAGTTACCTGGGACCCCACCCATTACAGTCAATGGCCTGAGACAAGATATTACAATTAGACCAACCTAGAATATGCCTAGTGAGCCCTTATTGATGATGTAATTTATGCCACCACCATTTTTAGCACCACCACACCGCCTCGAACACCAATCTCTTTGACGATGCAAAGTCCGCCATCTTTGAGAATAACCACAGACGTAACCACTAGTGATGTAACATCTGCCACCATTAATAACCACCCTGAAGGGATCCCACCTAGTAGAATTTGAATCGGGTGGATCTGGACACAACCGTCCATCTTAACTGGTCCATCCAAACCCCATTGGTAGAATCAAACTGTTATGATCTACCTTTTTAGACATTCTATTCTCTCTTATCTATTTAAATTTACCCTTATTCTTGCATAGGTCATATTTTCATTAATACATGCATTCATGCACACATTTGTACCTAAATTCAATGATGAATCCCCTTTGGCATCTCTATTACACCATTCATGTATAATTACTTGCTATATATAACATGATGATATTTATCATTGACATTCCATTTTCTTATGTTATTATTATTTCCTTAGTCACCAAATTCTTAAGCATTTAATATCAATGAGAATCATTACTCTAGAAAGCGTCCTCATGATCACAAAAATTGAAAACAATTATTTACATTAAATGTTAATGGAGAAAAAATAACCTTATTAAGTGGGTAGTGTCTTAAAGTTATGGATTTGATTTAATATTCATGATCCAACACAAAATATCTAATGTAAAAAGGAATACATTGTGGACAAACATTATAATGAACAAAATAGAGAAAAACATATGCATAAAAGTTCTATAAGAACTCAATTGTTATAATTTCTAGTGGAAAAAGGGATACATTGTGGACACATATTATAATGAGCAAAATATAACAAAGTATATGGATAAAATTTTATAAGAACTAAATTGTTTTTAAAATAAATCAATATCGTCAATAGTAAATACTATCTAAAAATATCATCTACTAGTTATAACACATTATTAATTAATTTATCATATTTCAGTTAAAACCCTCTTTCAAAACTTGAAATTGATGGTAAATGATGCTAAATGTTACCTAGTTACATATAATAATAAGCTTCGATATAGATGCGTAAATGAAACTAATTATGGTAAATAGTAATGTAAAGGTGTAATTTTCAAATGTAAAAATAATGGATTAGTTAATTAAATAGTGTTAACAAGTGATAATATGTCATATCAAAATATATCTCAATAATATATGAGTCTACACTATGGCTACATTAGATTTTGTTAAATAAACCAAACGGATGATAGTATAAGTATTGTTACATTAAATCTAAACTTAATATTACTATTTTTCATAAAATCGATAGCCTTCAAAATAATATTTTGTAAAATATGTACCTAATTTTTATAAATATTGGTAGAATCTTCAAAACTCATATTTTTTACATGTCATGTGTATGGAGGGCAAAAATTTTCCTTAATATCTTGCACTCTTAAATCATCCATTCTACAAGGGTATTAAGGAAACAAGTGAGAAACACACATGAACTGACACACAATGGGATAGAATTAAAGGGATACAATGATCATTAGAGTGGCTTATATTGAGGGTCATAATCCATACACTATGTTGACCTAGGGTTTCCAAGTCCCACATTCAAGATAGAGGAACGAACCCTACTAACATATCAGTAGTTGGTTTGTTGGAATATATTGATCATGCACAATATGACTAAAATAAAGATAAAGAGATGTTAAGGAGCTGGTCATGCATGAGAGCGCTATGCTAACTAGTATCAAAACACATCTAACACTAAGCTAACATAGCACAATGGGGAAAGGATATGAATTAATCTATTGAAAATGACAAGGAAGGGTTATAACACTCACCTGTACCTATAGGGTGGTGTAAAGCTCACAATTTTACCACATAAAATGTAACCTAAAACAAGAATTTTTTTATCATTAAAAAAATGCAACACTAAATACACTAGCCCAAATATCTAGACACAACTAACACTAACACTTTCCTTTGAAACAAATCTCAATACATGTTATTAGTTCAAGAGTAATATCCATATGGAAACACATCTACGTCCAACATGGCTCTCAATACCACACTACAAAGGAGGTTCATTTTTCTCTAGGGTTTGATCATGTATTACATTCCAAAAATTGGTTCATGTTACCCCTTTCAAATCAAAAAGTCGAATTTGATCCACAACACAAAGGTTAGGTCCAAGTATGTAAGTTAGATTTGATGTGAACGGGAATGCACACTTTGTACCTACACTAAGTAGTAAAAAGTCCACCAATGCCATAAAGAAACCAAAACAATTGTATTGCCCACTTCCCTTTGACACCTTTTTGATACTCGATCTTAATACTACGCTTGATTATATTATCGACAATATTATGGTTATGATTTAGTATGATGTTAGATGTTAGATCATGGATTATTGTTGATCTTGATTCAATTATGATGCATGATGATTATTAGAGATATTTTATATGTTGATGATGATATATTGTTTGACATGGTTATATTATGGATGTTGTTTGGACATGTGATATTTGGATATTGTGGGTAGACCTAGAAATGGAAATTATTGGATGATGATATAGTTGTTGGTAAAACGTAAATGATATTGTTAGATTGTTTTGATGTTGTTGTGATTCATATATCTAAATGATTTTGGAATTACATTTATATTATTTTGGATGTTCTGATATGGCCATGAGGCCGAAGGAGGTATTTGTGTTTTGCAAGTTAAAATATCACAACAAACATCAGGGGATTGGAGACCAACCACATTGGAACTCTAGATGAATTCAACAAGGTCGCCATGGCAACTTGTATTATATGTGTGTGTTTATTTTTTTTTAGGGATACCCATGGGGGGAATCACATTTAAATGTGACAAAGGGGTTTTATGTATTTTTTTATTTGGTCCCTTTGTTAATCTTGCATGTGTTTATTTTGTGGTGCACTTACCCCTTTCATTAATTATTTAATGTGGTGTTAATATTGTGAGTAGTCAGATTGTTAAAATAAATAAATCAAATATGTCATAAGAAGGTAATTAATGAGAGTTGTTGGCCATGATTTAAAGTGTTGTAAGTGATGTGTAAGTTAACTTTTGAGTGTGAAACACTCCACTTTCTTGGAAATTCGAATTTGTCCTTGGAGGCTGATTTTGGAGGCTTGTGGGACAAGTTAAACTTGTCCCATACCTCTTAAATTCATTTACCAACCATACCTATGGTTTGGGAGTTAAAATTAGAATTTTATAATGCATTTTGGGAAGACAAATTGTAGGTTTTAATTGCACTTTTCTTACATGTTTTAATTTCAGTCCTTATGGGGTGTGGGCTTGTTTTGGAGTGTGTAAGTAAACTGTCATATTATTCACCCACCTATTTATTATGCATTGGAGAATGAAGTTGAATTTTGGGTTGGGGTTGAGGATGTGTGATGTGGCATCCTACATGGATCCACCTCATCCTCTTCTCTTCCCTCTTCTATAAAATTTGAATTGCTTGCCTTGTTTTGGGTTGCTTCACTTTTGGAAACTTTTTTGGGGTGAATTCTTTTGTTGTTTTGGAGCTCTTGCTTTGAAGAAGTTTTTGGAAGATTTTTGCATGCTTGTGCTTGGCTGATTTGGATTTCTTGCATTGGGATAAAGATTGTTGTTTTGGAACTTGGAACAACTCCATCATGGAGAGGTAGGAGCTTGGCTCTTGAAATAATTCTTTTTTGTTTATGAAATTGTTATTGTTGTGGATGTTTTGGCATGCTTGTGGGATGTTGGGTAGATGGCCTAGGAATGGTGTAGGAGAAGACTATGGGGTTTATTTTGTGGGAGGCACAAGTGTTTTGGGGAGGTATAAGTGTGGAGGGAGTTGGGATTTGGGTTCCACCTTACAAATAAATAGATTGCATTTATTTAATCGTTATGGGGTGCCATAAGAGGTTGGGGAGGCATAAGGAAATGTGAGGAATAAGGGGTACTTAGGGGGCATAAGGGCATGTCGAGTTTTGATATATTATATTTCGGCGAGTTTAAAATCAAGTGATGATACACATTTCCCCTTTTGGGAGGAATAAGTAGCATCCCCCATAGTTTCTTGCTCCTTTGGCTTTCTTGATGAAGCCTCAATGTTGTTTTTCATGCTTTAATGTAGTTGTAAACTACATTCTATTTTTGGACTATGTTTTAAATGTGAAAATGTTGCTTGTGGGTTGTGGAAGCCCTTGTTGCCATGAGTTGAATCACATCTTCTATTGCATTATGGTTGGGGCTCGAGGGCCAATGAAGAAGGATGGATTCTCCTCTTCATTGGATGTCTTGGTTTGGTGGAGAGCATTGCTTTTCCCCTACTCTTGTTGTAATCAAAATTTGGAAGAATGATAAATTTGCATGTTGTTGTTTTAGAGCAAGGAAAAAAAGACAGTTTAGCAGTCCCTTGTTGAGATAAATCGATTGTAACGTTTCCCACTTGAAGTGGATGAACTTGCATATTTGTAATGGGAATTTTTTTGTATTGATTATGAAAGTTGTAATTTGAAATGTGAAAGAGGCATACTTTGTTTCTATTTTTGAAAGAAAGAATTGTATTCTATATGATGAATTTGAAGAATGAAAGAAAGAAGTTGTAAGTTGTATTTTGGAATCAATAAATGATTGTATTACCTTTCTCAAATTGCATTGCTGTATTGAATCTAATCATTTGAATGTATTTGAAATCTATATTTGAAACGAAGAAATGTGTGTGATGAAAATACAAAACTCTGTCTTTTCAAATGTGTAAAATTGGAAATCGAGAATTTCATTTTGGTTCGAATAATTTGATTTGAATCAAATAAATGTATTAGATTAGAATTGGAATGAATTCTAATACTTGGAAGATGAAAATGGAAAATAGATCTATTCAAAATTGATCTTTGTTTTGTGTTTTCAAGTGGAAAATATTTAATCCAAAATACACAGATCGAACCTGCATAAAAAAACAACAAATGAAACATTAAATTGGACATAATAAGATCTAAATGAATTCATCTAGACATTAATACTTAAGAAATTTCTTATAAAACTTAGCAAAATCGGGCTTAAACCGTTTTAATATCATTTTGTTGTCAAATTTATAAATTTTCAATTGGAACTCAATAAAACAAATTTACCTTCCAAATCCATCCTAAATGCCTATAAGAACAATCCTCCATGCCTATTTGACATGTTGAGAGAGGAAGAAGATAAAATTGAACAAAATTTACCGGTTTGCACTTTGTAAGATCCTGAGAATGTTTTCACGAAATTTACCCCCTAAAATGTATCAAAATATAAATTTAATGATTCCTATGCAAAGAGGAATTTGAGAGATTTCAAAAATTCCTTGTTTTCCCAAAACCGAGCTTTCTATCAAAATTTATGGCCTTCTAAAGTTTTACTTCATTTTGGCTTCAAAAATTATTCTAACTGCCAAAAAGAAATTTTGGAAAAATTTCCCCACGGACTGCGGCCCCACTTTTTCCCTTTGACTTCTTTCGCGGACTGCAAAATCAAACTTAAATTTTAAAAATATTTGAGAAAATTTTCCAAATTTTCCCTGTCATCCCCATGACCCAATCGGGTGATGCCATGTGGTGTCATAAGGCATCGGTGGAGAAGCGAGATTCCCTTTTTGCTTAGCGCTTCGAGAAAAAAATTGGAAAAATTTCTAAATTTTCCTCGCATCCCCGTTGGCCCATCGCCAATCAAGCATCTTCCATGTGGCATCGGTGAAGGTGAGTGTGAATTTTACCCTTTTCGCCCTTCTAGGAATTAAAATCCTTTTATCCCCACCACCCTACTTTCCCCACATTGGCATAGGAGGTGTCGCGCGTCCTTGCGGACTTACGGGATAACGAGTGCAAAGGTGGATTTTCACCCAAGCGGGAAAAGTTCCAAAACATCTCCCACGGCCCCTCCGACCTGACTTCTCCTCTGGGAAAAATTTCTCCCTGCGGCCCGCAAATCTGCCCCTAGGGAAAATTTTCTCCCCGTGGCCCCCAGACCCACACCTTGGGAAAATTTTCTCCCCAAGGCCCACAGGCCCGCCCTTGGGGAAAATTTTCACCCCAAGGCCTGCCGGACCATAAATTTTGAAATACATAGAGTTCGGAGGAATTTTTTGTATCATTGGAAAGGTGAGGATATTTCCTATCTAGTGGGAATGATTTAGGGAAGTTTTGAATGTGATAATTTTGAGAAAAATCAAGTTGAATCTTTTAAGCTCTTAGAGAGTGGTATAGTGAGAAATCACCCTCTTAACCCAATTGATTCATCTAACCCTAAGTTTGGACCTTGAGATCTTTTATAATTGTCATACTAATAAAACTATAAGCTATTAATAGTATTTGTCTTGAAAACTTGCTTGCGACAACTATTGTCTTCTAACCTAGTTGTAGACTCTTTTAAACAAAAAAATTATTCCATAATTTTCCTAACTAATCATAGGTTGTTCTTGGGTCTCAAGTGGGTTATTTTTACGGGTGTTACAACAATCCTCCGCAAGATATCCTTCACACAAGCCTAACACTTACAAAGGTTTAGGAGTGGATTACTTATATACCACAAGGATTCAAATAGTAATTCCTCTTGGGGTAAGTCCAAACATGGTTTACATAATGTTTCACATATAAAATTATAGGTCATTCCACAACATAGTTAAAAAAGAAAAAATCATGTAATAACATATGTGTATGTCTCAATTATTCAAGGTAAGAAAAAAATAGTTCACATAAATTTTAAAGGATATTTATTCCATCATCCATTGATAAGGTGGCTTAAATCCCTACTCAGGAATATGAAAGTTCTATCCCTCAATCATTGAGGTGTCATTGTCACCTAATATTCTTTGCAACCTTACAAAATTTACCTTGTTTGATCCCTCCCAAAGTATGGCATAACAATTCCCTTGGGATGATACACATATTAGGTATCTACAACCATTTTCTACTATGGTAAAAATTAGACCAAATAGTTAGATTCCTCAATTGAGCAAGTTCCACTAGCACCTACGCATTTAATACATTCATTGAAATAAAGTGAAGGAAATAAGCACAAAAAAAAAGAGAGGTGAGGTATTATAACCATAAATATGCACTTATTTCACAAATAAAATTTAATCCGTATAATCCATTGGTAAATAACAAGGGTTAATCATAACCATCTGCTCCATGAACAAGGCGACCTTGTCAACAAAAAAGCACTCATACGAGCACAATCTAATACAAGTAAGAAGATAACAAGATGGAAATATTAAGTTCTTATGACCATGAATATAGGTTCCTGAATTTACATTCAACTTTAACAAATTTCCTTGTGTTTAAACATTGAATCTTCCCACTTAAAACATTCTCCAAAACCATATGTTATCCTTACAAGTTACAAGTTTTCTCTTTTCACTTGTGTTAAGACATCAAGAGTAATCTCTTTTACTTCATTTCATGTACACTAACATTTTAGATATGTTTTCCACCGACATCACTAAATGTGCATATAATTTACATGACAACCATATATGAGATTTACTCATTTAATTTTGTTCTTCCTACACTTACATTGTGAAGTTAAGTCTCCACCTATCAACTTTCATGGTAAACATTTAAGCAACCAACCCCTACTTATTTACGACACATACATCCCATCATGAGTCATATCTATGTTTAAATACATACTTCTCCAAATCAAGTTTAGAATTAAGGTAGGGTTTTGCACTACACATAAAAAACAATTCCTTTATGTTCCCATTAACACACGACTATCAAAGGATAAAGAAAAGATTACATTCACGCTTATAATTACTTCTTCTATGATGAGGTATAATCATAAAAATATTATTTAAAACAATTAAGATTAAGCTTCACAACATTTAAACATTGTATTATTTCCATTACTCAAAATAACACAGATATACCCTTACAATCATGTTATTACCCCTTTTTGCAGATGTCAAGTACTAGCTATCAAATTTCCAAGTTGGAAAATTATGTCGGTTTTGAGTATCTACTCAAGAATTTACTAAAGGTCTGACACCCCTCAGAGAGTCACAAAAATATGTTTCCACAAAAGATCAACTATGAGCTGAATATCCATCCGCCACTAATTTATACATAATTCCAGTTCACACGTGAAGGGTAGGGTTGTGAAGAAATACCTTTTAGGTTGAATTTTAAATAACCAAATTAAAATATCATTTCCACTAGAGTTATAATGCTACCATTTTAATTAACCACATTCCCACTTACATCTTACTATTACTAGTACTAGATAGAACACTAAACAACTGGATGCATTTTGGTAGAGGACGTATGATTCGAATAACACAACAACTAAAGGTAAAAAGTTTCAAAGGTTTGAACATGATGTATATACAAGACAACTATATTATTTTTCAAGATTATGACACCAGAGGGGCCAATTTTAAGTTACGTGTTTAAAAATCACCTAAAATTTTGAGATTTTACCTTAACAACCATAAGCACAACTTCTAATGAAAATTAAGTCAAAAGTATAATATCATAATCATCACCCCAATAATTTTTTACACAATATATGATGATAAAGAGTTTTATTCTTGCATTAATAAAATTATAGTTATAAAAGCAAGTTATATTTCTAACTCCACTAAAATTACGTTTTTCGCAAATAACAACGTTAAATTCTATTTTCCATCATTATTCCAAATCTCGTTACACCACCTACAACCTATAAAGTCGGTCTGCAAACATGGTCATCAAAAATCAACACTTACAATAAATTTAAACACTTTTACAATACAATAAATGTTAGAACAAAAGTGCGGTTTCAATTGACCAATATGCATTGTCACTTAAATGAAAAGCATAAGGGACATTTTCCTTAGTCGCTTCACTGAAATTTTGGTCTTCATTAGTGTTATATGGTTGTATTTAAAAATTGAGTTTTCCTTGTCCACCTTATTAGATATTTCTCTTAGTGGGGTTTCAGAAATCATATCCATCAAGTCCTCCAAATATCTATCTAAATCTAAGTCTCCCTTAGTATTAACATCAAAAAGAAAATTATCACAGAGGGCATTTTTCCACCAAATGGTTCTCTCATTCTTAGGTTTCTTCATCAGACAATTTGAAGTGATATGTCCCAAAGCGAAGCATCTTCTACATTTGAAGGGCATTCTTTTATAATCAAGGGGATGGGTCCAAGTTTTGTCTTGGACTTTAAGCTCAATGTTATCAAGAAGGTTCTTTTAGGTGTCAAGCTCAAGAAGGATTCAGGAATAGGTTGTATGTGTAAATTATGTGGTGTGAGAGTCAACATTCAAAAAAATTCCTATAGTATTACCAATGGTAGTAAGATAAGGAGGCTCCCTTAAGTGCAACAATGAAGAGTGGCATTCTAGTTCAAATCGGATTGAATGCAAATGTTTTAGTGAGTGGATTAAAATAGGGAAACTGGTGTTTCAAGATAAGATATTGGGATTGAAAGACCGAAATATTTTCATTTATGGCATCCTTATCACTTATCATAGAAAAGACAATAATATATAATCCCCTTTGCATATGGGTAGATGTCTAACCCACCTTCAAGAAGAGGAAGCCAATGCTTTAAATAACTTCATCCTCGCCATTTTCCATCTGTCTTTATCCTTTGCATCGCCAATCTTCAATCCACACTCCTTGCCACTTTGTTTAGGGTTGAGTCTTCAACTCGCTAGAGTTAGGGTTACGTAGCATGATTCATGTATTTACCCAAGTGGACCAAGTGTGCACGCCACTAACACTGTAAGAATATTGGAAACCAAAATAATTACACGTTACAATTATAGTAACTAAAACATAACAAAGTAAACATTACAACTCTCCAAGCATCATCACAACTCACCTAGAGACGGTTTTGTTTTACCGCAAAGTGGAAAAGAGATTACTTTGACATCTAATTGGTGGGTGAAAATGTGATTGGCTAATAAATCCCTCATATATATATTTACATCGCATTACTTCTCATATCAAATACCAGATTAACTTGAGACAATTGTTTTACTTTTGAACACCATATAAAACTCTTGCCCAACATAGGACATCATACACCTTAATATTTTTCAAAATTTTCATACTTCACGAGGCACTAAAAACACTTAATAAAAAAATGATAGATATAAATATAATATTGATCAACAAATATTAAAACATATTGTATTTCATATAAATGATTTTCAAACAAAAAATATAGTTATGTACGGCCACCTAAGTTATTTACCAGTAATGCATAGTTAAAATCACACAAAAACCCACAGCCTCTCCAGTCCTGCTGCCACCAAAGTCCAACTACAATTTGAAAGACTTACACCAGCTGGCAGCGATGTAACCCGTCATAACATAAACAGCACCTGACATCATCGAAGAAACCGTGGCTGACGTCATTAGGGTAAAAACTTGTCAGGGGATTGGTTGAGAAAACCCGCTACAATCGTAATCCACGTTTTTTTGTGTTTGATCATTCTTTGTAAATGACTACAGAAATGTTACGAATTTGACAAGAACATAAATTTTTAGTCATCGTGATTCGTACCTAGTCTTCTTCCCGGATTTCTTCGTTAGCGTTGAAATAATGGTCCTCTTTCCACAAGGCATGTAGCTCTTATTATGGCCTGCACACGGCCGTAGACAATTTTCTTCATTTTTTCTTTACTTTGCAGGCTTGCAGCAGTTATTATCACTACAAATAATATTCCTCTGGGATTCCCCCTCCCAGTGGGGAAGACCCCATAACCGTGCACCCTAACTTTAGGGGCACGTAGATATATGTAGGGGTCTCGTCAACATAAAAAAATTATATCATCGTATAGCGTATCATCATGCCACATCAGCATTTTCGTTTCGCGTGTTTATTTGGAGGGAAAAGTAGTTTTTGAATTGATTTAAAATGAAAAAATATATATAAAGCATTTGAAAGAGGTACCAATGACCGAGCGCCCTATGTGTCACATTGTCATTGGCTCTTAAAAATGTCATTATAGTCTTTTTTCAACAACCAATGGTGAAAATCAATGTACATATTTTGGTACTTGCACAATTATGGGGTCCTTTCCCTCCATGGTACATTTGTATTAGGGCGATTTGTCATTTTACTATGAGAAAATGCCACCTACTATTATAACTTTTCAAAACCAAGAACATGTAAAAATTTGTTGGCTTTGAAGTGTGACCTTATATGATGTCAGGAATTATTTTTAAATTTTTTTGTGCACATTGTTGGTTAGAATGATGAGTGAGCCCCTACATACATGGCAACAAGGACTCTCATTTGGTAACCTATTATATGAGCCATTACAAAAGAAAATGTGTGCATTTTATTTTTTATGTGTGGCAATCATCATCACTCGTAAAAATGATGAGTGAGCCCCTACATACATGGTATACATAGCAACAAGCAATTTCATTTGGTAACCTATTATATGAGCCATTAAAAAGACAATGTGTCTATTTTATCTTTTATGTGTGGTGATCTTTAGTAAAAATATGACAAAGTGGATATATTTTATATAAAATATAAATTTCATGATTGAATTTTTTTGTGAATTAAAAAAAAATGTACACATTTCCACAAATTAAAAATACTATTATAAAAAAAGGAGACAAATAGCAAATGTAATAAAAATACTATTATAAAAAACGGAGACAAATAGCAAATGTAATTGTATGTATGTATCTCGGTGGAAGAAGGAAATGAGGAATGGAAGGTGATGGATAGAAAAAAGAAGGGATACACTAAATCTAAACCTTCCATTGTCTCTCGATAAGGCATGAGACATGACCTGTCATGTGCTCTCATCATTGCATGATCCGGGTTGTAGGCTGTTGTGCTATTGGTGAGCGATTGTTGTTGTTGTAGAGTCGTTGTCTATTAGCTATTTTTAGTTGTAGAGTTATTGTTTATAGGATGAGATCTTGGCTAAGATCTCTTTTTGAAATGTTGAATCTGTTAAATCTGGATTTTGAGCCATGTTGTACAAGGGTATAGTCCCTTTCAAAAACTATTCGCAATAAAAATAAAATTATATGTATGTATGCATTTATACACACACCAACTACCTTACATATGGTTGTAAGGATTATGGATATAGAAATATGGATTCACTCTAAGAGAGAAAAAATTATGACAATGATCTAAAATCAAGTTAATGAGTTATGTCTAATGTCCCAAAGATGTTTATAAGTTCTAGTAGCTCAAATTAAGTGTTGGTAAGGTTAACTACAAACAAGTTGACCCATTGAATGTGTTATATATCAATATATTCTTTTATCTACTAATCCAACATACACCTAAAATTTGGTATTGTGTGTGACCATGTCTTTGGATCTATGATATAAGTCTATAATCTTACAGTCACACTATTTTACATACAAACATCTTATTTTTGTGTGGGGACCATTGGTATCCTCTTACATGTCATTGTTTTTCATTTTAACAATGATATCTAGTGACCGCAACACATCCTTATGATGGATGGGAATTTTCCACATAGTGTTACAAAGAAAATTCCTCATTATCATGTAGTTATCATTCTTGGTAGGTGTATGTGAATATGCACACAAGGAGAGGGGGATTAAGGCCTAGGAAAACTAGTTGGCAATTGCATAAGGCCCTAACATTTACGGGATGCTAAATTATTTTATTTTATTATGGTTTTTATAAAGAGTAGATTAATTTATTAGTTCCATATATGGTAGTAGTTGTCAACCTTACATACCAATTCAATTCACTTCAACAAAATAAAATTAAAATTAAAATTACATAATTGTATTAAGAATATGATATTTAGGAGGCCTCAAATATTTATGCAAGTGACATTGTTCCACGAGTCTTATTGTTTTCTCAAAAATTTAATTTATACTCATGTATTTTCATACTTTGTATTGTTTTGAAGTCTTGGAAGTGTTTTTGGAGGGAGATCAAGAAAGGTGAATATGTGAAAAATGTGGGAGAATTAGTTGGGAAATGTATGAAAACAAGAGGATTATAATATACTATATGTTAGAGAATTAAGCTCGGGATTTTTAGGAAATAGTATCTATAAAAAATTATTAGGAAGTTTTTCTCGGATGGTATCTATACTAAAAATTATACGATATTTGGTCATAGTTAATTTTTTTTACTATAGAATTTATTTAATTATAGAAGGTGTTAGCTCTAGTATTGCCTAGAGTGCTTGCTCTAATATTGCCAAGGGCTCTCATAACCCTTAATTCAACCCCGCACATATGTAATGTAAATGGAAAAGTCTAATAAGAAAATTCAAAATTCAAAATCACATTTGGCTTCAATTTTTAGTATGAGAACCATCGATAATAGAAAATTATATTGTGTTGAGACTTGTAGCTTGTTATTATGTTCGTACATGGTTCACAAATTTATTTTTATGTCCAAAATTCCTATTTAGAATATGGGTGAGTAGATCGTCCCTAGAATATGCCCTTATTAGGTTTGGATGGATGTCTTTATGTATTAACTTACGTCGTTAATGATTTCAAAATTAACATAGCATAAGATGACAAGGCTAACTTGTTCTTTTTAAACTCTGATCATTGAAACTACAACATATAGGTTTTTCAAGCTTAGATAGATTCATTGGGTGATATTATCATCAAAACAAGAATCCATCTAGATTAATATATAGCTTGATTCAAGAACCCTACAATGAATAGTTGAGAGTTTAAAGATGTGTTATATGTAAGATGTTTTAGCTTCTTGGCAATTGTACTTACGAAAAAAAATGATGTAGTAGAATGAGAGTATAGGATTTAATGGAATCATAGTGTGGAGATTGAACATTAGGTGTTTATATAAAATCAATTAATGTGTCAACAAGATACACTTAGATAAAATCGAAATGATTATTACCAAGTCGGTTCAATTGTTTTTATCTTGAAGTGTATAAATCCATAAATATTTAACTCAAAATTTTAAAGTATCGAGTATTACAAAATATTAGTTTGATTTTAAGTTTTTAATTTTCTTTATTTGACTTTTAATTTTAAAGATTTATATTTTAATTTAAAGATGTTTTTTATTATTTTTGTTTTAAATAATTTAATGATCTAGGATTTAAATTTAATGTCCTTTACGTTTTAGTTATTTGTATTCAAGTTTTAGGTTTCACTTTTAAAGGGTTTTTTTTTTTTTTTTTTTATGAAAATGATCGTTCTTCTTTTGAGATTCCTCATTGGCTGATTTTTAATTTCCATGGTTTTGGGGTTATATATATATAGATTTAAAAATAGCTCCCATTTTATTGATATTTGATTCCATTTCCACTTTATACTAGTAGGATTTTACTATGTTTAGTATTCTGGTATGGGGTTTCATGGTTTCAAATTTTGGGATCGCTAGTGTTCTCTATTTCAGATTTCTAGATTATAAAGGTTTCTTCAATTTTAAGAGTTTTAAAATTAGATTTTAAAATTTATTTAATTTTCCTCTTTTATGGTTGATAGGTTCAAAACTTAAATATTTTATTTAATGATTAAGGTGTTAGGTTCGATGGCGTTTTATATAAATTTTGAGTATTTTATGGTACATGTTCTAGGTTTTAAAGTCTTAAAATATTTAGGATCATATTTTTTGAGATTGGATTGAGTATTTATGGTTTCAATTTCTGGGGTTTCAAGTTTTATCCTTTTTTAAGAGTTTCAAGTTATCTTTCAAACTTGGAGTCTTGCGTACATTAAGGATTTTTAAATATAGACTTTAAATATTTATGCCTGACTATATTATAACCTAGTTCAATTTCCAACACCGATATAAACATGTTTTAAGGTTTTCGTGTTCTAGGATTCAATTCTGTGGTTTTCAAAACTTTTATATTTATTTTCAATGGTTTCTTCATGGATAGCGTTAATGTTTTTTTTTTTTTTTTTGTGTTTATGTGTTTCATGAATGTTTTATATCAAAATTTAGTTTCCATGTTTTTGGGTTTCATCCTTGTCTAGGATTTCGAGTTAAGGTTTTTAAGGAATACAATTTTAGGTATACGAAAAATAGGTTTCAAGTCTTGGAGGTTCAAGGTTTTCATTTAAGTTTTTTATTTTACACTTTTTATTTTCGAATTTTGTCTATTACGGTACACATTTTATTAGTTTAATTCTTTCATTTTTAATTTTTAATTTTATTTCTTATTTTAGTATGGTCGTAACTTCTTATGTTGGTCTATTTTTCATGATTTGAGGGTTTTTAGATTCAAGTGATTTTGGAGTGACTTAAGTTTAGTTAACTATTGTTACACTTGGGGCTTTATAGGTTCTATGTTTTGAGCATGTTAGTCACTTTTTTTTAATTGGTAAATTGTAAATGACTAGCATTTTTGTAGCATGTTAATCATTTTCTATTTTAATGTAATTTATATATTTACTAGAATTGCAAATTTGAAGTTATTGTCTCTAAAGTAGTAGGATTCTATGTTTTGGGGTTTCAAACAAGATAGAATTCATTTATAAGAAATTATGTTGTGCTTCAAAAATTTTGAGTTTATGATTTTTCAAGAAATTCAAATTTCATACTTTCAATTACATGTTTCCACTACAATTATAACATAATATTATACTTAATGAACTAACCAGATATAATATATCTATCCACATAAATTACAATTAATAATGATAAACTTAAATTAGGCTTAAAGTATTTTTATTGCAACAAGTTGAGGGACAAATATGCCATTCACCTACAACTACGAAGGCATCCAATGCCAATAGAGACTACAAAAAGAAAAGCATTATAAAAACTTACCACATGGTGGTTTCCGCTTATTAACCAGAACACAACAAAAAAACCTATCGTTTTTTGTTTGGAGTAAAATCCATGACGTGTACAAAGCGTAAAACGTGTATTATTGAGGCGAATTTTTCGTGAGATTTTTATGACATGTTCAATAACTTAGGCTATAAATACAGTATGGAGAGAAGTTCCAGATCACAATTTATCTTGGGTTGACATTAATATAGTCACAGTGTGTGCTAGCCTTTTCAAGTAAGCCATATTTTATCATGGCCCGAACTGTGTGTGATTGTAATGTTCCCCTACGGTTACAGTTTGGAATTGATGGAGGTTCGACCAGTAATACTATCATTCGTCGAAAAGGCAAGCATCACCTAATTTGTGGACAGATGATTTTATACAATCTCTTTCTTCACCATACGGGGTAAGATTTTATGCTTTTGTTAATTATTTTTATTTTTATATATTCTTCTTCAATTTAATAGTGTAGATGCAAATACAAAATATGACCAGTAGAAGATTTTTAAATTTATTATATTTTGGAGGCTAAGAATTTTGTCTGAAATTTCTGTTTGTAAGCAGGATTCTGTATATGTTGAACGCAGAGAAACACTGATTAAGGAGATTAGGGATATGTTTAAGACAGTCGGAGACGGAGAAGGAAAATTTAGCCCCTCGCCTTACAACACAGCTTGGGTAGCGAGGATTCCAACCATTGACAACTTGTCTGCTCCTGCACCTCGTCCACACTTTCCCCAAACCTTGGATTGGATTTGTGAAAATCAACAAGACGATGGATCTTGGGGTCTAGATCACTCTCACTCCAAATTTGCATGTGCAGATCATTTGCTTAACACTCTTGCTTGTATTATATCACTGGCTAAGTGGAAAACAGGGCAGCAGAATGTTACCAAGGGTAGACTATTATATTTCATCTTGCTAACATATGTAATGTTTAAATAGGGCGTATTCACCCAACAACAATGTCTTTTTCGAATTTTTATTTTTATTTGTGTTATCTCGTCATCCAGGTGTTCACTTCCTGAGGAGACATATGGAATCAATCAAACAGGAGAGGTTACCTATAGACTTTGAAATTGTCTTCCCTGAACTCTTATACGAAGCTGAGCTTCTGAAGCTAGATCTTCCATATCATCTACCCTGGTTAGAGCAAATACGGTGTGGGCGGCAGAAAACACTGTCCAAGTAAGATCTTCCATATCATATTACATTCCATACAGTATTTATTATCAAGTAGATTCACTAAATATTTAGTTTGGCTGTACCGCAGAATCTGTAGGGAATCGTTTCACACTGATGCGACGCCATTCCTGTATTCGCTTGAGGGTTTACAAGAAATTATTGACTGGAAAAGAATTATGAATCTTCAATCTCCAGATGGATCTTTCCTAAACTCTCCCTCATCAACAGCTTGTGTCTTCATTAAAACTGGAGACATTAAAAGCCTCGATTATTTGACGAATACTCTTAACAAGTTCGGCAATTTTGGTAATCATATCAATACCTTTTCTTTTATAAGCTTGTGTTATGGTTGAAATCATAATGACAATAAGAGTGTTCCACAAACAGTTCCCTGCATGTATCCTCTGGACATACTTGAAAGGCTTTGGACGGTTGACGTTGTTCAACGCTTGGGAATAGATCGTCATTTCAAGGAAGAAATTAAAGTAGCACTGGATTATGCTTACAGGTATGCCACTTGTTTACAAAGGGTGTTTTGTGCATATTTGTAACTTTGCTTGGAGTGTCAAAATTTGCTACTTAATCAACTATTCTCAGGTATTGGAATCAAAATGTTATTTGCGATCTCAACACAGCCGCTTTGGGTTTTCGGACACTACGATTCAATGGATACGATGTCTCCGCAGGTAATGAATTTTATTGTTTATTTTTTCCAATAGTATTTAATTGTTAATTGTTCATCGATCAAATATATTTCGTATATGTGAGCAGATGCGCTTCGAAACTTCAAGAACGAAGATGGACAATTCTTTTGTTGTCTTGGGCCTGCTCAAGCACACAAAGAGTTAGCAAGTATGCTCAATTTATATAGAGCTTCAGAGCTTGATTTTCCTGGCGAAAATATCCTCAAAGAAGCTAGAGCTTTCACCTCTACGTACCTGCAAGAGGCTGTGAAGGAATGGGAAGAGTTAAAATTAGGGAAAAACAAACTTCTAATGGAGGCCAGTACTTTTCATTTCCCATTGATAATAAGCACAGTGGTCCATGACTTATTGTTGTCTGTTTTTGACTTATTGTACTAAGCCCATAATGACTAACTCACCTACAGGTAGAATACGCTCTGAAATATCCTTGGAGGTACAATGTCCCTAGATGGGAAGCCAGGAACTATATTGAAATATTTAGACCAGACAATGGACGGCATAGAAGTCTTCTCGGGGGTTTATATGTAAATTCAAGTCCATATCATCCATAGTATTTTAGGGTTGTGTTCAGAATAAATAGTTCACAAAGAAATTGATTGAGTACAGTACTAAATCACCTGTCTAATCTTGAAGAATAAGGATAAAATCAAGTTTACTAATCGTCGAGTTTTAATGATTTTTCTAATATTTTTCAGGATGCCAATTGGATATAGACAAACTATGTTGGAGCTAGCAATATTAGACTACAATATTTTGCAATCTCAACACCAGAGTGAGCTCAAACTAATCTCCACGTAAGTATTTGTAAATTCATTAAAAGGAGAATTAATTTTCAATTCAAATATGTAAATACTGAAATGAATATTTTTTGTGTAGATGGTGGGTGAATTCTAGTGTATTTCATTGGGATTTCTTTCGGCATCGCCATGTGGAACTTTATTTCTGGTGGGTGTGTTCATTGTTTGAGCCTCAATTTAGTGCAGCTAGAATCGGTTTCACAAAATCGGCTACTAGTTTTTTCCTAATAGACGACATTTACGACACTTATGGAACATTGGATGAACTCATACCCTTCACTGAAGGATTAATAAGGTAATTCAAAATTTGCTAATTTATTATGTTCCTATAATCGATTATTAATCTAATTTTATTTAACTTATTCACTTTCATTGTAGATGGGACCCATCTATCATAGACAACCTTCCAGATTACATAAAAACTAGTTTCAAATTTTCACATGAAATACATAGAGATATTGCAATCTGAAGTGAGAAGAAACATGGCCCTATTGTGCATAAATACATTCAAGATTGTGTGAGCATTCCTCTCTTGGCCATGTGTTATGAATATATTAAGAAGTATCTACGATATAATTTTAGAAGAGGATTTCTCTTATGTGAGCTATAATATTATTATTTTTAAAAATGTTAAATTCTAAAATAAAGCATCCTTAATTTAGTACATCATTTTAAATATTAGTGAATTATCTAATCCTATATATGTTAAAATCTATTTATCGTTTTGAAATCTTATCTTGGAGCACATTATTTTTCAAAGTGGGAGAGTTACATTTTATCATACTTGCAAGAAGCTAAATGGATTGCTTCAAATTATACACCAAACTTTGACCAATATTTATCAAATGGGACGATAAGTTCTGGTATGCGGGTTTTAACCATGCATTCAATGATGTTAATGGACACTCTTCTTTCTAATGATATTTTGAAGAAAGTTGATTTTCCATCATCAAAATTCCAATACCTTGTGTCGTTAACTATCCGCCTAGTTGATGACATGAATGATTTCGGTGATTACATGATGATAAAATTTGATACTCAAATTCAATTAACAATTATTTATATTCTAGAAGCATTAAAATTGATAACATATTTCCTAATAGTTTATTTTATTTTATTGAAGGATGAACAAGAACGTGGAGAGTTAGCTTCAAGCTTAGAGTGTTACATGAAAGAAAACATTGGTTCTACAAGAGAAGATGCTTTAAAGTACATCATTGCTCGTGTGGATAGTTGTCTACAAGAACTAAACTGGGAGTTCTTTAAATCTTCGGATATACCAGAATGTTGTAGGAACTTATATTTTAATGCTGCAACAAGAGGTTTATGTTTCCTCTTCAAAGATGGAGATGGTTTAACTGTTTCCCATCATAAAGAGATAAAAGATTCCATCAAGAAAGTTCTAGTGGAACCAATATTACTATAAAGTAAAAATACTATATTGTAAATTATTTGCAAGGGAATCAAAGTGTTATGATCTACCTTTTTACACATTCTATTTTTTCTTATCTATTTAAATTTACCCTTATTCTTTGATAGGTCATATTTTCATAAATACATGCATGCATGCACACATATGTACCTAAATTCATTGATGAATCCCCTTTGACATCTCTATTACACTGTTCATTTATAATTACTTGTTATATATAACATGATAATATTTATCAGAACAACCCAAAACCACACACACAAACAACACAAGAAAAGACAGGATAAAATTTTTTTGACTTGCTTGACACATAACACGACACAACATGTCGTCACAAAGTTACAACCAACTCTAGGAACCACTTGTTATGGGGATGACCACAAGGTCAAGACGGAAACGTTCACACCCAACAAGATAATACACTTTTCTTTTTGGAAAAGACAACATAGAAGTCTAGCCACAGAACACTCTAACAAATAGGGCCAACCACAATGAGATATTCTTGAGGGTTATTTATCTTAAAAAGACATCTTTGCAATTCTTAGCTTACGTTTTCAAAGAGACTCGGGGATACGATTCATACAATTCATCTTACCAAGCTAAGTTTATTCCTTTTCACCGAGTAATCATCCTTAAATCTTCTCTATTATGACATTTATTTTCTTAATTCGTTTATTTAGAGAAAAGGGGGAATTTAATTTCACAAGGCCATCTATTAACACTTACGCTACTAGAACTTGTTCATGCCCATATGACAACATGGGTTTGCGTTTAACATACTTAAGAGAAGAAAGACAAGGCACCTTGGAAAAAGGTTAGAGGGAGAAGGTTGAGTTGAAAACATCTTCAAGGCCTCATTAGCTATTACCAAGATATAATTGAAACTTGAAAACTTAACCAGAATTATTAAAGACTTTACTTAGGGTTTACTAAATGAGTTTTATAAAAATAAAACAATTTACCATCTAATGGCTAAGAGATAGATTGCGTGGTTTCTAAAGTGTTATCTCCTGCTTATTAAATCTTATTATCTTCCAGAACAATCCATAGATTTCCGTTAAGTTCGTTTAAGAATTTCACCATGAAAGGGATAGTGTTCATGAGTGTAGCTAGGGATATCAAGTTATATAATGTTACTTAACAAAGGATAGTTTCATCTTTGATCACTTATGGAATTACTTTCTCTCAAGTTGGTCACCTTTACACCAATTTATTTGCAATATTAAATTTTAGTTTAACTTCTATAAGTATTAAACAACCCATGTTATTTTACTTATAACACACTATTACTAAGTCTTAGAAAGATTTAGCTCAACATTTAATCGTAGGGATAAAGTTTAACAATACTCATTTACGAGAACGAAACAAGGTTACATAAACTCTTAGAATACCGATAATCCATTAAGGTCACTCAACAAGCGGTAATCCAACTTTATTTTATTTTCAAAGATGGTCAAACAATGCAAGGTTTCCAAAGTTCAGATGAAAAAGTCCACAATACATTATACTAAGACATTAATCCTCTTTTAAACTTTCCATTGGATGTTAACAATAGTTGAACAACATAAAAAAGGGTTTTGAGCAAAGGAACTTCTCAACCGAGGTTGATGACAAAAGTTTACAAGTCTATCCTCATCTACACGCAAAATCCATCTCTGCAACAAATTTTCTACAAGAGTCGGTTCACAAGAACTCGAGCAAGATAAGGCTACACAAACCCACCATAATCAAGTATCTATCAATACCATGAAAAGAAGCACTTTATTACAAGATTTTGGGTCAAACCTCTAAACACTATCAACACTTCAAGTTATAATAAGTTTCCACCATGCCAAACAAGGAAGAAGACCATGTACTTCCGTTAGGAGTAAAGACGACGAAAATATAACAACCAAAAGAGAAAGGCCCTTGGCCCTATAAGGAGAAATAACCAATCTAACAAAGCAGGATTCCCACCAAGTAAATAATTAAATAACAATCACAAGAGTGCGATTTGATATAAAGTACCAACCATCCAAAATTTTATCACAGGTACCAAATGCATAGGTTATAATATTATATTTCTAGAAGAACAAGAGTTGATCGCCCAAAAAAGGGAAACCACGGTTTCAAGAATTAACACAAAAAGCCATGTATAAATGAGTTTCAAACCTGAAATCACATAGAGTATCCACACAACATAAGTTTCGAAGCATAAGAAAAGTAAACTAGTTTTGGCCACTAACTCCAAGAGATTTCCCAATCATTCAAGAAGGCCAATGCCTTGTAGGCTAGTAGCAATCATGCGAGAGAAGAAAAAGAGTCTGTCAACCAAGAGTATATGAAAATGTCATCAACAAATTTTATAACCCTAAAAATTTACAACACTCCACATCAATTATTAGAGTTCAGTTAATTTAAAATAAATTTCCTATTTCCCAAAACAACAATATTTTTAAGGCAACCCTTGGTAACACAAACAACCGTTCAAACAAAGGTACAACATAAACTACTAAGTTCCATTATCAAAACAACTCCTTCTTCTATAGCTCCATCATACTATTGATTGTAAGAAAGTTGTTCCCAAGGTTGACAACATTCAAGGCAATTTTCATCACAAAACATTAAGGTACATATGTGCATATAAGCTGTCCGATCCTAATTAACAACACAAGTAATAATAAATGGGAGGAAACACAAGTTAGAAGACTAGATTATTTCACCAACAATATTCCGAGAGGGAAGAAGACCAAAAAGATAATTCTAGAAATAGCGGGGGTACTAGAGTTGCACAATTAAGACCTCAAACATAGCTCATAAAAAAAAAAAAAAATAGTTACGATTCAAGATGAAGGGGCAGTCAAAGTACCTCCTAAGAATGGCTATAGAACCTAGGAACAGGTGAAGCTGCGTACGAGTCTAAACACTCGAGTTTGAAACACGATGCACTCAAACTAAAACATTCTAAAAGTTTTAACACCGAATCTCTAACCTGAAATAGTCCAAGCGTTGATTACACTAATCCTGCAACCTTTCCTTTTCGATGCCAAAAGGGTTGTTAGGTGGCTTGAGAGATCATTAACAATATATGTCAAAAGACAAAGAAGGACAGCCTTGGTTGATAGGAAGGAACTTCATAGTTATTGCACGCTTACAATAATGACTACTAAAAACTAGCTGGAACAAATAATAATTGAAACTCTATCGTAGAGAAGAGTACATATATATATAAAGGAAGATCGATCACTCGAGCAAGAAAACATACACCCAAGGAAGAGAACACTTGCATGCTTTCCACTAACATACAGGCAATGATAATAGCTAAACAAGAAGAAAGCAAGTAGAAAGGAGAGATCAACTGAAAGAAGACAACCAATTCAAGGAAATGGTGATTCGATTTCACGATAAAATAAATATAGCAACAGTAGAAAAGTGTAGGAATATCTTGCCTTTTTCTCAAGATTCAACAATCGCCCTCCTGCTTCTTCCATGAGTTACATCGTAAAACAAGCAAAAAGGTTTCAATAGAGAATCTTTGCAATAAACTTCATCAGGTCTCCTGGTAACACTCTCACTGTCACATAGTCGATTTTGATAAACATATATTGAAGGAGAAACCCGAATTCGAGGATGCATTCGATTCTGAACAGATAACAACATAGTTGGACATCCTGCTTATTGGAAGCGCTCAAAAAGCTTCTACCAAACTGCAACATACCTGCCGCCTGGCTAAATCCTGTCAGCCGAACCTTTCTTAAACCATTTTCCTTCAACCACTTCATAGATGCCATAATATCTTTAACAACACCTTGCCAATCAAGGTCATCCATCAAATGTTGTGCTTTTGCAGCATCTAAACCAACTTTCCCACGGTACAAGTCGGGAATGAGCGTCTTATAACTAGAATCTAGTTTAGCTATATTAGCTGCATGATTCTTAATCTCGTAGTCAACTCCCCACCACTCCTGCAGCACCACAATCCCAGGTGCATCTTCTTTACCCATCACATACGCATCAAGGGTTGTATCATCACGCTAAATCTGAAAAATATCCTGCTACCTTCATCTCCCAAGACATTTTCTCTTGAACATTGCTAGACCAAAAGCTGTGGATCTAAGAGCCCGCCGAAGGCAAACTCCAATCAATATTAATCAAACAACGTATCTTCCATAACATTCGTCAACGCCCTGGAATTTATGAACTCCAAATAAATAAATAAATAAATGATAATTACGGCAACAAATTTGTGAAAGTACGGCTTGGTTACGGCATAAAAATATGGAGCAGATTAACAGTAGGTCAAATGATGAACATAAGAAAGCTAAGGTTTCTAGAGAAACGAAGATGAATTGAACGAAGGATTCACAGGTCGAGGGTTCGAATCTGCACAAGCAAATGAATGTTGTGATTGAACTGAGTTAAGCAGAGAGTAGAGGAAGAAGGCATTTCAGCGAAATATGGCAGAGGAGCAGCCCGATATTAGGTTTAACGGAAATGTTAGGAAGCTTTGAGATTATCAACCGAGTCACGTGAAGAGCTTTGATTTGGTGCAGAGCATTCTATACCGAGCATGATAACAACATACTTGGACAACTCCGCTTGTTGGAAGCGCTCAAAAGGCTTCTACTAAACTCGTAACCTACCTACCGCCTAGCTAATCCCTGTTGTAGGTCATGTTGCTATGGATCCCCAACAAGAACACACCTCGCACCACCCAATGAAAGTGGAGGCAACACGCCTGCTTCACTAGCTTGAAGCTCCAACTAAAACTGCCATATCAAACCCATTTCTGCGCCCAAACTCCATTTTTCGAGTGCCTATCCTCCATTTTCCTTCACGTTTGGAACAGGGAAGGAGCAGCAGCAAGGAAGGGGGATCAAACCCGCGAATGGCATTTGCTAGAAGTCAAAGAACTGAGACCCACAACCCACACACTCTTCCTCCAACTCCAATCGGCCTGCAATGTTTGAGAGAGAGAGTAGGCAAGGTAAGAGTAGTACAGGAGTAGGTTCATCTGCTGAGAGGATTTTTACCAGGTGAGCGGCCACTAAAAGAAGGACTGCAAGAGCAGAACAAGGAAGTAGCCAAAACAAAAAAAACGTGGTCCACTTTTCCCAGCCGCACAAACCCAAGAATGAGCCAAGTGCCTCCTAACCATATGCATTGAAAGAGAATCAAAACGAGATCATGGTGAAGGAAGTCAAGACTCCACTGACTCCCACTGTCTCACGCAAAACAGGAAAACTACATGTTCATTTAAGAAGTCACAAGAAATGTCACCCATCCGTCGGCCTAACCAGGAGAAAAGTGTGCTTCAACCACTACCAAAAAGAATAAAAAAATACAGTCTATATAAAATAATAATCATTAATCTTCTCCTTGATTACTTAAACTAAGCTCTCCTTGTTTAGTTTAATATTCTCCTCCTTGATGATTAAAAATTTTAAACTACACTCTCCTCATTTAGCAATTGGAACACAATGATGGAAAAATATAAAGCAAGGAGGACATTCATGCTTAGCTTTGCAAACAAGAGAATAAATGGCACGTGATGTTACACCACACCACACCACATATGAGCACAAATAAAGCAGAAGCGTTCCATAGATCGAAGGCACGATAGACGAAAGAAGAAGAAAGGATGCTAAAAAAAAATAACTTCGCAAACAGGGTAAAAGTCACCTAACGATAGAAAAGGGAGCTCAATTCAGCATTCAATGACACGCAATAGGACAAGGACGTAACAGTGAAAGTCGATGCCGAACAGGGCATTACATTCTCCTCCCCTTAAGAAAGCATCGTCCTCGATGTGACATAACACAGAGGAAAAGAAATGGCATGTAACCAATAACATGTAAAGGAGAAATTACACCCTATGGTTTAAAATTTAGCTGATTAAAGCACGGCCACAGGGTAGCCTTAGGAACATTTGGTAGAAATTTTAACTTTCAAGGTTCTGTGAAGATTGGCAGTTCCCTCTTGTTTGTTATTTCATTAGTCTCTTTCCATTAACATTATTCTTAGTTTAATTTCTTTAAAATTTCATTGTTGAGGAGTTTTGGTTTATTCCTTATTGTGGGTGCCCAACATGAACTGCTAACACAACACCCTATCAGTTCACAAGACACTACAGATTCACAAGCACGCAAGTATATACTTCAAGATTGTATTACACCACAAAAGGTTACACAAATACGGAATAGAATAGGCACACTCCACATAACATAGTACTCGTCACACATCTATGACTGACATATTAAATACTCAAACAAAAGAGTACTACAATTTCCAGACATTTCCTCAATTTGCATCAATGAAAAATTCACATAACACCAAACCATGCTACAGGTACATAGTGTTCACAAGGGAATCAATGACATATCCACAACATCACAACACATATCCATCTGACATGAGTAACACATACATCGAAATACCACTACCAAAACATCACAATAACTCAACATATATCTGAAACATCAACCATACTGAGACAAATATCATAAGCCTCCCTCAAACTCTTATGCCTCCCTCAGTATCTTATGCCTCCCTCAAGGAGGCCGGTTGACCCTATAGCCTAAGCCATATAGAGTTCGAACACTCCTAACCCAAGTGACATAATAACACGTGGTTCAACAACCCGCTAGTTATCTGTAACTCCTTGGGGCGTACCCCCATACAATGAAGTGGGTCCATAGGTCCAACCATTTCATGGTGCATCCCATGACCCTATTCCACACATCATGACAATAGAACCAACACAACAATCCAATCAAAGTGCCAAGTGGCAAAGTACAAGCCTTGGGCAAGGCGGTAAAAATTCCAAATTTAAAAGAAGACCCAAAATCAAGCAAAATAAATGGCCAAATAGCCATAGTTAGTATCAAAATCCCCATGTTAGTGCCACAAACCAAGGAAATGCCCAAAATTGTAAAGCATGGCAATCAAGAAAAGCTGCTGGTCCTTATAAAATAAAGTAAAAAGCTCAATTTATGAATAAAATCAACTTATAATAATGTCACATTATGATAACTGTGTGGCCTTATCTAGCCACCAAAGGAGTACTCAACGAGTTCAGCAAGACTCGGAACATCGAGCCTCGGCTCGTAAAATACATAAAAATAATACAACTGTCATCATCTCTATCTGAATCATCCCGCCACCACTTCAACAAGGCTAAACATAGTCATAGTTGCACTTAGGTTGCATACATACAACCACATAGGGAGAGAGGAAAGAATCACATGTTATCTACTAAAGGCGAGTTTCGGCTCGAGTTATTGACCCATGGTACACCATTCCTCACTCTCAACATACACTTCTACTAATTTCCCTCAGGGTCGGTTAGCGTAAGGTTCACAACATAACATGTAACTACATCACTAACACAAAGGTGGTACATATACAAGGTAGATCACAATCATACATTCACCGGGTGTAACACACCACTTTACCACACTCTGCACCCAAAGTGCAATCACCATACGATAGGGTTCATACACTCACCGTATGACCCCAAATCACAACATGAAGCATTACATATTAGCACAAATCATACATACGATGAACATAGTACATCACAACATAACATCCATTGCTACATAACAAGGTGGTACACACATTTCTTCAAAACATGGTAAAAACATCATGATACAACTCATTTATTTTAACATCAATCTAGTCATACAACACATTGATACACTTACAAACCATAATATGCCACAATGCTCCAACACTACGTCATCCACATTAGAATTCTTTTCACACATCACAAACAATAATTCACACGTGAACTCTTCATAGAATCCACAAGAAGGAGAGAGAATACTCCCATCCCCAACATATCAACATGATTACAAACATGCACAAAGTGACATACACATCATGTGCGTTCACAAAATCACAATTATGACATGGATCACATCACACTTAAAGCACATTACTCTTCCAATATAAATCATCATCATGCAATACCATCATCTCCATGAAACAACATCATGTAACACCATCACCATCATGTAACATCACCATACAACACCAATCCGGCCCATAGGTTCGAGAGCATGAACCTATGCTCTGATACCAAGTGTAACAACCCAAAAACACACACATGAACAACACAGTAAAAGACAGGATAATTTTTTTTTGACTTGCTTCGACACATAACACGACACAACATGTCATCACAAAGTTACAACCAACTCTAGGAACCACTTGTTACGGGGATGACCACAAGGTCAACACGGAAACGTTCACACCCAAAAGGATAATACACTTTTCTTTTTTGACAAGACAACATAGAAGTCCAACCACAGAACACTCTAACAAATAGGGCCAACCACAATGAGATATTCTTGAGGGTTATTTATCTTAAAAAGACATCTTGCAATTCTTAGCTTACGTTTTCAAAGAGACTCGAGGATACAATTCATACAATTCATCTTACCAAGCTAAGTTTATTCCTTTTCACCGAGTAGTCATCCTTAAATCTTCTCTATTATGACATTTATTTTCTTAATTCGTTTATTTAGAGAAAAGGGGGAATTTAATTCCACAAGGCCATCTATTAAAACTTACACTACTAGAACTTGTTCATGCCCATATGACAACATGGGTTTGCGTTCAACATACTTAAGAGAAGAAAGACAAGGCACCTTGGAAAAAGGTTAGAGGGAGAAGGTTGAGTTGAAATCATCTTCAAGGCCTCATTAGCTATTACCAAGATATAATTGAAACTTGAAAACTTAACCAGAATTATTAAAGATTTTACTTAGGGTTTACTAAATGAGTTTTATAAAAATAAAACAATTTACCATCCAATGGCTAAGAGATAGATTGCGTGGTTTCTAAAGTGTTATCTCCTGCTTATTAAATCTTATTATCTTCCAATCCATAGATTTCCGTTAAGTTCGTTTAAGAATTTCACCATGAAAGGGATAGTGTTCATGAGTGTAGCTAGGGATATCAAGTTATATAATGTTACTTAACAAAGGATAGTTTCATCTTTGATCACTTATGGAATTACATGCTCTCAAGTTGGTCACCTTTACACCAATTTATTTGCAATATTAAATTTTAGTTTAACTTCTATAAGTATTAAACAACCCATGTTATTTTACTTATAACACACTATTACTAAGTCTTAGAAAGATTTAGCTCAACATTTAATCGTAGGGATAAAGTTTAACAATACTCATTTACGAGAACGAAACAAGGTTACATCAACTCTTAGAATACCGATAATCCATTAAGGTCACTCAACAAGCGGTAATCCAACTTTCTTTTATTTTCAAAGATGGTCAAACAATACAAGGTTTCCAAAGTTCAAATGGTAAAGTCCACAATACATTATACTAAGACATTAATCCTCTTCTAAACTTTCCGCTGGACATTAACAATAGTTGAACAACATAAAAAAAGGGTTTCGAGAAAAGGAAATTCTCAACTGAGGTTGATGACAAAATTCTACAAGTCTATCCCTCATCTACATGCAAAATCCATCTGCAACAAATTTTCTACAAGAGTCGGTTCATGAGAACCGAGCAAGATAAGGCTACACAAACCCACCATAATCAAGTATCTATCAATACCATGAAAAGAAGCACTTTATTACAAGATTTTGGGTCAAACCTTTAAACACTATCAACACTTCAAGTTATAATAAGTTTCCACCATGCCAAACAAGGAAGAAGACCATGTACTTCCATTAGGAGTAAAGACAACGAAAATATAACAACTGAAAGAGAAAGGCCCTTGGCCCTATAAGGAGAAATAACCAATCTAACAAAGAAGGATTCCCACCAAGTAAATAATTAAATAACAATCACAAGAGTGCGATTTGATATAAAGTACCAACCATCCATAATTTTATCACAGGTACCAAATGCATAGGTTATAATATTATATTTCTAGAAGAACAAGAGTTGATCGGCCCAAAAAAGGGAAACCACGGTTTCAAGAATTAACACAAAAATCCATGTATAAATGAGTTTCAAACCTGAAATCACATAGAGTATCCACACAACATAAGTTTCGAAGCATAAGCAAAGTAAACTAGTTTTGGCCACTAACTCCAAGAGATTTCCCAATCATTCAAGAAGGCCAATGCCTTGTAGGCTAGTAGCAATCACGCGAGAGAAGAAAAAGAGTCCGTCAACCAAGAGTGTACGAAAATGTCATCAACAACTTTTATAACCCTAAAAATTTACAACACTCCACATCAATTATTAGAGTTCAGTTAATTTAAAATAAATTTCCTATTTCCCCAAAACAACAATATTATTAAGGGAACCCTTGGTAACATAAACAACCGTTCAAACAAAGGTACAACATAAACTACTAAGTTCCATTATCAAAACAACTCCTTCTACTATAGCTCCATCATACTATTGATTGCAAGAAAGTTTTTCCCAAGGTTGACAACATTCAAGGCAATTTTCATCACAAAACATTAAGGTACATATGTGCATATAAGCTGTCCAATCCTAATTAACAACACAGTCATAATAAATGGGAGGAAACACAAGTTAGAAGACTAGATTATTTCACCAACAATCTTCTAAGAGGGAAGAAGACCAAAAAAATAATTCCAGAAATAAGCGGGGTACTAGAGTTGCACAATTAAGACCTCGAACATAGCTAATAAAAAAAAACTAGTTACGATTCAAGATGAAGGGGCAGTCAAAGTACCTCCTAAGAATGGCTATAAAACCTAGGAACCAGGCTGAAGCTACGTAGGAGTCTAAACACTCGAGGTTGAAACACGATGCACGCAAACTAAAACATTCTAAAAGTTTTAACACCGAATCTCTAACTTGAAATAGTCCAAGCGTTGATTACACTAATCTTGAAACCTTTCCTTTTCGATGCCAAAAGGGTTTTAGGTGTCTTGAGAGATCATTAACAATATATGTCAAAAGACAAAGAAGGACAGCCTTGGTTGATAGGAAGGAACTTCATAGTTATTACACGCTTACAATAATGACTACTAAAAACTAGCTGGAACAAATAATAATTGGAACTCTATCGTAGAGAAGAGTACATATATATATAAAGGAATATCGATCACTCGAGCCAGAAGAAAAACATACACCCAAGGAAGATAACACTTGCATGCTTTCCACTAACATACAGGCAATGATAATAGCTAAACAAGAAGAAAGCAAGTAGAAATGAGAGATTGACTGAAAGAAGACAACCAATTCAAGGAAATGGTGGTTAGATTTTACGATGAAATAAATATAGCAATGAGAAAAGTGTAGGAATATCTTGCCTTTTTATCCAGATTCGCATCGCCCTCCGCCTCTTCCATGAGTTACATCAAAACAAGTAGAAAGTTTTCAATAGAGAATCTTTACAATAAACTTCATCGAGTCTCTGGTAACACTCTCACTATCACATAGTCGATTTTGATAAACGTATCTCGAAGGAGAAACCCAAATTTGAGGATGGATTCGATTCTCGGATATAACAACATAGTTGGACATCCTGCTTATTGGAAGTGCTCAAAAAGCTTCTACCAAACTTCAACATACCTACCGCCTGGCTAAATCCTGTCACCCCAACCTTTCTTGAACCATTTTCCTTCAACCACTTCACAGACGCCATAATATCTTTAACAGCACCTTGCCAATCAAGGTCATCCATCAAATGTTGTGCTTCTGCAACATCTAAACCAACTTTCCCATGGTACAAGTCGGGAATGAGCATCTTATAACGAGAATCCGGTTTAGCTATATTATTTGCATGATTCTTAATCTCGTAGTCAACTCCCCACCACTCTGTAGCACCACAAACCAGTGCATCTTATTTACCCATCACATACGCATCAAGGGTTGTATCATCACGCCGAACCGAGAAATATCCTGCTACCTTCATCTCCCAAGACATTTTCTCCCGAACATTGCCGCTGACCAAAAAGCCGTGGATCTAAGAGCCCGCCGAAGGCAAAATCCAATCAATATTAATCAAACAACGTATCTTCCATAACATTCACCAATGCCCCGGAATTTATGAACTCCAAAAAAATAAAAAAATGATAATTACGGCAGCAAATTTCTGAAAGTACGGCTTGGTTACGGCATAAAAATATGGAAAGTTAATGTGAGGTCAAATAATGAGCACAAGAAAGCTAAGGTTTCTAGAGAAATGGAGATGAATTGAATGAAGGATTCATAGGTCGAGGGTTCAAATCTGCCCAAGCAAATGAATGATGCGATTGAACTGAGTTAAGCAGAGAGTAGAGGAAGAAGGTATTTCAGCAAAATATGGCAAAGGAGCGGCCCGACATTAGGGTTAATAGAAACGTTAGGAATCCTGAGATTATCAGCTTGATCACGTGAAGAGCTTTCAGATTTGGTGCAGAGCATTCTATACTGAACAGATAACAACATAGTTGGACAACCTACTTGTTGGAAGCGCTCAAAAGGCTTCTACTAAACTATAACCTACCTCGCACACCGCTAATCCATTACAGTGTCGTTGTTGCTATGGATCCCGACAAGAACACACCTCGCAACACCCAATGAAAGTGGAGGCAGCATGCTTGCTTCACTAGCTTGAAGCTCCAACTAAAACCGCCATATCAAACCCATTTCTCGCGCCAAACTCGATTTATCATAGTTCCTATTCTCCATTTTCCTTCACGTTTGGAACAGGAAGGAGCAAGAGTAAGGAAGGGGGATCAAACTGCGAATGGAATTTCTTGGAAGTCAAATAATCGAGACCCACAACCCACACACTCTTCCTCCAACTCCATTCGGCCTGCAATGTTTGAGAGAGAGAGTCGGCAAGGTAAGAGTAGTACAGGAGCAGGTTCATCTGCTGAGAGGATTTACCAGGTGAGCGGCCACTAAAAGAAAGACTGCCAGAGCAGAAGAAGGAAGCGGCCAAAACAAAAAAAAAACGTGGTCCACTTTTCCCAGCCGCACAACCCAAGAACGAGCCAAGCGCCTCCCAACCATACGCATTGAAAGAGAATCAAAATGAGATCATGGTGAAGGAAGTCAAGACTCCACCGACTCCCCTGTCTCATGCCAAACAGGAAATTACAAGTTCATTTAAGAAGTGACAAGAAATGTCACCCATCCGCTAGCTAACCAGGGAGAAAAATGCACTTCAACCACTACCAAAAAGAATAAAAAAATACAGTCTATATAAAATAATAATCATTAATCTTCTCCTTGATTACTTAAACTAAGCTCTCCTTGTTTAGTTTAATATTCTCCTCCTTGATGATTAAAAATTTTAAACTACACTCTCCTCATTTAGTAATTGGAACACAATGATGGAAGAATATAAAGCAAGGAGGACATTCATGCTTAGCTTTGCAAACAAGAGAATAAATGGCACGTGATGTTACACTACACCACACCACATATGAGCACAAATAAAGCATAAGCATTCCATAGATCGAAGGCACGACAAACGAAAGAAGAAGAAAGGATGCTAAAAAAATAACTTCGCAAACAGGGTAAAAGTCACCTAACGATAGAAAAGGGAGCTCAATTCAACATTCAATGACACGCAATAGGACAAGGACGTAACAGTGAAAGTCGATGCCGAACAGGGCATTACATTTATCGTTGACATGCCGTTTTCTTAAATTATTATTATTTCCTTAGTCACCAAATTCTTAAGTATTTAATATAAATGAGAATCATTACTCTAGAAAACGTCCTCATGATCACAAAAAAATTGAAAACAACTATTTAGATTATATGTTAATGGACAAAAATTACCTTATTAAGTGTGTAGTGTCTTGATGTTATGGATTTGATTTAATATTCATGATCCAATACAAAATATCTAATGGAGAAAGGAATACATACATTATAATGAACAAAATAGAGAAAAACGTATGCATAAAAGTTCTACAAGAACTCAATTGTTATAATTTCTAGTGGAAAAAGGGCTAAATTGTGGAAACATAATATAATGAACAAAATATAACAAAGCATATGGATAAAAATCTATAAGAACTAAATTGTTTTAAAAAAAAAAAAATATCGTCAATAGTAAATATTATCTAAAAATAACATCTACCGGTTATAACACATAGTTAATTGAGTTGTCATATTTCAATTAAACCCTCTTTCAAAAGTTGAAATTGATGGTAAACGATGCTAAATGTGACCTAGTTACATATAATAATAAGCTTGGATATAGATGCATAAATGAAACTAGTTATGGTAAATAGTAATGTAAAGGTGCGATTATCAAATGTAAAAATAATGGATTAGTTAATTAAATAATGTTAACAAGTGATAATATGTCTTAACAAAATATATCTCAATAATATATGAGTGTACACTAAGGCTACCTTAGATTTTAATAAATAAACCAAATGGATGATAGTATAAGTATTGTTACATTACATCTAAATTTGAAATTACTATTTTTCATAAAATCGACAACCTTCAAAACAATAATTTGTAGAATATGTACCAAAATGTTATAAATATTGGGTAGAATCTTCAAAACTCATATTTATTACATGTCATGTGTGTGGAGGGCCAAAATTTTCCTTAATATTTTGCACTCCTAAATAACCCATTCTACAAGGGTATCAAGGCAACAAGTGAGAAACATCACACATGGAATGACACTCAATGAGATAGAATTAAAGGGGATATAATGAGACTTAGATTGGCATATCTAGAGGGTCATAATCCATACACTACATCAACCTAGGGTTTCCAAGTCCCACATTCAAGATAGAGGAATGAACTCTACTAAGATATCGGTAGTTAGGTGTGGGAATATATTCATCATGCATAATATGAATAAAATAAAGATAAAGAGATGTTAAGGAGCTGGTAATACATAAGATAAATAAGCTAACTAATATCAAAACACATTGATCTAACACTAAGCTAACATAACACAATGGGAAAAAGATACAAACTATTCTATTGAAAATGACAAGGAAGGGTTACAACACTCAATTGTACTCTATAGGGTGGTGTAAAGCCCACTATTTTACCACATAAAATGTAACCTACAACAAGAAAAGTTTAAATCATTAATAAATCCAACACTAAAGACACTAGCCCAACTCACTAGATACAAATAACACTAACACTTTCCTTTGTAACAAATCAATATACCCAAGGTTTACCATCATACTTTTGTATGCATCACATGTTATTAGTTCAAGAATAATATCCTTGTGGAAATACATTTGCATCCAACATGGCTCTCAATACCACACTACCGAGGAGGTTCATTTTTCTCTAGGCTTTGATCATGTGTTACATTCCAAAAACAAATTCATGTTACCCCTTTCAAATCAAAATGCACACTATACCTACACTTAGTAGTAAAATGTCAATTAATGCCACGAAGAAACCAAAACAATCCTCCACAAGATATCCTTCACACAAGCCTAACACATACAAATGTTTAAGATTGGATCACTTATATACCACTAGGATTCATATAGGAATTCCTCTTGGGGTAAGACCAAACTTGGTTTACATTATGTTTCTCATATAAAATTATAGGTCATTCCACAACACAGTTAACAAACAACAAATCATGTAATAACATATATGCATGTCCGAATTATTTGAGGTGTGCAAACAATACTTGACATAAACTTTAAAGGAGATTTATTCCATCAGCCATTGATAAGTAGGCTTAAATCCCGCTCGCAATATGTAATTTATATCCCTTAATCATTGAGGTGTCATTGTCACCTAATATTATTTGCAACCATACACACTTCACCTTGTTTGATCCCTCCAAAACCGTGGTATAACCATTCCGTTGGGATGATACACATATTAGGTATCTATAACCATTTTCTATTATGGTCACAATTAGACCCAATAGTTAGATTCCTCAATTGAGCAAGTTCCACTAGAACCTACGCATTTAATACATTCATTCAAATAAAGTGAAGGCAATAAGCACAACCAAATAAAAGAGCTAGGTGAGGTATTCTAACCATAAATATGCACTTATTTCACAAATAAAATTTTATTCATATAATCCATTGGTAAATAACAAGGGTTAATCATAACCAAGGTTCATGAACACATCCTTTCCATGAACAAGGTCATGAACTTCTCAACCACAATCACTCATACGAGCGTATTCTAATATAATTAAAAAGATAACAAGATGGAAATATTGAGTTCTTATGACCACATGAATATAGGTACCTAAATTTACATTCAAATTTAACAAATTTCCTTTTGTTTAAACCTTTAATCTTCTCACTTACAACATTCTCAAAAACAATATGTTATCCTTACTCGAGTTACAAGTTTTTTCTTTCGCTTGTGTTAAGACATCAAGAGTAATCTCTTTTACTTCATTTCATTTACAATAACATTTTACATATGTTTTCAACTTAACATCACTAAATGTGCATATAATTAACATGACAACCATATGAGAGATTTACTCATTTAATTTTATTCTTCCTACACTTACATTGTGAAGTTATATATCCACTTATCAACATTCATGGTAAACATTTAAAAACCAACCCCTACTTATTTATGAAACCTACATACCATCATCAGTCATGTCTATTTTTATACACATACTCCTCCAAATAAATTCTATAATTAAGGTAGGGTTTTACACTACACATAAAAATAATTCCTTTATGTTCCCATTAACACACGACTATTAAAGGATAAAGAAAAGGTTACAATCATGCTTATAATTACTTCTTCTATGATGAGAATTTTGTTTAGGATTGTGGAGTGTTGGAGTTTCTTGTTATTCTCTGGTATGTAGGTGTGTTGATGTGATGCATGACATAATTGGTGTATAGTGAATTGGATTGTATCGTGGTGTTGCCACCATGCTGTGATGAATTGTGTGTGTCACCATGTTATATAGAAATTAATTTTTATGTTGTAATATTACTCGTTGTGTTCATCATACATATTATTTGTGTAATATGTGATGGTTCATGTCGTGATTTAGGGACATATGGTGAACGTATGATCCTATTGTCTAGTGATTTCACTTTTGGTGTATTATGTGGAAACATAATGTAACGTAACCTTTGAAAGTAATGATTGTGTTATAACCTATATATATACCATGAGTAAGACACATGTGGTTAATGTGCATGAACCACCATTGTGTTAGTGATGTAGTTATGTGTTATGTTGTGAACCCTACACTAACTGACCCTAAGGGAAATCAGAAAAAGGTGTATGTTTGGAGTGAGGAAATGTGTATCGTTGACCAGTCACTCAAGCTGAGTACGAGATAGGAAGTGGAGTCTTACATAGGCTGAAAACCCACTTTTTTCATTTGGTATGTATGGAACTTGCTCAATGGGTGTCATGTATATTGTGTTTCGCAGAAACCTTAGGCTCAGTAGATGGAAACATGTACTCTTTTCTCCATCCCTATATGGTTATCATATGGATTCAACCTAAGTGTAGTTACGACTATGTTGAGCCTTATAGAAGCTGTGGCAGGATGATTCAGACAGAGATGATGTCAGTTGTATTATTTGATATGTTATTTTATGAGCTAAGGCTTGATATCTGAGTGCCATCAACTCATTGAGTACCCCTTTTGTGGCCGTATAAGGACACATAGTTATTATGATGTGTTACTTCTCTATATGTATTTTATTCATAAATTAAACATGTTTTTTTCTTGCTAGAACCAACAGTTTTCTTGATTGATGTGTTCTTATATTTTTGGCATTTTATTTGGTTGTTTCACTAACATGCGAATTTTGCACTAACTATGGCTATTTGGCAATTTGTTTTACTTATTTTTATATTTACTTTTCATGTTTAAAGGTTTTATAGCCTAGCCCAAGGCTTTGGATTTTTTCCACTTGGCATTTGAAATGGATTGTTATGTTGGTTCTAATGTCGTAATGTGGGGAATAGGGTCATGGGATGCACCATGGAGTGGTGGAACCTATGGACCCACTTTATTGTATGGGGGTATGCCCTAAGGAGTTACAAATAACTAGTGGGTTGTTGAACCATGAGTTATTATGTCACTTGGGTTAGAGGTGTTTGGACCTTATGTGCCCAGGGCCATAGGGTGACCGACCTCTTTTGGGGAGTGAAAAGGAAAATTTATCTTTTTTTTTTTTGGGAGGTATATGGAGTTATTTTCTGATGCTTTGAGGGAGCCATAAGAGAATTGAGGGGGCATAAGAGACTTGTGTGTGTGATTAGTGCACTTGGAGGTTTTTTTTATGTTGTTTTTGGTGATGCTTTGGGAGGAATATGGAGTATTTTTGTGATGTTTTGGGAGGTGTATGGTGTTGGTGTTATGATTTATGTGTACTCTTGTGAGTTTGGTTGTGTTATGTTTTTTATGTTGAGGATTGATGCTCCTCATTTTTGGTATAATGTTGTTTACATCTTGACCCTATATAGCTATAATTATGGTTTTGAGTTGCGTGAAACCCATGTACGTGTACATGTTGGGAATTCCATGTTGTTGTAGTATGCTTATGTTATGAGTATCTTTGTTTCTAAAGCATGTGTATGCCAAGTACTATGTTGTGAGGGCTATGTATGTTCTTTCCATGGTTTAGTTGAGTTTTTGTGATGTAATATAATCATGAAAGTGCATGTCATGATGTCTTGTGAACTATTGGTGTTGTGTTCGGGCTTGATGTGGTATTGTGATTTCATTTTTATTGGGCACCCACAAACATAAGAAAACTAAAATCTTAGACAATGGAATAGTGAGAGTTGAGATTAATAAATATCGTAAAGGAAAATATTAGCTAAGTAATAAGGTAAACTAGAACTACCAATATTCTAAGAACATTTAGAGTTTATGAAATTATTAAACTTTCTTGACTTCCCTTTTGGTCGTGTTCTATTGAAATGGATCTTATCCCTAGAAAAAACTTGTCATCTTTAGATTCCTTCATTTCTTATCAATAGTTCTACCCTTTGCATTGTTTCGCATCGAGGACAATGCTCTTATAAGGGGAGGGAAATGTAGTGTCCTGCTTAAAGAAAAACCAAAATAAAAGAATAAAAAATTTAAAAAATGAGGAAGTGTGTTTGGTGGAATGTGGGGGCTGGAGTGTTGTTAGGACATGTGCGCCCTAAAAATTTTCCAACTTGTTCTTCCCATGCATAATTAATGAAATCACTTTATTTGGTATCAGAGCGAAGGTTCGTGCTCTCGAACCTATGGGAAAAATTGGAATAGTGATGATTTTTCATGATGGTGGTGGATATTGGAAGAGTAATGTGATATATGTTGTAATGTGAACAACGTTGTAATTGTGATATTATGAATGCACATGTTGTGCATGTCACTTAGTGCATATTTTTATCGTGTTGATGTGCTTGTGATGAGATTATTCTCTCTCCTTTTTGTGGATTGTATGAAGAGTTCATGTGTGATGTGCCTTGTTATCTTTGAAAAAGAATGTAATTGTGTAAATTATGGGTGTTACATAATCATACAAATGTTATTTAAAACAATTAGTATTAACCTTCACAACATTGAAACATTGTATTTATTTCCATTACTCAAAATAACACAAAGATATACCCTTACAATCATGGCATTATCCCTTTTTACAGATGTCAAATACTAGCTACCAAATTTTCAAGTTGGAAAATTATGTCCGTTTAGAGTACCTACTCAAGAATTTACTAAAGGTCCGACACCCCTAAAGAGTCATAAAAATATGTTGCCACAAAAGGTTAACTATGAGGTGAATATCCATCCGCCACTAATTTATACATGAGTCCAGTTCACACGTGAAGGTTAGGGTTGTGAAGAAATACATTTTAATTTGAATTTTAAATAACCATCTTAAAATCTCATTTCCACTAGTGTTGTAACTCTACCATTTTAATTAGCCATGTTCCCACTTACATCTTACAAAATTACTAATACTAGATTAAAAACTAAACAACTAGATGCATTTTGGTAGAGGAGATATGCTTGGAATAACACAAAAACTAAAGGATAAAAGGTTCAAAGGTTGGAATATGATGTAAATACATGACAACTATAACACACACAAAAACAACATTCTAAGAACAATATTCAACCCAACACTTAACTCAAAACTTGCGACTAATTTTTTTTTAAGTTATAAGAATGTTACAAGGGTGCTTAACCCCTTAGGGTTAATTAACTTAACTTACACCACTAAAATCCACTAACTTTTAATCCATCATTTGAAAGTTTTGTTGCCCAATCCACTAAAATTTACACACAAAGCGTGGATTTGGGAAATTTTTTCCCAAGTGAGAACCACAACCCAGAGCAAACCGGCGGTCTTGAGACCGCCGCCCTACTCGGGTGATAAACCACGTAATGTTGCCCTACTAAGTGGTGGTTTCAAGACCTTCACCTTAGCCTAAGCGGTGGTTACGGGAACACTACTCTGCATAGGGCGGCAGTCCCTATTTCGATAAATAGAACCTTTATGCCGAGGTTTTCACAAAACCCAAATTTACTACAAGGTTCTAAAATACATTCGAACTTGAATTTTATGCTCTTAAGGAATCCAGTTTTGTGATTTCTTTCATATGGATCATTTCTTGGTTAAAATTACTCATTTAAAACATTTAGAAATCCAATAGTGACAATAACAACTACAAGATCTATTCCATTTTATTCAACTAATTTTCTTTATATTCCAAGAGCAAAATTAAGGAATATATATCTAATTTCACATTGTTAATTTCTAATACAAAATGCAACAATTCCCTATTTCAAATTTGTTGTCTCTTCCATTTTCACTACAACTCAAATATCTAAAACAACTACAACAACTTCCTTTTACATTCAAATTTACTATGCATACTTTTAACATATTATCACTTTTCTATTTCTACTTTTACATTTACAATCAAACAACTTCACAATGAAAGTAAACTTTCTTTTCCATTGATATAGCTTAAATAATTTAACACAAAGAACTACTTTTATAACAATACAACCAAAATTTCAACAAGGAGAATTACTTTCTTTTCTTTCTGAAAAACTAACTCTACAATATAAATCTTTCTCCTATCTTTTCTTATTTTTTTCTTTCCACATACATTACAATATCAATAACAACTATTTGAATACAACTTCCCTTTACAAGATCAATACAATGTCCTCCACTTGAAGTGGGAAAGATCATACAATAATGCAAGTGAAAATATAATACAATATTACAAGTTCTTCCACTCTAAGTGGGAATAACACAAAGGCAATTATCACAAGGTTTCCAACAAGGCTCCAAGCTTCACAACTCTGAAAAGATAGCTCCTTGAATATTTTTTGATTCACAAAAAATAGGGGAGAGGAAATGCTCTCCACCCAACCAAGATATCCAATGAAGAGGAAAAGGCATCCTCTCCATTGGCCCCCGAGCCCCAACCACATTACAATGGGAGATGATTCCAACTCATGGAAACAACAAGCTTCCACAACACACACAAAAGTATTTGAACACCATTTTAACCACATTCAAAACAACAATCAACACAAGAAAGGATAACATCCAAGTAACAAAACAAGGCTTAAAATTAAAGCCAAAGGAGAAAGACCTAGAGGGAGGCCACTTATGCCTCCCAATGGGAATGGATTCCCACCTTAAAGCCTCCACTACATATCTCAAATCCCCTACATACTCTTATGGCTCCCTCAAGTACCCCTTATACCTCCCAAATACTCTTATGTCTCCCTCAATATCTTATGCATCACCCATAAAAGAACCAAGAAGGAAATAAATGCATTTCTTGTACAAGGTGGGGCATCCAACCCAAAATCCCTCCACAAAAAAGGGTAAAATCTTATGCCTCCCTACATAAAATCTCCACATAGTCTCCTCCTACTCCAAACTTAGACAATCTAACCACACCCAACAAGAATTCCAAACAAAACAATAATCAACACAAGCATATAAACACAAAAATAAGCATAACATAAACAAGGGAAAGCTCCTACCTTTCCATAGTAGAGCTTGTTCCAAGAGTAAGTCTCAAAGCTCCTCAAAACCAAGCAAGCATCCAAAATCTCCAACAATCCACAAGCTCTCCCAAAATCCTCTCACTCTTCAAAAATGCATACTCTTATGCCTCCCTCAAGTACCCCTTATGCCTCCCTCAATCTCTTATACCTCCCCATAAAGAATCAAGAAGGAAATACATGCATTCCTTGTACAAGGTGGGGCATCCAACCTAAAATCCCTCCACAAAAAATGGTAAACTCTTATTCCTCCCTACAAGGAATCTCCCCATAGTCTCCTCCTACTCCAAACTTAGACAATCTACCCACACCTAACAAGCATTCCAAAGAAAACAATACTCAACACAAGCATATAAACACAAAAATAAGCATAACATAAACAAGGGAAAGCTCCCGCCTTTCCATAGTAAAGATTTTTCTGAGAGTAAGTGTGCAAGCTCCTCAAAACCAAGCAAGCATTCAAAATCTCCAACAATCCACAAGCTCTCCCAAAATCCTCTCACTCTCCAAAAATACAAGAAAACAAAATAATGAGGTAACCCCCAAATAAGCAAAATGATTTTGATAAATAAAAAAAGGAGAGAGGAGGATGATGTGGCTCCAAGTAGGATGCAACCTCATTTCCTCTCCACTCCACATCACCTTAGTCAACCTCATATTCCAATGCACAATTAGTAAGTGGTTGCAGGAATGACAAGTTACTTACACACACCATATAATCCCACATTCCCTAAGGACAAAATTAATTACAAGAAAGAAAGTGTAGTAAACATTTCACCTTTTTTATCTTCCCAAAACACCTTATAGGGTCTAATTGTGACTGCCCAACCCATAGGTAGGGTTGGCATAGTGATTTAGGAGGTATGGGACAAGTTTTACTTGTCCCACAAGATTCCAAATTTCACCTCTAAGGCCAAATTCAAGTTTCTCATGAAGGGTAGAGTGTACAACACTCAAGATCTCAAGTATTCAACACATAACACAAAATCCAAGAGTAAATCAAGTCTAATAAATGAATTCCTTTTTGGTCACATCTTTAATTATTTTCAGACAAGGTTAAATTAGCTTAATAAGACACTACCACCCATTAATAATAAAGGGGTAGAACATACATCAAAATCTAAATAATTAAAACAAGTAAATTACATTACTAAAATAACACATACTACATTAATAAAAGGGAACTAATAATAAAAGACAACACATGACCCCTTGGTTACAATTTTCCCCTAACCAAATAATTATAACACACACAAAATTACATGTTGCCATGGTGACCCTTTTGAATTCATCTAGAATTCCAATGTGGTTGGTATCCAATCCCCCAATGTTTGTTGTGAATAATTTTACCTGCAAAACACATAAATACCTCCTTCGGCCTCGTGGCCACATTAAAAACATCTATGATAAAATATACATTATAAATCCATAATCATCTATATACGAATCAAATATCATCTAGGAAAATATGATATCATTTACAATTTCTAGAAACATTTCTATTCTACATTTCATCCATGTCAAAATTATCACAACATTAATCCAATTATCAAAGGTATACTCAATATGATGAAATATATCACATGTCAGAAATATATATAAATAACCATGTCAATAGTATATCAACATCAATATAAAATGTCTCTAATGGTCCACATGCATCATATATGAATAGAATCAACAACAATCTAGTACTTATAACATCTAACATCATACTAAATCAAAAGCCATAATATATTCATAAGTGTAGTTGACAATATCGAGATCAAAAATTAAAAACGTGACGAAGGGAAGTGGGCACTACATCCCCCTCTCTTAGACTCGAATTCCTCCTGGAATTCACTAGAGCAGGTGTGGAAACTACACTCGTAGTAAAGTAGCATCCTCCCATGTAGCCACATTCTCATCATATCTATCCCATTGGACCTGAACCTGGTCAATCTCTCTGCCACGAAGGCCCAGGGTCTTGCACTCTATAATGCATACGAGCTCCACCATCTCCTGCCCCCGATCCTACACCTATAATGCACTCCAATCCAACACATGAGAAGTATCAAAATATATTTCATCATGGACGCGAGACAAGCTAGGTGGCAATGCTAGACGATAGGCCAAGGGACCAAGGTGCTCCAAGATCTCAAAGGGACCTACAAACCTAGGAGTAAGCTTAGAACCTTTTCCATAATAGATAGGGATCTTATGTGGTCGACATAAAGAAACACCTTCATGCTTACCTAAAAACTATGATCTTTCCTATGTTGGTCTACATACTTATTCTCGCATGTCATGCGCCTCCTATAATCTCTGTTTGATCAAGGTAACCGCTGCTCCATATCCTGCAATAAGGCTGGCCCAAGAGAAACCTTGTCCTCTAACTTGTCCCAACTAAGAGATGTCCTACACTCTCTAGCATAAAGCGTCTTAAAAGGAGACATGCCTATCAAAATCTGAAAACTATTATTGTAGGAAAACGCAACCAAGTATAGATACTCCTCCCATCTCAATTGGTGATCCATAATGTAAATCCTAAGCATGTCCTCCAAGATCTAATTCACTTGCTTAGTTTTTCCATCTATCTCAGGGTGATATGTTGTGTTGAAATTGATCCTCATCCCGAAAGCATGTTGCATTGTGGTCCAGAAATGGGAAGTGTACAAAGGATCGAGGTCACAAATGATCTTTTACAGAATCTCATGTAATCTGACAATCTCATCAAGATATACTTGTTCCACTATGATCACTATATAGGTGGTCTTCACCGAGAGAAAATGAGAAACTTTCGTCAATTTATCCACAATGATCATGATGGCATCGCGGTGGTATCTCGACATCGGTAACCCAATGATGAAGTCCATGGAAATGGTGTCCCACTTCCACTCTGGTATAGTATGAGGAAAAATAAGGCCACCTAGATGTTGATGCTCGGCCTTCACCCTTTGACACTCTAAACAACGTGACAAAACAAAGCCACATCTCTCTAAAGTCCTCTCCAATGGTACAACTATCTTAATGTGGTGTGCATCTTCTTCACCCCAGGATGGGCTAAATAAGGTGAACGATGAGCCTCTATCAAAATGTCCTGCCTCAAGTCTCCGTCTCTAGAAACATATATCCGACCTATATGTCTAAGAAGACCAATTGTGTCTAGTTAAAATCCATGAAATATCCCCTCAAGGGTCTCTCGGGATTCAATCTCTCCTCCGACCGCATGGTAGAAAGTGTCATGAAGAAGCTACTATAAAATCTTGATCTCAGTAAATCCGCACTCACCGAATTAGCCAAAGCCATGTGTCTCCGTCTACTCAAAGTGTCTGCAACCACATTCTCCTTCCCCTTTACATTCTCTATCTCCATATCATACTCACAAATCAACTCCATCCAATGCCACTTTGGTGAGCGTTGAGATTGGGCTATGTGAAGAGGTGGGGAAGACTCATGTGATCGATTAAGTGTAAATATCTAGCCAACAAGAAAATGTCTCCACCACACTAAGACATGCATAACTAGTGCAAGCTCAAGGTTATGAGTCAAATAATTGAGTTCATATTCCTTGAGTTTGCGATACTCAAAAGCAAATACTCTTCCCTCCTACATCAATACACCTCCAAGTCCCTGCCAAAGAAGCATCTATGAAAATATAGAACTCACCCTCAAGATCCGGCACCGCAAGAATAGGCGCCTGTCATGAGGCATTCCTTGATGTCCTAAATACTGATCACATCTATCGAGCATACAAACTTCTTCCCTTTTCGCTGAAGGGAAGTGATGGGGTGCACATTCAGAGAAAATTCTTGGATAAATCTTATGTAATATCCTGCTAAACCCATGAAGTTGCGCACCTTGATCACACTTGCGAGTCTTAGCCAATCCATGCTGACTTGAATCTTGGAAGGATCGACTGGAATTCCTTCCCCAGAAATGATGTGGCCCAAATACTACACCTCTGATCTGAAAGAATGCACACTTTTCCAGGTTCCTGTAAAGATATCTGCTCCTGAAGGCACTGCTCCCGAAGGGCATCAAGAACTTGGTGAAGGTGCTCCTCATGCTTTTCACACATGTGTGAGTAAATCAAAATGTCATCAAGGAAGATGAGCGTGAAGAGATCTAGAAAATTCCTGAATACCCCATTCATCAAGCTCATAAACACTACGGGGGAATTCGTTAGACCAAAAGGTACCACTATGAACTCATAGTGGTCATATCTCATACGGAAGGAAGTCTCATGAATATCTGCCTCCATGATCCTAAGTTGATGATAACCTAACTTAAGATATGTCTTGGAGAAAATTGTAGCCCCCTTCATCTGATCAAATAAATCGTCAATGCGTGGAAGGGGGTAACGATTCTTGATCATTACTTTGTTCAATTGACGGTAATCAATGCATAACCATACAGATCCATCCTTCTTCTTAAGGAAGATCATCGGTGCACCCCAAGGGGATACACTAGGATGGATTAGGCCTTTCTCTAGAAGACCCTCAAGTTGTAACTTGAGCTCACATAGCTCAAGAGTAGTCATCTAATAAGATTCTCGTGAGATAGGATTTGTGCTGGAACCAAATCTATGTGGAAATATATCTCACATGGGGAGGTAACCTCAGTAGACTCCATAGAAAAACATCAGAAAATTATCTCAAGATGAGATGGTCCTCAAAGTATGATCCACTAGACTCATCCTCATATCTTTCACTAATCGTAACATGCATACATCGACAACCTTGTCGCACACACCACTTAAGCTCCATAGCGGAGATGGTGTGAATAGAGATGGGAATCCTAACCCCTACTATCACTGACTCCACTCCTAGATCATCTGTGCAAGCAATAGTCTTATGGTAATATTCCACTCTAGCTCTGTGTGTGCAGACAACCAATCCATGCCTAGAATGGCACCATACGATCTAAAAGGAAGGATTCAAAGATCCAAAGTAGTGTTTAATGGTCCCAAATCCACCACACACTCCTTAACTAAGGAGTCTACAGAAATTTTGGCTCCGAAGCCATCTCAACGTCCGAAATACGACCATACCTAACTACCACAAACCTACAATGCTATACTAAGGATGGTGCAATAAAATAATCAAAAGAGCCAGAATCAAACAATATAGAGGTGGAAAAACCACCAATACTACTTGTTATCTCTATCACGGTACTCTAGTGCTCAACCTAGTGGTTCTCGACCACCGCGTAGATCCGATGGCTCCATGCTATATCTCTAACAGTGAGGCTCGAGATTTACGTCTTACCCTTGTTTCTAAGGTTCTGTGGGAACTCTCTCCAATGATGCCCCGTAACACCACAACCATAAAAATGTTTTTCCTCGCGGTGGGATGCAGCTCTGCCCAGAGACTCTAGAGGTTAGAGATATGGATCCTAACGATCCAACTATATCTTGCTAAGGTATTTACTGCACGAGCTCATCTGCCGACCGAGCTCTTGGTGCTGCCTATGTTACGATGGGACCTCTAGAAAGAGGCCCCATACTCCACCCCCTCTATGCATCAAATCTCCGAGGAGGTGCAAGGTGGGTAGGTCTAATGGTATTGCTACCGCCGCTTTGAGGTGTGCTATGGTGGCTTGTATGAAGCCTATCCGAACTCTGTCCACCACGTGAAGGAGGAACTATCCCCCTCGATCTACCATCCTGCATCTATTAGATATGAATCTAAACTCTATCTCTAGCCTTTCGCATCTTTCCCTATGTCTCCTCTATGATATAGGTCTTCTCCAAGGCCTCAACTAATGTTTGTGGGTAGTGACTACGCACCACACCACCCAAATCCAAGTTCAGGCCCCAGATGAACCTATGAATCTAGACCTACTCATCATGCATATAGTTGACGTACTGGAGTAGGTCTAGAAATTAAATCTCATACTCGACTATAGTCATCGATGCCTAGCAGAGGTCATGAAACTCATCTATCCATTGTTGTATAAACCTCCTAGGAAAATACCTTCTCCTGAAACACTCCTCAAATAGCTCCTAGGTAATTGTCTCCGAGTCAACATGGAGCTTCTGCTCCTTGGTCCTCCACTAGACTCCTGCTCCATCCCTCAGAAGATGGATCGCAACATGAGATTTCGTGTTACTAGTACAAGTGCTGATCTTGAGGCATCCGCTTAAGCTCACCAACTAGGTGTCCGCCTGAAAACCACTTGTCTCACCTAAATAGTGAGATGATCATCTTTAGGATCTCCTGGTATGGTTTGCGGTGACATCTGATGACCCCTAGGTCTTTCGTATGCTTCTCTCTCTATCTAGGGCTTCGAGACTTGTCCTTATGACTCGAGATCCCGTCCCCTTGTCCTCTCTGTGGTGAATCTACCTAGGCATCTTTGCGTGGAAGTTCTCTTCCCTACACTCATTCTTTGTGTTGAGGGGATACATGGGCCTCCATTGATGGCTCCATGTCATGTCTAGCAAAAATTCCTCCCAAGGGCTCTCCGCATATAGTGGCATTTGACATTCGAAGCATATGTAAAATCTAAGGTAGAATGGCCACTACTGACCTACTCTACCTAGGTGGTATATCTAGGTCTATGTGAAAAGACCCTTGTGCGATCCGAACCTCCCTGCACGATCAAGGTGAGAGTTAGTTCATTTTTCTAGGTCTTTTTCAATTTTCTATGTTTTCTAAATTATACAATTATAAGACATTGTGGTTTTCTAGATTAAAAGAATCCAATTTTTGCACTAGGTTAATTGTTCATGTTTCATGTTTTCTAAGTGTGCCCAAGGGTCCAAGTTTTGAACCCATGGATCGATACCAAGTGTAACACCGAAAAAGCAACGTTTTAATAACAATCTTCAACCCAACACTCAACCCGAAAATTACGACTAATTTTTTTGGTTTAAGTTATACGAATGTTACAAGGGTGCTTGACCCCTTAGGGTTCATTAACTTAACTTACACCACTAAACTCCACTTTACAATAGAAAAATTGGGTCTAGTAAAAAGGTTAACATATTTCGAATCTTATCTCTAGGGTCCATTAATCAATTATTCAATAGGAAGGTACCAAGGATTAATTTACTTAATTATGCATTTTCTTCCTTTAGATAATGTTCAAACGAGATGGCTAACCTTATGTTAATTTATTAAATCCATTATCTTGTTAATTAGAGTCCTTTTGTGACTTCCCAGGGCTTGCTAAGAACTTACAAAGGATTCACACTCTTAGGAAAATTAAAAGGCCACATTCCCCAATTACACATACCCTTAAGGATTATGAATTAAACATTTAAAATACATTTCTACCTAACAAAAGTAGGGTGAATTCTAAACCCTTAGAAAAAATCCATCTTGGCCACTAGATCCTAGGGTTCCAAACTTAGCCCTAACATCCTTATGAATTTCTATTAACCCTTTTTCTTTGTTCCATTCTCCTCATTTGGTCTATTTTCTTTTGTTAAAATTATAGGTTGTAGAGGAGGAAGCCATGGGAGCAAAACAGGAAGAACCATGGAGGATTCTACAAGAATATCTAACTTAGATTAGCTTAGATTAAATTTTTATTGTTGTTATTACTTCTATTCAAGGATTGGGAGGGATCTCTTTCCCCAATATGGTTTTACTCTAAACCATTTGTATTTGGGGTTTTAAAATTTGGGGCAAACCCTACCCCTTTCGTTATAAATGAAAAAGAATAGTTTTGATCCATCATTTGAAATTTTTGTTGGCCAATCCAAGGGTTTCAATCATGGTTTTGTTTGCTGGTAGTTATTAGATGAATTTTACATGCTATAAATTAAATTGAACCAATAAATTTTTTTACAAAAGACGCAGATCCGGGAAATTCTGCCGCAGAGTAACGAGAACCACCGCTTGGACTAGACCGGTAGTCCTAGGACCGCCACCCTTCCCGGGTGACAAACCACGGACTCTCTACTCTATTGAGTGGTGGTTTTGAGACTATCGCCATAGGTTGAGTGGTGGTTACACAACCGCAACACTACGTAGGGCAGCGGTCCTGTTTCTAAAAAACAAAACCTTTATGTCGAGGTTTTCACAAAAACCAAATTTTTCTACAAGGTTTTAAAATACATTCGAATTTTAATTTTATGCTCTTAAGGTTTCCAATTTTTTCATTTCTTTCCTATGGGTCATTACTTAGTTAAAATTACTCATTTAAAACATTTCAAAATCCAATAGTTACAATAACAAACTACAAGATCTATTATATTTTATTAAACTAATTTTCTGTAGATTCCAAGAGAAAAATTAAGGAATATATATCTAATTTCACATTGTTAATTTCAAATATAAAATGCAACAATTCCCTATTTCAAATTTTTTGTCTCTTCCATTGTAACTACAACTCAAATATCCAAAATAACTACAACAACTTCCTTTTACATTCAAATTTACAATGAATACTTGTAACATATTATCACTTTTCTATTTCTACTTTTACATTTACAATCAAACAACTTCACAATGAAAGTAAACTTTCTTTTCCATTGATATAGCTTAAACATTTTAACACAAAGAACTACTTTTCTCACAATACAACCAAGATTTCAACAAGGAGAATTACTTTCTTTTCTATTTACAAAACTAACTCTATAATATAAATCTTTCTACTATCTTTTCTTATTTGTTTCTTTCCATATACATTACAATATCAATAACAACTATTTGAATACAACTTCCCTTTACAAGATAATACAATGTCCTCCACTTGAAGTGGGAAAGATCATACAATAATGCAAGTTAAAATATAATACAATATTACAAGTTCTTCCTCTCTAAGTGGGAATAACACAAAGGAAATTTTGACAAGGTTTCCAACAAGGCTCTAAGCTTCACAACTCCAACAATATATCTCCTCAAAGATTTTTTTGATTCACAACAAAATAGGGGGAGAGGAAATGCTCTCCACCCAACCAAGATATCCAATGAAGAGGATAAGCCATCCTCTCCATTGGCGCCCAAGCACCAACCACAATATAATGGGAGATGATTCCAACTCATGACAAAAACAAGCTTCCACAACACACACATGTATTTTACAACCATTTTAACCACATTCAAAACAACAATAAACACAAGAAAGGAGAACAAGCAAGCAACAAAACAAGGCTTAAAATTAAAGCCGAAGGAGCAAGATTTATAAGGAGGCCACTTATGCCTCCCAATGGGAATGGATGCCACCTTAAAGTGTCCAATGCATATATAAAATCCCATAAATAATCTTATGCCTCCCTCAAGTACCCCTTATACCTACCAAACACTCTTATACCTCCCTCAATCTCTTATCCCTCCTCCATAAAAGAACCAAGAAGGAAATGCAAGCATTGCTTGTACAAGGTTGGGCATCGAACCCAAACTCCCTCCAAAAAAAGGGTTAAACTCTTATACCTCCCTATATTAAATCTCCCAATATTCTCCCTACTCTAAACTTAGCCAATCTACCCACACCCAAAAAAGCATTCCAAAGAAAAAAATACTCAACACAAGCATATAAACACAAAAATAAGCACAACATAAACAAGGAAAGCTCCTACCTTTCCATGTAGAGCTTGTTCCAAGAGTAAGTCTCAAGATCCTCAAAACCAAGCAAGCATCCAAGAGCTCCAATAACCCACAAGCTCTCCCAAAAATCCTCTCACTCTCTGAAAATACAAGTGCACAAAATAATGAAGTAACCGAAACAAGTAAAATGATTTCGATAAATAAAAAAAGGAGAGAGGAGGAGGCTATGGCTCCAAGAAGGATACCACCTCATTTTCTCTCCACTCCACATCAGCTTAGTCAACCTTATATTCCAATGCATAATTAATAAGTGATTGAAGGAATTACAATTCTAACACACACCTTCTAAGCACACACCCCCTAAGGACAAACATAATTATAAAAAAGAAAGTGTAATAAACATTTCACCTTTTTATCTTCCCAAAACACCGAATAGGGTCTAATTTTGATTTCCCAACCCATAGGTAGGGTTGGCATAGTGATTTAAGAGGTGTGGTAAAAGTTTGACTTGTCCCACAAGATTCCAAATTTCACCTCTAAGGCCAAATTCAAGTTTCTCATGAAGGGTAGAGTGTAAAACACTCAAGATCTCAAGCATTACACATATAACACAAAATCCAAGAGTAAATCAAGTCTAATAAATAAATTCCTTTTTAGTCACATCTTTAATTATTTTGAGACAAGGTTAAATTATCGTAATAAGAAACTACCACCCATTAATAATAAAGGGGTAAAACATACATCAAAATATAAATAATTAAAACATGTAAATTACATTACTAAAAGAACACATACTACATTAGTAAAAGGTAACTAATAATAAAGGACAACACATGACCCCTTGGTCACAATTTTCCCCTAACCAAATAATTCTAACACACACACAATTAGATGTTGCCATGGTGACCCTTGTTGAAGTCATCTAGAATTCCAATGTGGTTGGTCTCCAATCACCCCAATGTTTGTTGTGAATAATTTTACTCGCACAACAAATAAATACCTCCTTGACCTTGTGGCCGTATTAAAAACATCTATGATAAAATATACAATATAAATCTAGAATCATCTATATATGAATCAAATATCATCTAGGAAAATGTGATATCATTTACAATTTCTAGCAACATTTCTATTCCACATTTCATCCGTTTCAAAAAGATCACAACATTAGTCCAATTATCAAAGGTCTACTCAATATGACTAAATATATCACATGTTAGAAATATATATATAAATAACCATGTCAACAAAGTATATCAATATCAATATAAAATGTCTCTAATGGTCTCGCATACATCATATACGAATCTAATCAACAACAATCCAAGTATTCCTAACATCTAACATCATACTAAATAAAAAATCCATAATATATCCATAAGTGTAGTAGACAGATTATCGAGATCAAAAATCAAAAAGGTGTCGAAGGTAAGTGGGTACTACAACAACGATATTATTTTTCAAGACTATGACACGGAGGGGTCAATTTTAATTTTTGTGTTTAAAAATCACCTAATTTTTGAGATTTTACCTTAATAACCATAATCACAACTTCCAATGAAATTTATGTCAAAAGTATAATATCGTAATTCATCACCCCTTTAAATTTTTACACAATATATGAAGATAAAGACTTTTATTCTTGCATGAAGATAAAATTAAAATTCTGATTTTCACAAATAACAACGTTAAATTCTATTTTCCATCATTATTTCAATTCTCGATACGCCACCTGCAACCTATAAAGTTAGTGCAAACATGGTCATAAAAATGAACACTTCTAATTTTTTTGATACAATAGAGGTAAGAACACAAGTGCAGTTTCATTTCGCTTTCAAGATGGAGCAAGATAGAGAGAGGAAAGAGAGAAAAGAACATCAAATTTCCCATAAGCAATAAAATATAAAAAAAATCATCAAGGATATTTATAGAGTCATGTGATATTGTTTGTAGGCTTTTGCAATAGTTTTTGGCTTGGATAAAATTTTGTGACAATTTTTAATATTGTAACAAGTTTAGAGGAATGTCACAAAATTTTATCCAATATTAAAAAATTGGGTTTGAAAAACCATCTTTCCAAACTCAAACTCACCAATAGTAAGGTTACCTATCTTATCCTATCTACAAGGAGGCCAAAGAAGTTGACGAAATTTAGATCTTGCGACTAAGGTTCAAATGGAGACCAATTTTCTTGAGCTACTCGTTGTAATCATGTCATTTAATCTTGTCACTGAATGACAGGAAGCCTTTAAACCCCCCTCATAACACAATCTTCCAAGGTGATTTTATAAAAACTAAAGTTTGAATATGATTTTCCTCCAAAAATACTAAAGGTATGAGGTAAAAAAAAATCATTTCTCAATGCGGTGCCAAAACCGTGAGAGAAAAAAATGAAATTATTCACTCATAGGATTTTTATACCTGCGATATTGACCAACGTGCTTATAGAAGACTAACAAAAAAATTTCAAATGACTATATGAAATCATTCTATTCATTGATGTGGCATCCGCATCATCACCGAACATATTCAAACTATCCTTTTCTTATTACAGGGTTGGGAAGGGTGTTTTACGCGTATAAGAAATCTATGTTTTATTAATTTTTGAAAGTGTATAATTGGAAAGGAATCAGAAAATATCAAGACCAAACTTTTCACTCTAGACGTCTCTATTATCCTAGCTTATCAACTAAGTTTCTTATTATCATAGGAAGTTATTCTCAGGAGAGATTAAAATTAACATACTTCTTTCGAATGTACAACAAATAAAGAAAAATTTAATGTTTTTCAAGCTACAAACATTTAAAAATATATCCAAAAGCTATACTTTTTCTTCATTTTATTCTCGTGAACTAAAGATTAAGGGAAAACTTATAAATGCAAAAACATGCTAGAAATAGTGAGAAAACCATGTTTGAAAATTGACCAAGAAGAGTTGTTTGATTGGTTTGAAATTTCATGAGCCAACAAATTTAATTGAGGTGTTCTATGGATTTTTCACCAATCCCATCTTGAGTGTATCCCATAATACTCCATAATGCAAGGAGTGTGTAAATTTCTCCAAAGAAGTTTCATAGTCCAAGGATTTTGAGATCGTCTTTATCACAACTACACATTATTTATAGTTCATCATTAAAAATTACATGGTTATCCACCAATACCACTAAGTATGCCAACTCAATGTTTCATGCTCATCTAAAAGTTTAAATAATCCATTCAATAGACAAATCGAATACTAATGTCAAGCTCCATGTGCTAATGAAGAAGGGAAAGATTGCTAACTAATTGGTATCAACGTAATGGCCAAGCATATTAACCATTCCTCGTATTGTAACCACTCCAACAACAACACTAACAAATATAAGTCCATGAGCCAAGTGTCATGTCCTGAAGACATTTTAGCAAATTGAATGGAATCTCTTACAACTAGTTTTTGAATACCCTCTATTAAATTTTATCTCCAATGAAAGTTATAAGTTATCTTTGCAAAATATTGACATGAAAAGAGTAGTTTTAGTGTTTTTAAAATTGAGAATGCTTCTATTAATAATAAAATGTTATGATAGTCACAAAACTAAACATTAACAACAAGAAATTCCCTAACAGAGACTGATCTATGAATCAAATTATTGTTTCAGTGTTTAACATGTTCTTGTTTTGTGTTTTACATAATAAAAGAGAGGTCTATTAGAGTCCTCAACCTTGAAACTTATATATATACATAAAAGTAAAAATTAGAGCCATATAACTATACTACATGAAGTTGTAAAAGATATCATATAGGAGGAAACAATGGTCTTGACATTAAAACTTACAAATCGACAAAACAAATATACGTTATATTGTTATACAAGAATATTCTTGCTCACATTTCCACACAAGATAGAGAACCTGAGACTAATGCAGAGTCAAATATTTTTCTCTCATTCCTTTCAGAAAATTCCTTGTAATCATCCATGGTCCGAAATATGTACAAAATTTGAATGATGCGGGACGCTAAGATCCCCTTTTCAATCAAACTACTTCAGAAAAAATGAGTGCTAGCTAAAACATTTAGAATATCATCCTTCCATTTAGGCATGGCCAAAAATTCTTGCATCACTTTTCCAACATGGTATAAGGGTTATGATGGAAACCCTAATAAAAATACTCAGACCTATTTGAAGAGGAAGAAAAATTAGTTTGTCAAAGGAGATCAATGGGAGAAAGAGGCCATCAAACCTTCATCCTCTAATCCATTTCTCAAACTCAAAGAAGATATTCTTCATTGAATTTCATGGTGGGAGGAGGAATATGTAAATCCTAGTCTCATTTTCCACTTCAACAATCTATTGCCAAATCTCTTTGAACTGCACGAATGGATTTAAAAAAATTGAGTTCTAAAATTAATGGTAAGATTTAACTTTAGCCTAGTTCAAAAACATATTTTATTTTATTTTATATCCTGTGAATATTAGTAAGCTATGCATTAAATTTATTGGGTTTGGAGTGATTATGATCTTATGAATAAATGTTGTTACTCTTCGTTAGATCCTCGGAAAGACTCTTTCGAGTCGATGCTTGTTTGGGTTAGGTTTCCAAGTCTACCCTTACAACAATGGACTGAATCCTTTCTCAAAACCATTGGTAACACTTTGGGAGATTATGAAAAATTAGATGATGCAACCACTCACCTAGTACATCCCTCTTATACATGAATCTTGGTGGTTTTAAATGTCACTCAATATCTACTTGACAAGCTTGATCCGAGAAAAGGGAGAAAGGGTTTGGAATCAAAGATTAGATTACAAAATATTATCTTTTCACTATTATTGATGGTTTCAAACATGACATTTGTTGCAAGAGTGTGGAAAATATAAGCATATAATAAAGTAATCTTGGTGGAAGGATTCTCTTCCTTCTCACCTTATCTTCAAAACCCCTTTAGTTCAAGTGGATGATACATCTTCGAAAAGATCACCTCTAGGGTTGAAACTACTCCTATGATTGAGTAGTCTCCTCATGTACCTCATCATGGTTCTCATTATTTGAATAAAATTACCCTAGTCTTAGTGGGGTTGGTTAAGGAGAGGAATCCTCTCTCTTCTCCTACCAAGTGTTTGTTTCAAACTATTTCTTCAATTTATGTTCTTCTTCCATGTGAACCCAAAGATGATTTCGAGTAAGGGGTAATAGATGGTGGTCGAAAACAAGAAACGAAAATCTTATAAGCATATTTAATTTCCAACACATATGACTCTTGGATCTCATTATTTGGTCTAAGTTTTTTTAGATAGTTGGGTTTTCCCCTTGTCTGTCTTTTTCTTGATTCAAAACTATTTGTCTCTTCTTTCTTTCTTTTCTAGTTTTCTATGAGATTCATTATAGTATCTTTGATGTAATGGTCCTTGGAGCCTTTCCAACAATTATTAATAAAAAATATGAAGAAAAATGTAGACAAGTATTAAAAAAGCTCATGAACTATGAAGATTCTAAATGGCGAAGAAGAAGTCAAAGAAATTGAAGACCAAGTTCAATTAGTTTAGAAGAGACCATGGGAAGATGAAGACCAACACGAACCTGATTTTATATTACCCCCGATAGTTGAAGAGGAAAAGGAGATAAATAATGAAGGAAAAGATGAATTTCGCAACACATGGAGTAAGAGAGTGAAATTTATTAGCATTTGAAATTTTATAGATCGGGAGGAACAAGAGAATGATATGTGGTAGCTTGTGATTGGTCACTAAGATTGCATTTACAATGTGTTCCTTCCACTGTCACTGTCTCACCTCACTAGGACCATGGAATTGAAACTTCATTGAATCGGCTCATTCTGTGGACTTGGAGTCCGTGGAATGTATTTTCGTTGAGGATTCCTGAAATCCTACCACATTTCCATCTGATATTCAATTTTGGGCATCAGGGTTTATTTTGCATACCTTTACGCTCATGTTCTTGGAATGGGTGACAATTGGCCAATCCTTACTCTATGCAGCTTATCAAAAGATTCGGTGGAGTGTTTTAGTGGCCTCAATTTTGTAAATATTTCTTTAAACTGAATTTTAGATTAGCAGAGTGAAATTTATGGTCATTTAAAATTTTACAAATCGGGAGGAGGAACAAGAGAAAGAAACATGGAAGATTATGATTAGTCATTAAGATTACCATTCCCACATGTTCCCTAAATACCACTCTGCCTAAACTCACCTATAATTCAAACATGAAACTTTATTGAATCGGTTTGTTTCGTGGGCTTGGAGTCCATGGAATGACTTTTCTTTGAAGGTATGAACACATAATAAATCACAATAATAATTTCTTCATTAATTCATAGACAACATGATACATATTTATAGTCAAAGATGCTCCTATAAACAAGGAGTTTTCTCAACTATTCACCCCGTAAATCTCTCCCACAACCTATCTACGTAAGTGGTTACAACCACTATACAAACTATTATATTTCATACAAAACTATTAATGTGAATTACTAATATTTTCCTAACATTACCCCCTTAGAGTGAACATGGTAGAAAAACATACAAACAATCAACTGCAGTACGATCACCCCTTTGAAACATTTCCTACAATGTGACTCGTGATCTTGATCAAAAGAAATGCTCTCTCCTTCCATAGTTTTAAATAGGCTTACCACAAACCTTGACATGACTAGGCCCCATGAACTATCCACCTCATATGGTTTTCTGGATCCTCCCACAAACCCTTTCAAGATCCATGAATTGACTTACTCTGGTGATTTTGTTTGCCACTATGTTTGTACATTAGGGAAGTATATAGGAATCATAACTCTCTTATTACAAAACTACATAATAGAACATATACAGGAAAGATATTTCACATTACTTCCTATAAGAATTGCGATGTTCATAATTAACCATTTTTTTATCGTTATCACTCGTCTTTAACAACATTGGAAACTCGCCACTTTGCCACTAGAATCTACCTTTGAATTTATTCATTTTAGGCACATAATGGAAATGGAACATTAGTGTCATGTTCCCCCAAAATGTGAAATTTCCACACAAAAAAATGGAAAAGAAAATTTTATTAAAGAAATACAATTGAAAAGATATTGCTAGTTAGATATAGTTACACATGGTTCACCATTGAAAATGAACATATTCACAAGTAGGCTATCTTCCAATGAAGTATGACAACTAGAGGATCACATAAGTCAAAGGATCACTAAAAATCCTTTGCACTCCAACAAAACTTGTTTCATGTATCCACCAAACACCACACAAAGCAATAAGAATACAACAAACTGAAGTATACCGAAAAAACTATAAACCACACTTTGAAAAGCATATGCTCACACTATATATATGCCACCACATCTATTATGTGGCCTCATCATTGGTGACTAATGATAGGTTTCGATTGACCTCCAACCTCTGATGCCTTTGTCCTCCAATGTCATGTTACTAGCTCAGCTGGATTTGGCTTTGAGTAAATTTGAAAAATTCACCCCATAAGATGGACGTCACGTACAAGTAAAAATGCATCCAATTATTGAAAAGTTAGGCATTTTTTTTATTTTTTAGACTTTTTACAATGATACAATTTAGCAATGTGGCCAACTCTTTTGAAACTTGACTATTAACTTGATTTCGACGTGACTCTTGAACAAAATAATATTACTAATCTTAAGATCACCTATTGAAATTAAATAACCAACTTTCAACTTCTCTACACAAATGACATTTTATTTTTTAAAAAGACTTAAATACAATAATTATAATGAATTTTGAAGAGTTAAATCAAATGACTACCCTATAAAATAACTTCTTAGACTCTAAACAATTATATGACTTAGACTTTTGACTCAGATGAACAACAAAATAAATATAAAACCTAAGCTTATAATAAATATTTGTAATAGATTGAAAAGGATATGGAAATTCCACATACTTAATGAAGTCTAGGACATGCACGGAATCGAAGCTCGTAGGTTTCTAAGGAGAAAAATGAACAAAATTTACCATGTTTATGAGATTTGACATAATGTGCAAAGCTGACATACCGATATCCAATTAGGTAGCTTTATACGAGTAAATAGTGGTGCTGCAACAAATTTTATTTGCATAAGACATATATCCATCGAGTTCGAGGTGTGGATCACCAATTACTATCGGTGGAGTGGTGGAATGTTTCATCAAGTTCTTGTGAAGAAGAATAAGGTGTGTGACAGTTAGATAATGAAAACAAGATTAATGAAGGAGACACATGTTGCATGTTGGTGACATGTTGAATCATTTGTAGAAGAATCAACTAGAACTCTTTGTAGATTAAATAATATGTAACAAAATTGTGTTGTGGAATAGAAGGTCTCAACACTATCTTTCTGACCAAAACTTAGCTAGAGCCGTATAATTCGATTGCATGTTCAGATCCAATGAAAATCAAGTCGACCCAACATACTGATTCTCTACCCAATGCAAAAATAATCACTTAATAAAGTGAATTATGTGTAGTATTCCAAAATATCACCAATGTGAAACCAAACTCCAATACCCCAATCAATGTAAATTTTTAGCAATCTTTAGCATGGCTAGGTCGAAGGTGTTTAGAACTATAAAATCAAGATATGCATTAATTTTTTAAACACGTACATCTAATCAAAAGCAGTTAGAAGATTACTATTTCATGATAAAAAATGCAAAACATAGGTAAAGTCAACATTACTCATCCATGGGGAAAGTGATGAATGACCCTACAACATAAATTATGCTTCCATTAGAAATCAATCTCTCTCTTGTACAAATGAAGGTATGAGCACAAAATAAATCACAACAATAATTTATTCATTAAACTCATAGACAACATGATACATATTTATAGTCAAAGTTTCTCCTATAAACAAGGATTTATCTCAACTATTCTCCTCGTAAATATCTTCCATAACCTATCTACGTAAGTGGTTACAACCACTATACAAAATATTATATTTCATACAAAAATATTAATGTGAAGCACTAATATAGCTTTCAGATGCTTAAGATGTTTCTAAATGGGGCATATTTCATATGAATTTGAGCATTCTAAGTGCAAGGAAAATCCTACATGCTGGAGGGATTCTCTACTAGATCATTTGACAATTAGCACCAATTCAGAATTGGTTGTGGAACCTGTTATCCCAAATGTACCCCCTGCTCATTTTGTGGCTAACTCCTTTACATCTTTCCTTCTCTTGTGCCTCAGTCAGACTATTTTGTTTTCCAGGCACTCAAAACCTTATGGAAATGGAACCATTGGATAGAGCTCTCTCTCAGCTTTCCAGAAAGGTAAATTTTTCCTCCTAACTCCTCATATTTTTCAAGTTATGGCTCAGCGGAGTTTTGGTGGGAATTATTTCCCTAGAAGGCCCGCAGCCAATCAAGAGCTGCCACGTGTCCAAGGGCAAAAAAACACCAAGCGAACCGAAGGAAAAAATGGTCAGGAAGGGCCTGCGCCCAATCAGAACGTGCCATGTGGCACTTGGAGTGGTGGAGCGTGGGGAAAATTTGAAAAATGTTCCAAAGACCAAACGGGTAAAAATTCAAACTTTTTGCCCGCCAATCCGATTTTGGCCTGGTTTTTCCCTAAACCTTCAAATGGCCATAACTTTCGATCCAGAGCTCAAATTTTCACGTTCTTTATATCAATGGAAATATGGTGAAATTATCTACAAGATTCTATGGTCAATTTTGAATTTTAGTTCAGTTTAGAGAGAGAAAATCAAAAAACACTTTTGGCATGTGGTAATGGCCAGAAATGATGTTTCAACAACCAGTTTTAAAGCAGAATGGCTCGCATTCTTCTTCAGCATGGTCAAAAATGTTAGGGCATGGGTTTGTAAGGACCTCCATGATATTTTTAATGTATTTTGGTCAATGAGGAATGGCTCCCATGTGTTTTCACATTTTCTCTCTCCTAGGCTCGACCCATGCACTGAAAAAGTGAGATTTGGCTCATTTTTTTAGGGTTGAACACTTTCTGCACAGCAAGCTTCTGTTTTCATCTTCAGCAAGTGATTTTAGAAGTATCATACCTTCCAGGGATTGTAATAGGACTTTTTTACCTCTTTGGTGTTGGAATGTAAGGATTTTGATGTTGAAAATCACAATGCAGGCTCTGTGAATGCTTTCAGTCCTTTGCATGTGTTGTTTGTTTCATTTCAAACCTTTGATTACAGCTTATCAACCTGTGCATGATGTTTTATGCTGTAATTTCTGATTTGTGTCTATTTACATGAGCAAAAATGTTCACCACTCCTTTGGTGTATCACCCTTATCAATTTAGTTTTAATTTTTGCATTTCTTATCCCTGTCTCCTTGCAAATTAGGATAAAATTAGGATTTGAACCTCTGCAGTTGTGCAAATAATAGATCTAATCAGAGGATTTTGAGGAACCAACCTCTAATCTAGAGATTCCTCTCTCATCTTGCAAGTCCCACACTTGGAGAGAGGTTTCAATGTTGTGCAATCACACTGGATGCCCTAAACATCAACTTAGAACCTTGATTTGCATCCAGGGGTGCTGCTGATTTGCAACAACAGTTTTGGCACGCCGGTGGGACCTTAGAGGTCTCATTTTTATTGCAGCAAATTTGATGTGCATCTGCTGCAATTTTCTTGCTTAAAAGAGCTATAAGTTGCACATCCTGGCGACTCCAAGGAAGAAGAATCGGTTGGTTTTAGCGGTGCGGACCTAAAAACACATGAGAAGAATCACTACAAGGTCAAGATTTGGAGAAGAAGAGGCCTTTGTTTGAATATCTGCAGTTATCTCCAAGAGTAAGGCAAAGTGGGAGGAGAATCCAAAGGTCTCCATCTCCACCAAATAGAACTCTCTCAACTCCTCCACCTGGTAGGCCTTTCATTTAATCAACAAGGGTTCTAAGGCCAATTAGAATGGCACAAAACAACCCCTATGTCAATTTCAGCGGCAGACCCACTTGCTCTCAATGCACAACATCTAATTCCAATTGCAGCCTTGAAAAACATTCCATACTTCACTGGAGAGAATCAGACTACTCCAGGTGATCATGTTAAAGACATTGCCAACCTTTGTGCAATTCATGAAATCAATGAGATGCAAGTGGCTCTCAAATTGTTGGCATCTTCATTCAAAGGGAAGGCATTGCAATGGTTTAGGAGCCTTGGAGCTGGTTCTATCACAAATTGGAACCAGCTATGTATAGCACTTCATGAGCAATTTGGAGAGAAGGGAGACAACTTGTCTCTTTTGGAGCAGCTGACTGATTTCAACTTCAGATTTCAAAAGACTTGGGAGAGAATTGTAGTGGCAATCAGGCCAGCAGCAGAAGGTGCTTTTCTCTACTACCTCAAAGCTCTAAATCCGATATTTCTATGTTGATTCAGTCCATGGGAGGCATAACTATCCCTATGGCTTATAGCATTGCCATTAGGGCTGAAAATTGTTTGATCCAAGCTGGAAAACTAGCCCCTAGACCTCCCATGCCATTGTTTCCAAGTTTAGAGAGCCCAAACACTAATCAAGCACCTAATTTGGCTCCTTCTCCCACTCCTAGAAATCAGATTTCAAATGAAGCTTCTACTTCATCTCCAAGTGCCCCAAATGAACTTCAAGAAGTCATGAAGTAATTGCAAAACCTAGGCAATGAGCTGGTTACTCTCAAGAGGCAACAAGCCCAAGGTTTTAGACCTTCTTATCAGCCCCAAGCTCAGCCTAACAGGTAGCCATACCAACCACAAAGACCTCTTAATCCAGCTGTAAATATAAATCAAACAAGGCCTCCTGCCAATAGACCATTTCAGCCCTATAATTCTAATGCCATATCTGCCTCTAAGGCATTGGTGCCAACACAAAACAATGTTGCTCAGGAGTATGATTGGTGTTTTCCATGCAATGAACCTCATAACCAATCCATGTGCTTCAATGGTGCTTTGAATCAAGAATTAATGGTGACAACTACTGGTGTGGAGGGTGAGGGAAGTCAAGGAAACAACCAACAACAAGAATCATTCCAACAGCAATCAGCCCCAAATGACACCACATTGGTAAACTGGCAAGCAGAAGATTTCTGTGGCATGAATCAAGCAGTCTCTCAAGGTGTTGCAGCCAACACAAGGTCAAAAAGAAGGAATTTGGGTGAAGAGCAGCCATTAGCTCCAACCAATCCACAACCTTCCATGGCTCCACAAATGGTTGGCAAACAAAATCCAATTTCAAATGCACAAGGGCAGCCAAGAACAGCTCCTAGACCAACTCAAATACCAGTTGTTGCTGCCCACATGCAAGGAGTGAATGTGCCAACCAAGGGACAACAAAGAGATCCTTCATCACCATTCAGTATCATTGATCAGATGAAGAAGACAAATGTAAATATATCAATGTGGGAATCCCTATCTATCCCAGGCCAAAGAGATTTGCTACAAGCTGCCATGAAGGACTGGCCAACTTCGAATCGGCAAGTTCAGATGCAAGAGAAAGTGCTCACGAATGCTGCCTAGCCTGAGGGGAATCATGGAGGACAGCAAGGTAAAATGTTGAAGCCCCCTCCTTTCTATGTTTCATTAATCATTGGAAATTAGTTAGTGCACAATTGCATGATAGATTCCGGGGCAAGTAGCTCAGTGATGCCTAAACAAATAGCTGATCAGCTAGGGCTCCGAGATGAAACCATATCCAAAGGGTAGTGCGGTTGGATGGGACAGCAAGTAAAAATAGTTGGAGTGATTAGAAACTTGAGTCTTACCTTGCATGCATGTCCAAATGTTGTTGTTTTACAAGATGTATCGATTATAGACCTTCCACCACTCTTTGCCCTATGCTTGTCAAGGGACTTCACATGACCAAGATTGGAGGATATTTGTCTGCTGATTGGTCACACATGTTTCATTAATCATTGGAAATTAGTTAGTGCACAATTGCATGATAGATTTGGGGCAAGTAGCTCAGTGATGCCTAAACAAATAGCTGATCAGCTAGGGCTCCAGTATGAAACCATATCCAAAGGGGTAGTGCAGCTGGATGGGACAGCAGTAACAATAGTTGGAGTGATTAGAAACTTGAGTCTTACCTTGCATGCATGTCCAAATGTTGTTGTTTTACAAGATGTATCAGTTATAGACCTTCCACCACTCTTTGCCCTATGCTTGTCAAGGGACTTCACAGCCAAGATTGGAGGATATTTGTCTGCTGATTGGTCACACATGTTGTTCAGAATGAGGTATGGAACCAAAGCTACAATCAAGTCTGAACCTATTGCAAACTTCCACATTGAGCCCTACACTCTAAGTCAAATCAATGCCAATTGTTCAGCATTTGATCAAGAAGATCACCCAAGCACTGATGAAGCTGACACCAAGGTTAGAAGCATCCCGGATCTAACTCTTGATGAATGGGAAAAAAAGGTACATGCTTTTGATCCTTATCAAGAAGTAGAATAATCTGAGCTAGGGGTCTATTGCATACATGAAGAAGATCAGCCCATTCCTAGGATCACCAAGCCAAACCATAAGGATGACAATGAGGTATTGCAGCTATTTTTGATGGATAAAGGAGTAGACAAGGTGCAGGTGGTGGAGCTATGCTTGTTTCACCTCAAGGAGTAAAGTACTATTCAGATTTTAGATTTCAGTTTGCATGCTCCAATAACACTGCTGAATATGAAGCCTTGGTGCAAGGGATGCATTGGGCAATAAAGAGAGGAATAAAGAACTTGCAAGTATTTGGTGACAGTGAATTGATTGTAAATCAAGTCAAGGGACATCTTTGTCAAGAATGATCTACTCAAGTGCTACAAGAGCATGGCATGGGACCTCATGGAAGATTTTGAAGCTTTTGGCATCAAATGCATTCCTAGGAAAGAGAACCAAGCTGCAGCGAGGCTTGCAGTAGTAGGGAAGCCTTTGACATTGTGGAAAGCATTCAATAATACAAGGTACAGCCAAACATCCACATGATTGTGAGGCCTTCAGTGCCAGATAACAATGTCAGTTGGCAAGTGTTTGAAAATGACCAGCAAATCATCCATTTCTTGTAAGAAGAAGCTGAGTTCTCGGCTAAGAATCAAGAAAAATTGAACAGCAAGTATGGTGACTAAGTGAGTACGATTGAGAACTAACAAGCTACCCAAGGGACTTATCACTTTGGAGTCCATTTTCAATCCTAATGATCAATTTAGGAAAAGAAAGCAAACATTCAGGTCAAGAGAGAAGATTCGGTATCCATCTTGGTGGAAGAGAACAAACCATTGCAAATTGGAAAGATGTGTTTGAACAAGAAAGGTACGAGTTCATACAAATTTGTGTCAAGAGTTCCCTGATGTGTTTGCTTGGAGCTACGAAGATTTGAAAGGTTTTAATCCCAAGTTAGCTTAGCACACCATTGAGTTGGACCCAAATACTAAGCCCATCAGTAGGCGGAAACAAAGGCGAGTCAATCCACACATGGAACCTCTCATGAGGAAGGAATTGAACAAGTTGATTGAGTCAAGAATCATATTCCCAATCAAGCATTCTAGTTGGGTTGCCAACTTAGTTCGATCGAGAAAAGAAGAGTGGAGAGATCAAATTGTGTGTTGACTTAAGAGACTTGAATAGAGCATCTCTCAAGGACCATTACCCACTCCCTTCTATGGAGCAAATTTTGCAAGTTGTGGCTGGCTCCAGAGGTTTTCACTACTTGATGGCTACTTGGCTCTACAATCATATTATGGTGAAGGAAGAAGATCAGTTCAAGACAGCCTTCACAACCAAATGGGGAACTTATGCATACGGAAAATGCCATTTGGGTTTCAACACACTGGAGCTACCTTCAAAGAGCAATGCACATGGCGTTCAAAGGTTTGATTAACAATGTGGTGCTAATATACCTTGATGATATCATTGTTTTTTCAAAGAATGTAGCAAACCACCTCTCTCATTTGAGAGAATTCTTCCAAATGTGCGGGAGATTTGGAGTGTCTTTGAATCCTACGAAGTGTATCTTCCTAGCACATGAAGGAAAGCTCCTTGGCCATATTGTCTCCAAAGAAGGATTATCAATTGATCTAGAGAGGGTTGAAGCCATAAGAGCACTACCATTGCCAAGCCACAAGAAGGCCCTTTAGAGTTTCTTGGGGAGAATAAACTTTGTTCGAGAGGTTTGTCCCAGTTTTGCAGCCCTTGTCAAACCTATCACCAAAATGTTAAAGAAAACCATGGCTTTCAAGTGGACAGCAGAAGCAAGGAGAGTTTTGAAGCAATCAAAGAAGCCATCTCCCAAGCACCAACTCTCATCAACCCGGATTTCTCCAAGGATTTCATCCTCTATGCATTTGGAGGTAATGATACAATTTCTACCATTTTGGTACAACAGAACAAGGACAACGATGAACAGCCAATTGCTTTCTTCATCCAGAGCCTAGATGACTATGAGGTGAGGTATTCTTTTATTGAGAAGCATGTGCTTGCAGTAATCAGAAGCTTGAAGAAATTCAAGCATTTAGTCTCAAACAACAAAGTCCAGTTGCTAGTCTCTCATGCTGGGGTTAAAGACTTCCTCCTCAACAAGGATTTGAATGAGAAAAGGGCAGGTTGGATCACTCGTGTCATGGAGTATGACATTGAGATCAAGGTCACCAAGCTGGTAAGAGGAAAAGGATTGTGTGAGCAGCTGATTTTGGGGAAGCAAAAAGAAGTATGCAATGAAGAAGAGGTTGTTTGTGATTCAAGACAGCCATGAGCCAAGTGGCACTCAAGGCGAAAATAATGTTTTCCCCACTCCTTGCTGGACCCAAGGTATAATACACTTCCTAAGCATAGGTGTATGCCCTCCGGAGATGAACAAGACCCAAAGAAGACATTTCAGATTGCAGGCCGTCCCATATGCCATTGTTGATGGAGTCTTTCTTTGAGATGCATTAGCACAAATCAGATTCATAGGGTGTTGGAAGAGTTCCATGGTGGACCAGCTGGTGGTCATTTTTCACCAAGAGTGTGACTCTAAAAATCATGAGGGCTGGTTATTATTGGCCCAAGATTTTCAGTGATTGCTTTGCGTGGATCAAAAGGTGCAAGAATTGTGCATTCTTCATAGGTAAAGAGAGGCTTGCTGCCCTTCCATTGCATCAATTTCAGTTGACTAGCCATTCATGCAATGGGGTTTAGACTTCATTGAGTCATTAATCCCAATTCAAGCCAAGGGCATAAGTGGATTTTTGACCACGGACTACTTCACCAAGTGGTCAAGCGGTAGCACTCAAGGAAGCAAATGGGTCTAGCATCTGGAGACTTCTATGAGGGGATAGTAACCAGATTTGGCATACCTACTACAATAATCTCAGATAATGCATTAGCATTCATTGGATCCAAGGTGACTGAGTGGGCTATCAAGAACGGGATCTACCTAAGTACTTCATCAAACTACTACCCTCAGGGTAATGGCCAGGCTGAATCTACAAACAAGAACTTGTTGAAGATGGTTAGGAGGACTCTTGATGAGAATCAGAGGTCTTGGCATACCAAACTGAAATCAGCCTTATGGGCTGATAGGATAACTCCCAAGAGATCCACAGGTAACTCTCCATTCAGGCTTGTTTATGGAAGAGAGGCAATCTTGCCCATGTCACTTGAGTTGCCAACATTGGAACTCATGAAGCAATTAGAGTTGCTAGAGTTTGGGCCCATGGAGGTGAGATATGTAGAGTTGATGGAGCTCCAAGAGATCAGAGATCAGGCATCCCAAGCAATGGAGAAGGATCAAGCTTTGATCAAGAAGACCTTTGATAGGAAGGCCAAGAGTAGATCTTTCCAAGTTGGAGATCTAGTGTTAAAATGGGATGCAGATAGAGCAAAACCAGGAAGGCATTCAAAATTTGATGCCATTTGGAGTGGCCCATACATGGTCACAAAGTGTAAGGACAACAATGCCTTCCAATTGTCTTCATTGGATGGCGAAGAACTGCAGATTCCAGTCAATGGAATCTATCTAAAGCATTGCTACTAGAGGGAAATTCTCCACCTTGTAAATATTAGCTTAGGTTTTCATTCCTCCAAGTTCTTGTGCACATTGTTTTGTTGTAGGTTTTTTTGCTTTCCCTAAGTGATTTGGCACAACTTGTTGCTCTGGGAATGTGTTTGCAAGCCTTACTCCATCGGCTGATTTTCCATGTTCCTCTTTGCAATGTTCTAGTCATTTGGGGTATTAAACGAGAGAATCAAGTGACTCCATGCCCAACAGTTGCTTCAGACTGGCCCGGTAACTTCATCCAGCGGGGAAGATGACCCCTACGAGTCACCAAAATTGTTATCCCAAATGTGCCCCCCTGCTCATTTTGTGGCTAACTCCTTTACATCTTTCCTTCTCTTGTGCCTCGAGTCAGAATATTTTGTTTTCCAGGCACTCAAAACCTTTTGAAAATGGAACCATTGGATAGAGCTCTCTCTCGGCTTTCCGAAAGGTAAATTTTTCCTCCTAACTCATATTTTTCAAGTTATGGCTCATGGAGTTTTGGTGGGAAATTTTTCCGTAGAAGGCCCGCAACCAATCGGGGAGATGCCACGTGTCCAAGGGCAAAAAAACACCAAGTGACTCGAAGGAAAAATGGTCGTCGGGAAGGGCCCGCGCCCAATTAGAATGTGCCATGTGGCACCTAGAGTGGGGAGCATGGGGAAAATTTGAAAAATGTTCCAAAGACCAAACGGTTAAAAATCAAACTTTTTGCCCGCCGATCCGATTTTGGCTGTTTTTGCCCTAAATCTTTAAATGGCCATAACTTTCGATCCAGAGCTCAGATTTTCACGTTCTTTATATCAATGGAAAGCTGGTGAAATTCTCTAAAGGATTCTGTGGTAAATGTTGAATTTTGGTTCAGTTTGGAGAGATAAAATCAAAAACACTTCTGGCACGTGGTAATGGCTAGAAATGACATTTCAACAACTAGTTTTAATGCAGAATGGCTCGCATTCTTCTTTAGCATGGTCAAAAATGTCAGGGTATGGGTTTGTAAGGACCTCCATTATGCTTTTAATGCATTTTGGTCAATGAGGAATGGCTCCCATGTGTTTTCACATTTTCTCTCTCTGGGCTCGACCCATGCACCTTTGAAAAAGCTAGATTTGGCTCATTTTTTGAGGTTTGAACACTTTTTACACAGTAAATTTCTGTTTTCATCTTTAGCAAGTAATTTTAGAAGTATCAGACCATCCAGGGATTATGAATGAGGCCTTTTTGCCTCTTTGGTGTTGGAATGCAAGGATTTTTATGTTGAAAATCACAATGCGGAGCTCTGTGAATGCTTTCGATCCTTTGCATGTGTTGTTTGTTTCATTTCAAACCTTTGATTACAACTTATCAACTGTGCATGATGTTTTATGCTGCAATTTATGATTTGTGTCTATTTTCATGAGAAAAAATGTTCACCACTCCTTTGGTGTATCACCCTTATCGAGTTTAGTTTTAATTTTTGCATTTATTATCCTGTCTCCTTGCAAATTAGGATAAAATTAGGATCGAACCTCTGCGGTTGTGCAAATAATAGATCTAATAGAGGAGTTTGAGGAACCAACCTCTAATTTGGAGATTCCTCTCTCATCTTGCAAGTCCCACACTGAGAGAGGTTTGATGTTGTGCAATCACACTTTGGATGCCCTAAACGTCAACTTAGATCCTTGATTTGCATCCGGGTGCTGCTGATTTGCAACAACAGAACCCTTGAAAAAGGATTTATCCATCATGGAAGATATCTTGAACACTATAAAGAAGAAACCTCAAGAATCATTTCCTCATGGTGTTGATTTAGCGATAGATTGTTATTTGATGCCCCTTGTTGAGGGTCACATACCTATCAAGTTAATTGAAGTTGTTCTTCCAATCTTAATGGAAGATGTAAATGAGGCATGAAAGGTAATGGATAGGAAATTGAAAGGCTCTAAATCTAAACCTTTCATTTCCTCGGACATGGCATGAGCTCTTTCCTATTAGATGCTCTCATTGTTACATCCGGGATATAGTCTTGTCATGTTACTACTTGATCAATTGTTGTTGTCGTGAATGCATTGTCTATTAGATGTTTTATAGATGTAGGGTTTTTCGTTTTAGGCTTTATTCTAGGAAGAATGTTTTCTTCTATTGGGATGATATGTTTTATCTCGATTTTGATCTCTTTTTAAATGTTGAATGTGTAAAATATGTCTTTACTGAGTCTTATTGTACAAGGGTATTATCCCCTTCAAAAAAATATTTTCCAATAACAAAAAAAAATTGAAGCACTAATATTTTTCCTAACATTCTTTAAGGAGGCCTAGAATCCTATCACGTGTCTATCTAATTTCCAATTATGGGCATCGAGGCTTCTTTTGCATACCTTTATACTCTGGTGCTTGGAATTAGTGACACTTGGCCACTCCTTATTTGTTGCAACTTAACAAAAGGTTTAGCGGAGTATTTTAGTAGTTTCCAAATATGGATTTGTTCCATACACATTAAAACAATATTTTCCTAAGAAAATTATAATTAAGTTATCTATAGTCCAAATTAATTTAGGTGTAAACTAATAATTTTTATAAAATGATGTCCTTTAATCTTTTGCAACATCGAAATGCTTCACCTGTGATGTTATATAACACCAAAAAAATTACTCGACAAAGCCCAAGACCAATACAAGTTAAAATAGAAAAAATTAGGGAATAATTTTATTTTTTAAAGTAAAGCTAGTTGTAAAGCTTAGGTTAATCCTTGATTAACAAAAAGCGTTTTAAATGCAAAAAAATGATAATATTTCATCTTCAGTTCATTTTAAAACTTCATTCCAATAATCCTTAATTGATTTAATAATGTGGTTCAAAAGTTATTTCACAATTTATTCTATTAGGGTTCATTTTAAGAGACCTCTTAGAAATCGGAGGTGGAAAATACCTGACAAATATCCTCGAAACCGGTTTCACGGGAAGGCAAAATTTTTGGGTGTCCAGCAACAAAATTTTCACTTGATTTTTAAGAGGTATGATAGAAGGCTGGGGACACGCAACATGATATTTTTGTCATGCGTCAACAAGGTGGTTGATGCACGTCAACAAATCTCACTAACACACGTCAACGACCTTGTTGACACATGTCAATGAGCCTCGGCCGACATGTGTCAACCACCTTGTTAAGCAGCGTGTTAGCAAAGGTGGTTCACGTGCATCAACGAGGCTCATTGAAACACGTCAACAAGGTCGTTGATGCACATCAGTGAGGTAAGTTGATGTGTGACAATAAATCTTTTCCGCTCGTTTTGGCCTCGCCTCTCGGTCACATGAGAACAAAATCTCCGTGTCACGAGTCAAAAACTCTCTGTCACATGTCTACTTCCTCCACACTCTGTCAGACATCAATAAACTCTCCATTTCACACATCAACAAACTCTCCATGTTGCATGTCAACAAACTCTATGTCGCTCGTCTGCAGCCTCCGCCCTCTTGTCACGTGTCTATAGCCTCTGCCCCTCATTGCGCATTTATTGTACTTGATAATACATATGCCCCCAGGTGGTATGAGTGATCTAGTAGTGTTCTACTTGGTGAATAATCTAGGATTATATAGGGGATAGTTTCAAGGGTAGGTAAAGTGACCCTAAAAAAATTAAAGCTGTAATTTTTAAGCTAACGAGTCAGCGACCGTCTGCTAGAAAATTCACCTTTTCAAATTTTTCAAAAATAGAATATTCGCCATATTACAAATATTTGCCACTAAAATTATCACGATTAAGTGCTAAGTCTAATTTTCTCTTCCATTAAAATAGTACTATTAAATTAATTTCGTAATTATATGTATTTTCTAATATACTAAGGGAATGACTCTACTTTAGTTATCATAAGGACATATGACTTTTATTTTTAAAGTTACCAAATAAAACAATATGGAAAGCAAATAAAGCTAACTCTACACCACTCAATTGGCCCCATTCAAATTTGACCCATACATTTAATTTAACATAATTTCACCTTCCCCTAACCTAACTTTTATAGAGAACATTCCTAGTCATTGGATGGGATCAATCTAATCCATTGGATATAAGGATTCCAAAATATGCCTAATAATCTTTATGGAGGTCTTTTATTCATCCATTGACTTATTTTCGTCACTTTGTTTTGGAAGTTTAGGGAAGGGGGAAGAGAAGGAAGCCATGGAAGAGGAAGATGGATCTTGGGGATGGATACACACCCCATGTTTATTTCATTTTTTTCTTATTACTTTATTCCATCCTCTCCTAGGGTTTGGTTGTAAATTCCATTATTTGTTATAAACTTGATTCAATGAAAATACACATTTGGGTATATAGCATTTTCCCAATAGATCTAGTTTTGTTTTGCAATATATATAATCTTTTTCTTTTGAGTTTATATACTTGTGTATATTTCTCTTCATATACATACATACATACATATATACACACACACACACACTTGGGTGTCTGTGTTTATATATACATATATAAATACAAATCTTTATATATATATAATTAAATCCCGATTAGATATATATCAGTTAGTATTATTAGCTATATATATATTCATACTTATTTATAAATAATATTTAAGGATTAACGTGGTTATGGTTTAGTAATTTCTGTGCTACGTTTGATATTGAAATTGAGTATTGTAAGAGTCGTGGCGAAATTTAATAGGGAAGGGTTTTGTTTAGTTTTGGTGGGGGCTCAGCACCCACCCAATTTTTTGTTTTATTAATATTTGGTGGGTTGGGGAGGGGCACCAGCCCCTCCCCAACCCAAACTAGTGCCCCCTCCCAACCCACTATTCAAAACACAAAGCAAAGTCGATTCGGCTATTATAACATGGCACCCTAATACTGATAAACCTTGACCGATTTTGACAATATATATATATATATATATATATATATATATATATATATATATATATATATATATATAATGACACTAATTTATTTGTAATAAACAAATTATATGTATAATATATTATATATATAATTTTAATAATAAATTCATATAATTAGATATATTTTGATTATAAATGAATATGGAGATTCTCATAATTTGATTTAATTAAATCATCAAAAACAAGTCATTTAGAGTACAATAAAACAAATCAAGAACAATAATTGTTTTTTTAATTACTCATAAGAGAGAATGGCGTTGAACAACTAATAACATTACTTATTCATTTCTAAGTAATTTGCAAGGAGGTGATATTATTAATTTTTTTCTTCCATTTTAAGGATTTCCATAAATTACTTTCTTTCCTTATACTTGACTAAAATGCATCTATATCTTGATTCTTTCCATATATCCTTCATTCAACAAAATAAGAGTAATTATTTCTTTTCTTCCTTCAAAAATTAAATAGCAACCATTTCACAAAGCAAGCACAATTTAACAAGATTGTCATCTCTTCAAAAAAGATACAACATATCACATTTTGGGGATAATGAAATAGTTTCAATTGAGTGATATACATTTCCATTTCAATCCATATCAAGTTTCTATTCCTTTTAACCAATGTAAAAATTGTAGTTTCCTTTCACAAAATGAACATTTTTGAAATCATAAGTTTCTCATACAAACACTCTTAAAAGAGTTTACAAAATAAAGGAATTTCCATGTAAAATACAACTTTCTTACAAGCATACAATTTTTACACTCTTCCATTCAAAGTGGGAATAATGGAATGAACAAATAACCACGTAAAATTTTATAACAAGTCCAAAATACAAGTCTTCTATTTGCATGTCTTCTTCCCAAATGTAGGTCCAATTTAGCACTATCCATTCTTTCACAACAAGGGTCACAATACAAAGGAATATGGAGTAGGCAACGCGCTCTCGCCCAACCCTTAATCCATTAAAATGAGAATCCATCCCCTTAATGCCCCAGGCCAACCAAGGAACCATGAGAGATCTTGAGCAACATTTGACAACTCTTAAACAATTGTAGCTTCCACAAACAATATACATTAAAAATATTCAACACAACCAAAATGACATATTCAACAAGTTTACAACTTTTAAAAAAACACATAGGTTTGAAAACAAACTAAATGGAGCAAGGACTATGGGAAACCATGTATCTTTATGCCTCCCAAGTGAAGTGTGAGTTTCACCCTAAGCCTCCAAGTGGAAAAAACAAACAACACAAAATCCTTATCTCTCCCTTGCAAGTATGAAACAATATAACTATGATTTCATTTTCACTCCCTATAGGTGAAACTCCTAATCACACTCCCACCAAATGAATGCCTCACAAAACTCAATTTCCCCTCTCCAATGGTCCCATAATTCCATCTCCCATAACCAAACTAAGGCATGATACCCAACCACACACAACCACATGCACAAAAACTAAAAACTTAACAAACACAATATTTCCACATCAACAAACATAATAAACAAAAAAAAATGGTGGAGAGCATACCTCTCCATCAATCTCCAAGAAAACTTCACTTCATAGATCTTTCACACCTTCAAGCCAAGCAAAATCCCAGCAACTCCAATAAGCTCCCCAGATCCAAAAGTGCACAAGAAGAAAAATGAACAAGTAACCCCCATTCCAACAAAATCCATCAATAAATAGAAATGGAATGTGAGGATGATGAGGTGGCTCCATGTAGGATGTCACTTCATCATTCCTCCATTCCCACACTCAAGTCAACACACCATGCCCAAGACAATAAATGAGCATGTAAGAACTATGAAAACCCACATGGCACACAAACTTGCACACCATGCCTTCTAAGGACAAAATTTATTGTGACAAGAAGAAGGTGCAATTATTTTCACCCTTTACACTCAAAAATGATAAATAAGTCAAAAATAAACTCCCCAACCCATAGGTAGGGTTGTTGGGTAAATTTAAGAGGCATGGGACAAGCTTAGCTTGTCCCACAAGCCTCCAAAAAGGCCTCCCAAGTCAAAATATGAATTTTTAAGTTGGGGTGGAGTAAAACACACACAAAATAACATAAATATTACTTATAACAAGCACCATCTTATCCCATAATTACCCATTTGTCACATCTTTATTCTAGTTAACCAAATAAGAATGGTTAGCCTAATTAAGACACATTATTACATGCTAATAAAGTGACAACAATTTCAAAAATTAAAATACATAAATCAAAATTAAAGCACATAAAAATTAAAAGAAAAGGGAAAACATATCACCCCATGGCCACACATGTGAGGTCACCCCCATGGGAAACCTCCTAGATAGTCATACAGAAATACCACACAATAATATTACATAAGTTCTCAAATTTTAGCCACATTTATCAACATCCAACATATTTATGTGGTTGGTCCCCTTTTCCCTTTCGATGTATGTGATAAAATGTCCTGTAACACAATAAAATACCTCTCTAGCCTTTCGGCCATATTAACAACATCGAGACAATATACATATAAAATCAATAATCATAATTCAAATATAGCAATTATATTATCCATCATCATACAATTAATTTGATTTTGGAATTCATAAAAATCATAATTATATTCAAAACATCCAACATATGCCATGCATCTAAATTACGACATGTTAGGATAAAAATTAGAATATCGCTAATCAACATATATAACTATCTGTCATCACCATCTAGTGCATCATAATACAAATGTAAACCACATAATGTTAATAGTATAAATATCTACATATTCCATCATCTACTAATCACAATATAATACTCAAATGTCTAAGCATCAACCCAATATCACAAATCAACATATATAACTATCTATCATCACCATCTAGTGCATCATAATAAAAATGTAAACCACATAATGTCAATAGTATAAATATCTACATAGTCCATCATCTATTGATCAAAATATAATACTCAAATGTCTAAGCATCAACCCAATAATAACAATATCAAAATGAAATAATCGAAGTGGAGTTGGCACTACTAATGCGTTACCATATATAAATACTAATATTTTATGTATACGTGATGTGAAGTATGATTTTACTAAATTATTTTAAATATTCTACATCATTCAATATATTAAGATCAACGACGCATGATTTATCCCGGGGAAAAGGCCCGACACACTCACATTTTGATTGGAAGTTGCGAGAATGGGCCTAGTGAAGTGACACCTCTCATGCCTTGAATGTAATTTGAATAGAGACTAAATTTAATGTCTACAGTGAAAGACATAATAATTTATAATGATGTGCTTCTACTTATTAGGTGATATTTAATGTACATTGCATTCTTGAAGGAATACCGGCATACTAAAACCGAAAGGTGAATAGATTAATAGAAGTTGTGTTTTGTGTAAAACTCAAAATATTCATTTTTATGAGTAAGTGTCATCCTATATCTGATTCTTTAATTATTATTTTATAAGTATCACTTTGTATAAGCATTTACTTTGAAATATTTCAATATAAGGGTTTACAAATTAGGGTTGAGGGTTTCTAGAATAAAAAATTCCAAGCATGTCTACTTCCATAGGAGCCCAAAATAAAACCCCAATTTCATACGCCAAACTTCTTAAAACCCTTTGTTTAACTAATGAATGGGACCCATATATCATAAAAAAACTTACATATTATGTGAACATTAGTTACAAATTTTCATTATAGATTGGACCCATCTATCATAGACAATCTTACAAATTACATCAAAACTAGTTTCAAATTTTCACATGAAATACAAAGTGAAATTGCAATTGACACCGAGTAGAAACATCGCCCTATTGTGCATTAATACATTTGAGATTGTGTAAGCATTCCTCACTTGGAAAATTTGAATGGATATATTAGAAAGTGTATGTACAATATAATTTTAGAAGATGATTTCTATTTGTGTGAGTTATAATATTATTATAAAAATTAGTTTAGAAAATGTTACAAACTAAGGCATCCTTACTTTATTACATAATTTTAAATATTATTGAATTATCTATTATTATATATTATACAAATTATCATTTTGAAAATTTATCTTGTAGAGTTGTTTTTTTCGGTGGGAGAGCAACATTTTCTCATACTTACAATAAAATTTGAATGGATTGCATCGAATGGAATAATTTCTAGTATACGTGTTTTAACCATGCATTCGCTAATGTTAATGGACATTCTTCTTTCTATTGAGATATTGAATAAATTTGATTTTCCATTATCAAAGTCCCAATATCTTGTGGCATTAACTATTTCCTAGTTTATGAAATGAATGATTTCCAAATGATTACATGATAATAAAATTTTATACTCAAACTCAATTAACAATTAATTATCTTCTAGAAGCACTAAAATTGATAACATATTACCTAATAGTTTTTATATTCTTGAAGGATGAACAAGAAAATGTATATTTAGCTTCAATTATGGAGTGTTACATGAAATAAAACATTTCTTTTACAAGAGAAGATGATTCAAAGTACATCATTTCTCATGTCGATATTTGTCTAAAAGAACTAAGTTGGGAGTTCTTTAAATCCTAGGACATGCAAACATGTTGTAGGACATTATATTTCAATGCTACAACAAGAGGTTTATGTTTACTCTTCAAATATGGAGATGGTATAATTGTTTCCTATCATAAATAGATAAAATATGCCATAAAGAAAGTTCTAATGGAACCGATATTACTATAAAGTAGAAATACTATATTGTAAATTATTTGTAAGGGAATCAAGGTGTTATGATCTACTTTTTAGACACTCTATTTTTTGTTATCTATTTAAATTTACCCTTATTCTTTCATGGTCTCATTTTAATAAATACATACACAAATACACCTAACTTCATTGATGAATCCCCTTTGGCATATTTATCACACCACTCATGTATACTTTCTTGTTATATGTAGCATGATGTTTTTTATCATTTACATGACATTTTCTTACATTATTATTATTTCCTTAGACACCAAATTGTGAAGTATAATATAAATGAGAATCATTACTCTAGAAAACATCCCCATGATCACGCAAAATTATAAAATAACTATGTAGATTATATATTATTGGAAAAATAATAACCTTATTAAGTGTGTAGTTATTTAATGTTATGGATTTGATTTAATACTCATGATCACATAAAAATTTTCTAATTGAAAAGGGATACATCATTGCAGATGAGACATTATAATGAACAAAGTAGAGTAAGGCATATTCATAAAAATTATATAAGAACTCAATTATTTTAATTTATTATAGAAAAAAGGGCTACATTGCAGATGGACATTATAATGAACAAAATATAACAAGGCATATGCATAAAAATTCTATACGAACTCAAAAAAAAAAATTTAAAGGAATAAATATCATCAATAGTACATTTTATCTGAAAATATCATCTATTTAATATAACACATTATTAATTGATTTATCATATTTCAATTAAATCCCTCTTTCAAAATTCCAAATTGAAGGTATTACCTAGTTACATATATTAATAAGCTTGGCTATATACGCATAAATGAAATTAACTAAGGTAAATAATAATGTAAATATTAATTGTTTGAGATATCATATGATATAATGCTCTCAAAGATTCTCTTGATGAAACCTAAACCTAGCAATTTCTCTACACAGGAATGCTACTCTTCACAATCGTGACAAATCTAGTTTGTTGGATGGCATAGTAACCCCTCCTATTCACAATGGATTATTGCATGGTGTGGTCTCTCTTTGTGAGCAAGGAGATGTGATGTATGATTTGTAGATATTGGTGGTGCATGAGTTTCATCCAATGATAGTCTTTGGCCATGGAAACCTGGACTACTCAATTGGGTAGTTCTTATCCAGCCGACGACTTTGTCTCAACCTGAGAAAGGGAAGTGGGAAGATTAACGGTGGTGATTGTAGAAGATCTCCTATTTCCTTTCTTTTTCTACAGACCCTGAGTCATCCCACAAGTTTTTGCAGACAAGACTTCTTCAAAAAAACCCAAACACTAATTCACACAATGTTCAAGGAAATGGCATGGTGAGTTCCCCTGGTCATCGAGCTACAGTGAAGAGCCCTAATGATGTCAGGAGGAGGGATTTTCTGAAATATGTACTCATTCTGAGTGGTCATAGTCTACAAATTTCTCATTCATAGACAAGTTACAACGAACGTCTAGTACAAACACCATGGTGTTGGCTGACTGCACCCCTAGTGTGACGTTCGGTGAGGAGGTGCTTAAGTTAGAAATATTTTATCAAGATCATGTCCTGGTTTACAAATTTAATGGACTATGGCTTAGCCTTCCAGTTATCCATGAATGGATCATAAATAATTAGATTTGATTCCTTACTGGTAGGTTAGACATCTACCCCTGTAAGGGGAACTTTTATTCTTGTTTTTACTTCGATAAATTATAAGAACACATTTCTTAAAATCTATGGACATGTCGATCCTACTACCTTTTCATGAAAACTTGGTACCCATAATTTAATCCAACCATTTAATCCTTCTCTCAAAAACTAATATGGATTAGATTTCCTCACCAACCATTTCACTTTTGGGACACTCCTTGTCTTGTATCAATTGGAAACACTTCGAGTTATATATTATATATTGATTTACACACCGTTGATTTTACCTAAACTATATATGCTCGAATTCTGGTTAAGCTCGATATCTCAAAAAACCTAACTGCAAATATCAAAATTAAATTTTAAGATAGAACTTGGACTCAACATCTTTACTATGAAGGTATAATTTTCAGAATCAAAATATGTTTTTCCTTGGGACATATTTTCTTAGATTGTGTGTCGGAAAAGAGAAAAAAATGAGAGAGCCACTTGTTGGAAAAATGCTCTCTTAGAGCATTTTGCTTTTTTACTAAGGGAGAGTTGGACTCAAATTTTTATTTGGAGGATGTGGTTGAAATGGTCCCTTAAAATCCTCTTAGAGAGATTACATGTGAAGTAAATAAGGAAAACTCATATGTTGAAACTCATTCGTATAAAATTGTTGAAACAAAATTTAGCAAAGCGGATAAGAAAAATGTCCCCAATATTTTACCTTTCAAAGACATTACATATCATCGATTGATGATCTTGCGGTTTTTCCTATTGAAGATGTTTGGATGGGTGGAAAACATTACTAAGAAAGAAAAATTATCCCTCAAAATATTGTTTATCCTACCTAGTTTCCTCTTTTCACTATTGGCGGTTGTTCTTTTTTGTTTCTTATAGTGTATAAGGTTTCATATGGGATTTCAAGACTTTTTGTACATGGATATGTCCCCATTTAAAAACCATTATTTACCCATTATCAAAAAATATAATGTAAGGGTATGATTTTGAAATGTAAAAATAATGGATTAACTATATAAATAGCCTTAAGCTGGTGAAAATATGTCATAACAAAATAGATATCAATAATGTATGAGTAACACTATGGATACATTATATTTTAATAAATACACCAAAGTGATAGTAGTGTAGTTATTATTAGATTAAATTTATATAAAAATAAAAATAAAAATCATACAACCGACAACCTTCAAAACAATAATTTGTAAAATATGTAGCAAACAATTATAAATATTGGGGAGCATCATTAAATCTCACATTTGTTATATTTTAGGTGTACGGAGGAAAAAATGTGCCTTAATATCTTTCATTCCTTAATCATCCATTCTAAAAGGGTATCGAGGAAATGAGTGAGAGACACACATGAATCGACACACAACGAGATAGACTTAAAATGGTTACAATGAGCCCTAGATTGGCATATCTAGAGGGTCGTAATCCATACAATAATTCGGCTTAGGGTTTCCAAGGTCCGAGGTCAAAATAGTGAAACAAACATGTATGATGGAAAAGTGACAAGTGAGCATGGGAATCTACAAGTAACTCTTCCTCACACCCGACCTCCCGAGGTCGTGTCGAGACAACCGGTGGGGATGGATTATACGTAGGGTATGGGTAAAATAGTTAGGAAATATTATATCTTCGACATGGACTACTAGAATCTACCAATCTAAGGAAAAGAAGGCCCTCCTAACCTGAACTGGCGTGATAGATCGGTCAGCGAGGATGACTACTCGAAGGCTCCAATCAATATCGAGCTCTAGCGTGATTCGATCTTTAAGTTGTGGGATATGGGGAAAATGACCTGGGATTGTTTTGTATATATCTCCAGATAGGGTCATAGGATGGATGATGGATATGGTGGATTCTACGGGTGATTTTCCGGTCTAGTCCAAAATCCTTAGCTTTGTTAGCTGCTATATCTAACAAGGATAATTGTGTGATGATGATAGGTAGAAGTGGAGTGGATCTAAATACTAACGTGTGTAATCCAACGTCAACGTCGGATTGGCCTGTGGACTCATTTGGTTGTGGGATTTTGGATCACAACCATATATTCGTGGTTGTTGTGGACCTACTATGGTCATGTGTGGAATCAGTCCCTAATCCCTAGTATCCAATAGTCATATGCCTTTTCGGCCTCTATATTTAGAACTACAAGTTGTGCAATCTTCTCAAAGTACCTTACAGGCATTCTGGCAACCTGAATTCTTAAGCTAGTATCTATATCAGTGAGAATGTCTCCTGCGTCTGGCTGTGGGACCAAAGGGTCACAACCGAATGTTTTCTCTTTTTCAAGCCCTTCTACAGTCATGTGGATATTTGTCTAGGGTAATCTGTAGTTTGGTTGGTTTGACCAAAACATGTGTGCTTGGTCATCTTCTATGTTTAACCCTCTTAACTGTGAGTTGATCTGTTGTAAGTCTGTTGTTGTTTGGAAGACTTGGATTCTAAGATTCTGGTCTATATTGGTTATTGCTGCGACAAGATTGGGTTGAGGCATGATAGGCTCGAATATGTATTCTCTGGGCTCCCTAGGTCCCATGATTTTCATACAAAAGGAAATGATATAAAGTTAACTAATGACAAAATAAATTAACTATGCAAGATATATCTATGTATATTCCTAAATCTGATATTTATTGATAAACTACTAAACAGAATTTAAAAGAGCAATTATCTAATATATCTAGAAATTGACAACTAAACTAATAACGAAATTAAAACAAACAAAGCAGCCGAGTATAGCTACTTGTCTGTGCAGTTGTGAATCTATTCTAAGTAACCAGATAACTGATCTAATCTATTTGAAAGACTCTCGATCCTACCTCAGAAGTGAGGAGTGAATCATAGTTTTCGAAACTATCAATCCCCACAGCTTCCCTGGCAATATCGAAAGTAAAATTAACTGAAATGAAATGATTGACTACTCTACTTGATATGCTTTTAACTAGAACTTTGAAAGCTTGAACCTAGATTTTGCAGAACAGTGGCGAATCTGATGGTGTGTGGCCTTGTCCCCTCAGTGTGATTTCCTCGTTCTTTCGTGCTCACGTGGATCCAGAAAAGTGTGTAATGCTAGCATCAGCAGAAGTAGATATGAGACAATGGTAGCTTAGGATGCAGACTGAATACAATGCGAGTAGGAGAGGGATAGCGCAAGAGAACAAAGCTTGGCTTATGCAATTCCTAGCAGGATTTATTGCAAGTCATGCAACATAAAACATCCAGAACCTACAACTTTAATGGTTTCCTATTGAAAATCAAACTATCCTACTCCAATTGATTGGATGAAATAATAACAAAGCACTTGCACAAGGAGAATATGTGGCTTTCTAATAGCTAAACAACACTACCATGCATACAAAAAAATGAAACTATGAATCCTAAACAAAATTGAAAGGCTAAGCTATTGAAATGAGAAATTGAGGCAAATTTGAGGGGCCATTTTCTTGAGAACAAACTAGATATTTATAGAATCCCATTTACCCAAAGGTGAAAACCAAATTGATCTCTTAAACCATAAACAATGCCAAAACACTATTCCAACGAACCAGAATCATAAATACAAGCAAAGGCGGTGAAAAAAGATGGTAAACATTGAAAATTGACACGAGTCGTGTTAAAATGAGCATTCTAGAAAATGCATGAAGGACCGTCGACCGAGCGGGGTGGTGGTTACGGGATCGCTGCCGTGCGGTGTGGCGATTTCATCCTTTGAAGACCAAAAAGCAAAGAAAAGGAGGAGAAAGGAAAAAGCAAAGCACACAAGGGCTAAGTGGGGTATGTAGGATGTTAACGGATACTTGGAGAACTTTTCGGATCTCAAACACCTTGCGAGGAGACCTGTATCATCATTGGGGCACGTGTAACATTGTTTCAGCGGTGCAGTACCCTAAAATTTTGGGTACGTACATATTGCCCCCTCAGAGAAGCGTTTTAGCCATTTTTGAGGTGTAAAATGGTGGGTCTGAGTATGGCAGTCCCGAAATGGGAAATAAGAAATTATACCTGATACACCCATGTGTCGAAGAGACACCATCCAAAATTCCCTCTACCTGCAAAATGAAAAGGAGGACTTAAGTGCTAGATAGACAAAATAGATCAGAAAATAAATAATAAAATAATATGAAATGAGGACATACCATTTGTGTAGGGATAGGAACTTACCTCTTTCGGTGCTCCAAACCTATGAAAAGGGCATTCAAAACAAGTCAGGTTGTTATATATGTAAAAGTGGGCCCATTTTCCTATTCATTTGCGCGTGTTGATTTGGTTGATTTTGAGCTCTGGGACCCACGGTGATGGTTTCTCACGTGAGTATAGTCAAAATGTTCAGGACGAGATCATGATCATGCCTCCACGAGTGGAACACCGACCCGCGAGATCACAGGTTAGTTTTTCTCGATTTACCATTTTTGCCCCCAAAATATTAAAATGGTGAAATCTTTGTCATGGGGGGATTATTTTTGAAAATGTTAGTTTTAATAGAGTCAACTAGGGGGGGCGCCTACTGGGTAGGCTTTGTTTGAGTCAAAATGGTCTTTATTTTGTGTTTTTAGCCACTTTTAGGGCACATGACCCATGTGGGTTTTGGGACATGACCGCCACCCTGAGTAGGGTGGCGGTTACGAGACCGCCGCCCTGATCAGGGTGGCGGTTACAAGACCGCCACCTTTAAGGCGGTGATTACGGAACCGCCGCCCTGCTCAGGGTGGTGGTTCTACACAAAATGCATAAATAATACTTATTTGAATTTGTTTTTGCATTTTTAGCATCCTTTCCTGCTTTCATGATTTTTCTAATGTCACTTGGATACTAACTTACTCTGTTTTGTGTGTTTTTGGGTGTATGTAGGCGAAGGAGGAGTATATCCGATGGATTCGGGAGAGGGAGTGTGATTGGCTTCGGCAGTATTGGATGCCCTTTCTCAGGATGAGCAGGACACTCTTCAGAGGGCCGGTATACTGCGTATTTCACGGGTCCCGCATGTTGCACCGTCTAGTCACATACTTTGTGACTTATTTTCATATTGGGATGCAGATCGGAACACTTTCCAATTACCAGGGGTTCGGGGTGAGTGGACCATTACTTTGGAGGAATTTTACTGTATCTTGGGGTCCCGATTATGGGAGATGGCCAACTCTTGAGACAGCAGGTCACGGGCTCGAAAGACACGGTGGGCCTCATATATGGGAGATGCAGTTATCTCCATTGGTTTGAAGAAGGGGGTGAGGGTCCGATCTATTCCTAGCCTGCCTATCCCCTTGATTTGTCAGGCCATTATGGGGATCCTTGCCTTGAGATTGATCGAGGACAAGGGAGGAGACACCTTACTGTATTGCTGCTCCCCCATCATTACACAGATTGAGGGACATGGCCGGATTTACGCCTGGGGTGCCGACATTCTTGGGACAACCTATCATGATTTGTACCAGGTGGTCCACTTACAGGGGCAGTCATTAACTCATCTGACCCTAGTTATGAGCTGGTTCTACGAGCATTTCATCCCTTATGGGAGACGTGTAGAGGTGGTAGATCCCAGAGCTGTGAGGGGAGCCAGATGAACAGACATGTTGGTGCTTAGAGCACCTCACCAGCCAGTTGCCTCCTTGACCACTGATGACATGGAGGCCACACCTTATCAGGCCATGGCAGGTTTATGGGGCGAGGAGGCTCTTACTTTGATTTCTTGCTCCACCACAGGGCAGCTTGTTGACAGGATGGGGAGGGTGGAGATACATCCGTTTGGTTGAGTGCCCCAGCAGTTTGGCCTTCCGTACGTGGGTATGCTTCCCAGTGGTACCAGTATATAGATCAGTCCGGGAGGCTAGAGGAGGTCCTAGAGGCCGGGTTGGATAGTTGTTACTCCTGGTGTCCCCATTGCAGCTAGGAGGGTAGTACGAGCTCGAGGGAGAGCTGGTGCTCCTCAGGCACCCTTGCTTCAGATTACCACTGGTCCCACCCATAGTAGTGATGACCCCATTGACATAGACTTTGAGTCCGAGGAGTTCAAAGGGGGGGAGACAGAGGAGGAGACCGAGGCTGAGGTCAGTGAGTCAGGTGGAGAGGAGGATAGCGATCCTGAGTGGCATGATACTCAGGATATTTTACAGGCAGAGAGGGTGGAGCAGAGTGCAGAGAGGGTGACCCTAGCTTCAGAGGAGCCACTCTCTTAGGGCTTGGGCAGAGAGGATGAGTCCGTAGTAGGACGTTATGTGGCCCCAGGCATAGGAGGAGTGCACCAGTCAGCGGCGGCATCTATGGCAGGTGCTGACCCTAGAGATCCATCTTGGAGGCCTGGAGATCGAGTGAGTTATCATCCTTACTTCTAATGTTTGTTTCTAGTTAGAATTGCCTTAGTTGCTATCTCTCCTTTTGTTTACATTTGTTTCTATCTCTTGATTATTTCTAATCAAGTTTTTCTCCTTTGCTTGTAGAGACTGCTGATGAGTGGCAAGACCTGATTCGCGTGTATGCACTGATACCTTGATGATCCCTATGGAGAAGACCGTGTAGAGATATCCGTGGATGCGGGGAGCCCCTCAAGTGTGCCAGCAGCATACCGACATTTTTACCCCTATCTAGCATGTGGCCAGGATGGTGTCTACCCTCCGTACCGAGTTGGTAGGATACAGGACAGCAGAGCACCTAATGAGGAGTCACTCTCATGGCGAGACCGTAGCTGCTCCTTGGGATCATGAGCCCTCTGTGCACTCAGAGCGCCGGCGCAGCCAAAGTCCTAGATGAGGGCATGCACCTTTGGAGGGATCTCATAGGGGTTGAGAGGCCATTAGCTCTCGTAGATCATTAGTATGATGTTTTTGTATTTCTTGGGCTCTTTGAGCATTTTGACCATGCTTAGCACATGATGGCATTATACAGAATTTGATTATATATATATATATATATATATATATATATATATATATATATATATTCTTTTTGGATCTAGACTCTTGGTATTAATGTTCTTGTGACTCGTTTCCACATGTAAACTATGATGTTGTTTTTATATGCCTTTCAGAATGTATGTAATGGAGAACAAATGATACAAATGTTTTCTTTCTTTTTGTATTTCGTGATGCTGATGTATGATAATGTAGACACAATGTGATTTTGAACTTTAATTTCCATAAGAAATTTTTGGTACTTCATTTTTGTTTTGACAAAATGAGATGATAAACCGGTATGATGAGTAGATGAACTTGCCCCATTCCTATCTCCATGCAACTAGTAAGATGCGAGGGCTCATCACCGAGAGCTAAAAAGGGCACAAGTTGTGAAATTTGTTGAATGGTAGTGATGAGAGATAGACAAAGATTTGGTGGAACCAAATTAGGATGCTACAAACCTACTCTACTCAAGTGACTCCATAGTTTAGAATGCTACTTGCTTTGCGGTTTATCTAGACTTAGATCCGTAGATGGCCACATGGTTGACAAAATCTGGTTTTTAGGGTTTTGAACTCTCTTGGAATTTTGGACATCTGATTCATTTGTTTTTGACTCAAGATTTCAAAGGTTCATTTGAGTTGTTTGTTGACTACCTTCAACGTTTATTGTTAAGAGGACCCCCATACCCTGCCCCATGCTACTAGTCAGAAGCGTGGGCTTATCACCATGGACAAGGTACAGGTGAGTAAGGGCATTCCCATCCTTTCCCAACCCTACGTCACTAGTAAGAGACGCAAGCTTATCACCGAAGGTTGGTAGGGCAAGGAAATGTGTAAAAATAAAATTTTCTGTTTGATCTATATTTGACTTGTTTATTTGAGCAAAATGTCAGTATGTTCTTACTTCCAAAGAGATATGCATACAGGATAGATGTGACACTATGAAGCTTCTAGAACAGACCATAGGCAAGACACCTATCCTAGGGAGAAACCAAAAGTGAGAACAAGCATGCAGACCTTGGTATGGTTACCGTTAAGACTTTGTCATATCTAGCTTTGTATGGATGAAATGATTCTGAAATGGTGATGATGTTATGAAAATGAAGAAGTATGATTTGAAAGCTAATGTCAATATCATCAGAAGCTTTGTAATGAATTGCTTTGGGAATAAGTTCCTTGATCACAAGATTTGTACGAAACAAGCGGATGAAATGAACCTAACTACATGAAGATGCAATGTAGATATAATTATATAGATAGTGCTGGTCACTTATGCATAGAATCGCTTAAGGTGTAGGGAATTGACAGTTTCACCAAATTCCTCACCCTCCAGTGTGCATAAGAGATATGCACCATTTCCATAGTCCTTCATGACTTGGTATGGGCCCAACCATTTGGGCCGGAATTTCCTCCCTTCATCGATCTTTTTATTGATCCAATTGTCTAGTCTTAGAACTAGATCACCTTCGTATATGTCTCATTCATAGACCTTCTTGTTATACTACCAGCACATCCGGTCAGCATAGACTCTGTGCCACTATTCAACATCTAGCCTGGCCTCATCTAGGCTTTCTAGTTGAGAGAGACGTGCTTCTCTATAAGCTTCTTCATCCAGAATCCCTTGTAATGAGATGCGGAGACTGGGTATTTCAACCTCAAGTGGGAGAACTGCTTCCGCTCCAAATACCAGCAAGAAAGGAGTTGCTCCTATTGGTGTTCTTATTGAGGTTCGGTGGGCCCACAAGGCTGGGTATAACTTTAAATTCCTTTTTGTTTTCTTTCACTGTTTTAAGGAGAATGGCTTTCAATGTTTTGTTTGTTGCTTCAGCCTGTCCATTGGCTTGAGGGTAATACAGGGAGGCTGTATGATGGCTTATTTTAAATTTATTGCATAGCTCACAAACCTCGTCATTCTTAAAAGAAGTCCCATTATCTGTGATAATGATTTATGGGACACTTGTAAATGATCTGGTTCAAAATGAACTTGGCAATCACGGAACCTGGTACAGTGGTGAGAGGCATAGCCTCTACCCATTTGGTAAAATACTCGGTGGCCGTGATTATGAAGTTATGGCTGTCTGTAGATGAGGGAGAGAATTTCCCTATCAAATCTAGCCCCCACGTAGAAAAGGGTCATGGTGTAGCGATTGGTTGTAGAGCTTCTGTCGGAATGTGAATCTCGTGGGAGAATTCTTGGCATTTATGACACCTGTGTACAAACTCTATTACATCGTGTTCTAGAGTGGGCTAGAAATAGCCCATCCAATGTATTTTGCGGGTGGTGGCATGACCACCGAAGTGGCCTCCACATATTCCACTGTGAGATTCATGGAGAATCTTCTTGGATTCTTCTGTGTCAACACACCTTAGAAGCATTCCATTGAAAGCCTTATGATAGAGCACTTGTTCTATAATAATGTATTTAGCTACGATAATGTGTAATCGCCTTCTCTGTTGTGGTGTAGCACTTTCTAGATAGGTATGGCTCATGATATAATTAATAATATTAGTATACCAAGGACATTCAGAGATGGGAGGTCTAGTTTCGACGTAATATATGCATTCATCGGGAAAGTCCAAATCGACTAGATCACCTCCATCTAATGGGTTGTCAGCTAACCAATCTGCTATGATTTTTCCCTTAACGGACTTTTGATTTACAAAAGTTAATTCAAACTCACCCATTAAGGTCATAAAGCATCCAGCCTTTTTAGACAAGGACCCTTGCGTGAGGAAGGTTCGTAAATGGTTTATTTTTACAATGACCCTCGTTTCTTGATTTAGCATGTAATGTCTTAAGCATTTGGTTGTGAAGACTATGGCAAGGCACTCTCATTCTGCTTGCATATAGCATGTTTCATAATCGAGTAATGTGGCTTATAAAATAAATCATGTGTTCTCTCTGTGTCATCATCTTCTTGAGCCAGCATACAGGCTAGCGAGACATTGGTAGCTCGTGAATATAAGATTAAAGGGCGATCTGGTTTAGGTGGCATTAGCGTGGGTGGTGACAATAGGAAATGCTTAACTACTTTGAAAGCCTCCTTGCAGTCTTCGGTCCAATCGGTACTATACTCTTTCTTGAGTAGATTGTTGATTGGATTAATGGAAAAGCTTAAGTCTGGGATGAATCTTCGGATGGCACCGAGTTTCCCAAGAAACGACCTGATTCCAGATTCATCCGATGGTGGGATCATTTCAAGAATAGTGTGGATTTTAACTGGGTCTACGTCGATCCCTCGTGACGATATAATGTAACCTAGGAGCTTCCCTCCTATCACACCAAATATGCATTTTTCTGGGTTTAGTGTGACTCCGTATTCTATCAAACGTGAAAGAATGATACGGAGCACTTCCGGGTGATCACAGCGCTTCCTGGCCTTGGCCAACAAGTCATCTATGTAGGATTCCATGATCTTGTGAATAAGATCGTGAAATATGTATGTCATTGCCCGCTGGTATGTGGCGCTAGCGTTCTTGAGACCGAATGGCATAACAACATAGCAATAGGTTCCCCAAGGAGTTATAAATGTGGTTTTGGCTTGGTCTTGTTCGGATATTCTAATTTGATTGTATCCTGAGAATCCATCCATGAGAGACAAAATCTCAAAGCCAAGCTGTTGCGTCAACGATGACATCAATGGATGGTAATGGGAAGTCATCCTTGGGGCACGCTTTGTTAATGTCTCGGAAATCTATGCAAATGTGTATCTTCCCATTCTTTTTGAGAATGGGAATGATATTAGATATCCATTGAGAATAATCAACTGGTTTGATGAATCCTACTTGGAGGAGTTTCATTACTTCTTCCTTTACCATGAGAGCTACCTTGGGTTTCATTGGTCTCGATTTTTGTTTAACTAGCTTTGCATCTAATTTGGTGACGAGATTATGTACCGCGATGTGTGGTGCAACCCCTGTCATTTCTTTATAATTAAATGTGAAAGCCTTCTGATGTTCTTTGAGGATTCGAGTGTGTATTTCTATTTCTTCTGGAGTTAACGAAGATCCTAGTTTCAAGATCCTTGGGTCTTCCTCCGTTCCAATGTTAATATCAATTGTTTCTTCGATTAAAGAAGTATTACCTTCTTCAAACTCAGGCGGGGCTGGAGGTAATTCCAGATCGTCTCCATTCTCTACTGTGTACATGTTGAGTTCCTTTTGTGGGGGAAGCTCTATCATGGGATTTCGAAGTAGGAAGATGAATGTGGGATTAAGGATGAATCTACCTCGTGATGGGTGAGATGTAACATTGCATAGGCATTTAAGTAATCCAGAGTGGCTCTATCACTATCAACGTGGTCTAGGATAATAGAGTTGTTCTCAGCTATGTTTGTTAAAAGAGGGTTTGACATTGTTTTCACTAATGGTTTAGTACGAAGGGATACCATGAAATGGGTATCTTCTAACTCACTGTTTGGGGTGAAGCGTGACACTGAGGTTGCTATAGAATCCGTAAGAATATTTTGTTCTCGCGGGATTGCTTCAATGGATATGAAGTCAAATTCTTTGCTCAAAGTTAATACCGTTGTTTTGTAGAGCTGTAAGTGTTCAGCTCTGGTTTCATACACCTCAGAGACTTGGTTCGCTACTAATTGAGAGTCTCCTAACACCCTAAGAGTTCATTAGCTTCATACTCTGCTTCATTTTTGTACATTCAAAATTTAGTTTAAAGGCGAACAGTAGGATCTTTCCCTCAGGAGAAGTAAAGATCACACCTGCCCCAACCCCATAACGACATCTTGCTCCATCGAAATGGAGAGTCCAATATTTAGTTGGGAAGATGGACGTTGGGACATTCACTACGTCAATTTTTTCTGCTTCGGTTACTTCTACCATGCAGAGATCCTCTGCTGGAAGAGCACCAACACCTAGGGTATATCCCATACCTATAGAATCAAATGGTAGGAAAATTGGTAGATCCTGCTCTAGTAAGTTGAAAATCTTCGCAGTAGTTCCTAATGATACTGCTTCTACAATGTTAGTCTCATCCTTGAGGGCTGGGATAACTTTGACTAGGCTCATAGTCTCAAGATCTGTTGTAGGTACCAACTTTTCTTCTGGTTTCACATCGGTTGGTTTATTAAGTTGGTTTGTTGGGAGTTCAAACTCAGAGTGAATGCCCGGTCTTTTCTTTAAGTCAGCTAGGTGTATATTGAATGGTTTTGGATCACCTTTGGCTACGAATACCTTTCCTAAGTGCAAGAACCTTACTTCTTGAAATAACATAGAAGGGATTGCCTTCATACGGTGTATCCATGGTTGGCCGAGGATCATATTATAATTGGTTTCCCGATCTATAATATAAAACTCAGTCAGGATTGTTTTGGGTCCTAAGGTAACTGGTAGTGTTATAGTTCCAATCGAAGTGGCCTTAAGGCTATCATAGCCTCTTAGTGTATTCCGAGTCGTGGAATAGTTTGTTTCTCCATACCCTAGCTTTTGAAGGAAAGAGAAGGGGACTATGTTAACTGCTGCCCCATCATCAACCATTGCGTGTTTAACGTAATTGTTATAAACCCACACTTGCAAATGTAAGGCCAGATCACCTCTGCGTGCAATCTCAGTGTCTGTTGGCATTTTGTTTATTTCAAATATAAACTCGGTATCCCTCTCCGGCTGCCCCGGAGGGTAGATATCAAAGTCTATATGGTTTACCTATGTTTCGGGAGGTGGAGTGATGTTAATTAAATGACCTAACCCTAATGCCTCTAAAAGAGCAGCCCTGTGGGTAGGAGAGTTCCTCAGCAAATCCAAAAAGGAGATGTGAGAGAAGGTTTTTGTTAGGTCATTAATCAGATCATAGGCACCTACGGGTTTCACTAATATTTGTTGGATGTTATCTGTCTCTAGTGAGTAACTTGGATTTGGCTGAGAGGAATACTCTCGTGTCCTTGTTACGGCTTCCATGGGTAGTTCGGTATCTAATTCTACTAAACCGACTATCTTGGGCCATGGTTGACTTCCTAATTGTGGTGCAACAGGTGGATTTAGTGAAGTCGAGGCTTCATAATCATTATTTCCTACCATTACACCTTTGTTCGTCCCATTTGGATTTAATTTTCTGTTATTGTGACTTGGGAGTGGATCATTGAAGATCTTGAGGGGAGCATTTTGAGGGGAAACTACCCCTGTAAAAGCATTTGGTGCTGGTGACACAAGATCTACCAAGAACATATCTATGAAAAGTTATCTTTGCTCCTCTGGCAAACATTGCATGAATTTATTGTAGTCATGGCACGTTCTAGTGTCGTGGCCTCGAATCTTGTGAAAACCACAATATGAGTTAGGATTGTAATTTCTAGGTTGTTGGTTTGGCGTATATTGTGGTCCAAGATTCTGATCAAACCGCTGTCTATTAGGATTAAGGTTTTGTATTTGTTGTTTTTGGTTTTGGTTCTGATTTTGATATCTAGTTGAGTTTTGGCTTGGACCCTATGTCTGGATCCACCGTTGTTGTTGTTTTGTTGTGGATGATTAAAATCCACCGAATTGATTGTTGGGGTAAAGTTGTTTCGTTGATTGTTAACTAGCGGTGGAGTATTTAGAACATTGACCTTTTTAGCTTGGTCAGTTACCCCATCGGTTGTTGCGCCATGATTTTTGTTAAGGATTTTAGGTCCTTGATTGACATTTGTGGCAGTAGGGTAAGTCGTAGTATTCTAGTTGGGGGTGATTAACCTCCCATTTGCTCCATATGTCTTGCGACCACTATCTATTTCCGCTTGATCTATTCGGAGAGCGCTCTCAAGTACTTCATCATAAGTCCTTAGTGGGAACTTCTGGACTTCTTCCTTCACCTCTCTGCTGAGAGAATGAAGGAATAAATCACATAGCTCCATTTGGTCCATGTTTGGAGCACTGGCTGAAGAATAAAGGACTGTATGCCATCTCTGGATGAAATGAGCGACATATTCATTGTGTTCTTGTTTAATGTGCAAGAATTCCCTGATTCCTATTCTTAACAGTTTGTTCATGTCAAATGCCTTAATGAACTCTGAAACTAGTTGTTTAAATGAATGGATGGAAGCTTCAGGTATTCTGTAATACCAATCGAGGGCGATGCCCTCCAAGGTTTTGGGGAATATTTTGGCAACAACCCCATCCCAAGGAAGCAATTCTCGAATGGTCTGTAGCATAGGCCTTAATGTGTGTATTCGGGTCTCCCTCCCCTTTATATTTAGGAAAATCGGGAAGAGGTCTTGGAAGCACGATGCTTCGTATGGTGAAGTCTAAGGGCTCTTTCGAGTACTTTGAGTAAGTCCCTATCACATAGGTTTCGACCATTGATGGTGCCTGTTGAGGGGAGGAATGTGTTTACAGGGGCATAAGGAAGCCCCTGTGGTTGAGCAAGCATGCTGGGAGAGGAGAACATATCTTCTTGTGGTGACTTGGAGTACATGTTTAAGTATGAAGGAGTATTCCCCAAGAGTGGATTGTGTTGTACAAGACCGGGGGTATCATATTCTCCACCGAACGGTGTTGGAGGTGGTGGTTCTAGTTGGTGTTTGTTGCAAATACTGAGGAGGCATGCCCAACGTGCCTATTCCTGTGAGGAGGTCTACTTGGCTAGGATGATGTGGAGGATTGGAATTTCCTGCCTGCATGAATTGAGATGTTTGACTCACTTGAGCAAGTTCTAACCCTCTAACTCTTTCTACTAAAGTCGAAATGACTTCATTTGGTGAAGTCACAGTATTTTGCCTTGGTGGCATTTGTTGTATATTCTGAGGTTGTATAGGCATGTGATACCCCGCTATGAATTGATCGTTTCCTGCCAAGTTTCACCGAGGGAATTTCCTATAGGTAGTGGTATGGAGGTGTTTTCTTGAAAAGAGACCTTGGGTTGTGTTTGTAAACTTCCTATAGGTGGGTACATACTCCCAAAGCGTTGTTCATTCCTGGCGTAATGCACTGAATGTTCATCGTATAAAACTAGGTATGGACTCGATTGTCTGCTAATTTGTGGTCTAATTAGCACCTGAGGAGATGAACCAAATTCTCCTGTGAATGTCATATTGTTCGAGCCTGAAGGCTCTGTTTGTTGCGTTTGCGCAAGTTGATCCAACTCCTCTATTTGGAAAGATGAACTATATCTAGTCCTTGGAGGTGGAGCTTGTGTTGATAATTGGTTATTTGAATAGTTGTCACCCCATACTAAGAGCGAGGGTGATGACTGTCTATTTAGTTGAGTGTAGTATGCCTCAAGACCTAGGAGAGGTCTGCCATATGCATCAAATCCCGACATATTCGGGGGGTATATGAATACCCGCAGAATAATGGGAAAGAGCGAAGGTGGAAGAAAGAGGTAATAAAGAAAAGGGGAAGCACTATGTCCTTCATGTCAGTTCACCAATTTTGTTGGTGAAGCTGATGTGAAGGAAAATGATGTGGGAAAGATGAAACGTATACTAATGGGAAGAACATGTAGCAATATGACTCCGAATCAGAAGGTTGCGTGTTCGTTTCACGTTGGGTTCACCAATTTTGTATGATGGAAAAGTGACAAGCAAGCATGGGAATCTACAAGTAACTCTTCCTCGCACCCAACCTCCCGAGGTCATGCTTGGAGCCAGTGGGGATGGATTATACGTGGGGTATGGATAAACTAGTTAGGAAATCTTATATCTTCGACACACACTAATGGAATCTGTGAATCTAAGGAAAAGAAGGCCCTCCTAACCTAAACTGGTGTGATAGATCGGTCGGTGAGGATGAATACTCGAAGGCTCCAATCAATATCGAGCTCTAGCATGATTTGATCTATAGGTTATGGGATACGGGGAAAATGACCTAGGATTATTTCATATATATCTCCAGATAGGGTCATAGGATGGATGATGGATATGGTGGACTCTACGGGTGATTCTCCGGTCTAGTCCAGAAATCCTTAGCTTTGTTAGCTGCTATATCCAACAAGGATAACTGTGTGATGATGATAGGTGGAAGTGGAGTGGATCTAAATACTAATGTGTGTAATCCAAGTCAACATCGGATTGACTTGTGGACTCGTTGGGTTATGGGATTTGTGGATCACAACCATATATTCGTGGTTGTTGTGGACCTGCTATGGTCATGTGCGGAATCAGTCCCTAATCCCTAGTATCCAATAGTCGTATGCCTTTTTGGCCTCTATATTTAGAACTAAAAGTTGTGTAATCTTCTCAGAGTACCTTACAGGTGTTCTGGCAACCTGAATTCTTAAGCTAGTATCTATATCAGTGAGAATGTCTCTGCTGCTCGATCATTGTGGGACCAAAGGGTCGCAAAAGAATGTTTGCTCTTTTTTAAGCCCTTCTACAGTCATGTGGATATTTGTCTAGGGTAATCTGTAGTTTGGTTGGTTTGACCAAAACATGTGTGTTTGGTCATCTTCTATGTTTAACCCTCTTAACTGTGAGCTGATCTGTTATAAGTCTAGTGTTGTTTGGAAGACATGGATTCTAAGGTTTTGGTCTATATCAGTTATTGCAGCGACAAGATTGTGTTGAGGCAAGATAGGCTCGAATACGTATTCTCTGGGCTCTGTAGGTCCCGTGATTTTCATACAAAAGGAAATGATACGAAGTTAACTAATGACAAAATAAATTAACTATGCAAGATATATCTACGTATATTCTTAAATCTGATATTTATTGATAAACTACTAAACAGAGTTTAAAAGATAAATGATCTAATATATCTAGAAATTCAACTAAACTAATAATGAAATTAAAACAAACAAAGCGATCGAGTATAGCTACTTGTCTCATGCCATTGTGAATCTATTTTAAGTAACCAGATAACTGATCTAATCTATTTGAAAGACTCTCGATCCTACCTCAAAAGTGAGGAGTGAATCATAGTTTCTCAGAAACTATCAATCCCCACAGCTTCCCTAGCAATATCGAAAGTAAAATTAACTGAAATGAAATGATTGACTACTCTACTTGATATGCTTTTAACTAGAACTTTGAAAGCTTGAACCTGGATTTTGTAGAACAGTGGCAAATTCGATGGTGTGTGGCCTTGTCCCCTCAGTGTGATTTCCTTATTCTTTCATGCTCACATGGATCCAGAAAAGTGTGTAATTCTAGCATCACCAGAAGTAGATATGATACAATGGTAGCTTGGGATGCAAACTGAATATAATGCGAGTAGGATAGGGATAACACAAGAGAACAGAGCTTGGCTTATGTAATTCATAGTGGGATTTATTGCGAGTCATGCAACATAAAACATCTAGAACCTGAAACTATCCTATTTGACAAGTAGAACCTGTAACTTTAATGGCTTCCTACTGAAAATCAAACTATCCTACTCCAATTGATTGGATGAAATAATAACAACACTTGCACAAGGAGAATATGTGGCTTTCTAATAGCTAAACAACACTACCATGCATACAACAAATGAAACTATGAATCCTAAACAAAATTGAAAGGCTAAGCTATTGAAATGAGAAATTCAGAGGCAAATTTGAGGGGCCATTTTCTTGAGCACAAGCCAGCTATTTATAGAATCCCATTTACCCAAAGGTGAAAACCAAATTGATCTCTTAAACCATAAACAATGCCAAAACACTATTCCAGGGAACCATAATCATAAATACAAGCAAAGGTGGTGAAAAAGATGGTAAATGTTGAAAATTTACATGAGTCATGTTAAAAAGAGCATTTTGGAAAACATGTGAAGGACCACCACCCTTAGCAAGGCGGCGGTTTCGTCACTGAAGACCGAAAAGAAAAGAAAAGGAGGAGGAAGGAAAAATCAAAGCACACAGTGGCTAAGCGGGGTATGTGGGATGTTAACACATACTTGGAGAGCTTTTCCAGATCCCGAACACCTCATGAGGAGACTGTGATCATCATTGGGGCACATGTAACATTGTTCGGTGGTGCAAGACCCTACAATTTTGGGTACGTATAGAACCCTACTAAGATATCAGTAGTTGGGTGTGGGAAGATATAGATCATGCACAATATGACTAAAATAAAGATAAAGAGATTATAATGAGATGGTCATGTGTAAAAGAAGTATGTTAACTAGTATCAAAATAAATATAACACTAAGCTAACATGTCACAATGAGGAAAAGAGATGAAGTAATCTATGTAAAATGAAAAAGAAGGGTTTGAACACTCACTTGTATCTATAGGGTGGTTGTTGATGCATTTATATATTGAGAGAACTATTATGCCAAGAGAGAATTTCTATTAGATGGTGTAGGGGAATAACATTCATGTCCTATGATTTCTATATGATGACCCAATAATGCAAGGAATCATCCACGAATAAGATTTTCTAATTGAATCTAAGCAAGATGCAAGATGAACCAAGAGATATGTGAGAAAATGTGAATATGGCATAAAAGAGTAGAGAAAATGGCAGTTCAAATGTTTATGTTGTCCTCTTTTGTGAGTTCAAAATAAGGTGAAGGTATATATACTTGACACAATCGCCCAGGTGATTTTTTTAGCAAAAGAAAATATAATGCCGACATGATCATCCACAAGCAATTATATCAGCCAATAATATTCAAATAAAATGTGGGGTGAAAAATAAGTGTTTTGCAAAGTAATAATAGTGTCATGGATCAAATAGGTGGATGAAAAAGGTGTCAAATGGGTTAACTACAAGAAATAAATCATGAATATGATATGCATGAGACCCAAAGGAGAAGGATAAATAACACAAGGAAAACTAAGGATGGGATCGAATAACGACACTCTCTCATGTATTTTTGTACTAATTCTAACCCATAATGGTTACATGAATAACCATTCCCCATTCCCGACATGCCTATTAAGGAACCCGCTTAGAAATAGATGCATCACTAACCATTATCTACACAAAGAAATTGTTAGTAATAGGTATGAAAGATGAAAAGTGAAAATTTAGGTGTATACATATGCCCAAATGACGATTAATCACCATGTGTTGCAAAAGTGCAACATGGCGTGGTCAACATAAAAATATAGTCCACAACATAACTACTAAAATATATAGAAATGAATTTTTGAAATTAAATATACCCTCCACTCGTGTACTCGATAGTTTCTCTTTTCCCGCCATGTGTAAGCACAATCCATGCTACAAGAACCCTAGAGAATAAAAATAAAAGGAAACACTAGAGGATCATCAGTAAAATAATACATAAATCACCTAACTAGGGGCCCATGGGATGGATGTCGTAATGTCATACAGTATGGTGTCATATATAATAGCCAAGTGGCGAGTAGTAACACTTGAATAGCATAAAAACATATGGTAGAAGCTATAATGAGAGACTATAAAAATATGATGATGTAAATAAAGAGAAGATGGACGATTATCTCAAAGGGGTGGATAACAACACTAAGAAGTGAAAATAACCATAATGTAGAACTTATAAGGTAATTAGAGAAATCCAAACAAGACAATGATCCTAAGCTAGGATGTGCATATTACCATGGTGATCCACTAGGAAAGACCGAGATGTATAATGCCGAATGTTGATAATGTTAAAGTTTTGATGAAGAAGTTTGAGAAGTAAAATGCAAGAGATGGTAGATGAGTACTTGAAACTCTTGAGTTCCTTCATGCATGAAACTTTATGAAAAATTGGGCATTCAAAGTGATTCCTTGAAGATGATGCCTTCATTGGTTTGAAGACAATATGTATTAGGTCCTATAATATATTTAATGATGTAAGCACTCCACTAATTTTGATAATATTTACCTTATTTATCACGTGTATAGTCATGCTTAAGCACGAAGTAATCCATGTTGAAACTATGTGAATGAACTATTCGGTTGTGTTTTTCGGCCATGTGTTTCTTATGCTTTTGACTACAATTGTATGTTTTATCAAGTTGTTCTTCTAATATGTAAAGGTTTTGGAGAAATGATTCCTAGAGCTCCTTATTTGGAATGATACCATGAAGAGAGATGCAGAGTGAATAGAGTTCCACCTAGAGTGGAAGGACCATCACACCCCTATAAGCAAGGGAAAAGGGAGTTGCCCCAACTACCTTAGAGAAACCGGTGAGTTATGCCCATAGTGTAGGATATATCTTCATGTGTCAATCTGAATATGATTGATGAACTGTCTTTTCTAAGGTATTATTGAGAATATTACTTGTAGACTCAACTTGTTTGTTGTATTGAGTATTATATGGTGTTTAGAGGTGATGTTTAATTCTTAAGTCAGTGGCACAAAGTTTCTTCATTTATTTTCATTTGAAGATCCCAACATTTTCATATATGATTGGATGGGGAATACCAAATCGTCACATGATCTTACCGTATCAATGTATTAGTTAGCTATGCAAATGTAATTGAAACTAACACATTAATACTTTCAAAACATGAAGTAACTACACAAATATCATCATTTTAAGAGATAAACAAGACTAAACACCAACATTATGCATTAAAAATTGAAATAGAAATCAAACTAATATGCTAAGGATTTGAACCTCTACTCTTTAGATCACCAAAAACACTAAATGAACCTAAGTAGTTCCATGGAAATCAAAGTTAATTGTTTGATCTTCAAGGTTTTGGGAATGGAAGCTCATCAAAATATGGCTACAAGACCATTTTGATTCTCTCCATATGACCCAAAATCTTGGATGAATGAAATGCAAGAATGAGGCTATTAGCTCAAATGAAAGATGCTCTAAGATAAAATGCCTATAGATTAGCTATAAGCATGAAAGGTGTAAGAAGAAAGGTAGGAGGAGGGCTCCTTATATAGCCCAATGGATAAAAGAATCTCTACATCCCTTTACATGTGGGATAATAGGGAGGTTGGGTTAGTTGTGGATAAGGGAGGTTTAGAAAGGGTTGAGTCAACCTTAGGAGAGTTTATTTTGTCCTTTAGTGACTCATGGGGTTTGAGGGGATTTATTAATTAACCAAAGTGATTAATTAATAGGTGTGCATGATTATATAAGATTTATGTTATGAGAGAATTTTAATCAAATAAATGACTATTTATTGATTAAATAGAAGAGAGAATTAATTAATTAAGAATAATTAATTAATCTAGATAGAAAGGGGTATTAATTAATTAGAAATAATTAATTAATGTAGATAGAAAGGGGGATTAATTAACGGAAGGTCATTAATTGGCGTCATTTTTGGATATAAGAGTTAATTAACTAACATAATGTAATTAATAATTAATTAATGATGATAGCAGAGAAAATGTGCGATATCGACGATATGTTGTCAATTTGTGGGAAAGGGTATAATTAGCACAATTTAAGTATTTAAATTTCTGAAGCTAAATTATAGGTGTCTACATTTTCCCCTCTTGTAGGTGGCGTAAGTGACACCACTTCAAAGATAGTAAATAGATAAAATTTTGAAGACGTAGAAGAAAAATTAGTAGAAGTGAGAGATGCCCCTCAAGTGTCGATGGGGTGATGATAGAAGGCGATCGACGATCGAAAAAGGTGAGAGAAATGGATAGAAGAATGGGTAGGGGCAGGATGCCCTAGGTGAATTAGAAAAATAGTGTTGATAGGAGGGTGATGTAGAAGAAATATGGAGAAACATAGAGAAGAAATAGCTTTCATCCCTTGGATTGGCAACAACCTTAGTGTCATCATATTGCCAAAGATCTACATCATCGGTCCTTATTAAAAATATAAGCATACAAAAATGTAGAATGACATGAAAATCCATATTACAATCAATTTTCCATTTATGAAAACACCAACTGAATGCAACATACAAAAATCAATGCAATATGAGAAGGAAACAAGCTCATTTAACATGGAAAACAAGTACAAATACACATATTCCAACCAAAAATGGTTAAGACGGTTATACAAATGTTTTGTTATCAAGCTGAAGATCCCCAAATGTTCGTGATTGATAACAAGGGTTAAGAAATGGTGCCACTAGCAAGGATAAATACAGAGGGATATGATAAAGAATTCTCGTGTCCAATGATAAATCATTCATGCGCAACAAAATAGTATCATGCAACTAGATGTGCCTTAGAGTACTCACGAAGGAAGTAGGCTAGCTTTGTAAATGGTTGTAAATGGATGATCCACGAGTCATTTGATCTATGAACACGTGAAAATTCCAAAAAAATATGAAATGAATACCATCCACAAGACATGAGTTTCAACCGTTATGAGATGGTTTACCTAGTTTTGCAAATTTTACAATTTTTAGGATTTTTGAATTTTTTTGGATTTTGAATTGATTTAATTTTTTTAGACTTTTGACAGTTTGGATAGATAAGAAGTTAGAAGAATCAGCCAAAATATCCCAGAGCAAATCAAATGCCCGGGGAGAAGAAAGAAACAACATGTGGAAAATAATGCCCCAAAGACAACAACAAAAAAAATAACAAAATAATTATTTAATAAAAATAAATATTCGATTGAGTGTGTAAGAAGCGACATCTCCTGTAAGCAATAAAATTTTCATAGTAAGAATAAATGAGTACTGTGTGGATAATAATTCCCAAAGAAAGACGGTGAAAAATTAAATAAAATGATTATTTAAATAAAATATTTAATTCACCGTGAGTAGAAGAAAAATTAGAGTGTGATGTTATTTGGTTTGATTTCACACTTTTATATGTGTCATGCTAATAGTTGAGATGTCCGTATCACATGTGTTTGATTTTTACATGATAGATCCATAGATGATATCAATTTTCTGTACATGTGATGCTCTAGATTAGTGGATGAGATGATATGATGATATTGGTGCGGGGTGATAGATTATGATATTCGTGATACCTCTTGCCCCCATTTGATGATAAGATATGTGATGATTAGCATAACATACATGTATGATGTACACATAGAATTTTATTTGTATATGATGTATAGATGATGTTAGATGTAATGATATTGATGGATATATGATGATCCGATAACAAGACTAAGTACATGCGACAAGAAAATGTTAACAAACCTAACCAAATATACAATGCTAACCAACATGAATTAACACAACTATGTACAATTATTTACAAGCATGTAAAAACACACTTCATATGTACAAATAAGAATGAATCTAATCTAAGCAAAACATGATGATCATATCAAAGTATGTCTAATCAACAAACTATACAAATGTACAAACAAACAACAATTATACAAGAAAAAAATGTACAAAAACAAAGCAAGAAACAAGATAAAGCAAGTAAACTAAAGTTATATTTTGGTAAGTTGTTTTATGAAACACTTTTCTACTTTTTTTTGTATTGTTTTTTTATATTATTTTGGATTTTGATCATATTTGAATGTTTTTTCAATTTTCGAACATACTTGAATGTTTTTTGCAATTTTTTAACATATTTGAGTGTTTTTTGATTTTCATACATATTTGAATCTTTTTATGATTTTCAAACATATTTGAATGTTTTTATTTATTTTCTAAGGTTTTCGAAGCTATGCACAGGTGACCGAGAAACGTGGATGCCCTCAAACATTAGAAAAAGAATATACAAAGTTGGGTGCCATGTGTTTATAAACAGGAAGGTCAAGTCACATATGCCCCCAACATTAGATGGGAATATACAAAGACCATCCCTTCACCGATTTACAAGAGGAGAAAAAGTTGGATCAAGGCTTGACAAGATAGGTTCACAGGGAATCTCGGATGTAGGTGCGGAACTAGCCCTAGGCTAAGTAAAAGTACCCTCCAGATGCAAGATGCTTGTGAACAATGAATCCTCCCAAGGTGTCGGAAACCGGTTTTCACCAAGGGACCTATCCAAAGTGCCACAATTGCATGGTTTTCACATATGGATGACCTGCTTTCTATTTTTCATTTCTCTTTTTTTTTTTTGTATTTTAAACATTTTTTTTTGTTGTTATTTTGTTTTTTCCATTTTTGTGTCATGTTTAAGCATAAAACCACTTGAGGTGCATGGCATTCATAGGCTCATAGAGCTCATCGCCATTGGGATGGGCAAGTTTGTATGCTCTTATTCCATATTTTTCTACAATGACATAAGGTCCTAACCAATGTGGTTCAAACTTGCCTTTCTTCTCTCTTTTTGCCCTTGTGTTGAATTGATTTTCTTTCATGACCAAATCTTCAACCTCAAAATGACGAGGTATGATCCTTTTGTTATAATTTCTAGAGATCTTGTTCTGATACACCTTGAGATGGTTAAGGGTGTGGATGCACTTTTCATCTAGGAGTTTTAATTTTGCTAGCTTGGCCACTCTGTAATCCTCATCCTTGTCCAAATAATCCCTAAGAGATATTCTCAAGGAAGGAAACTTGATTTCTAATGGGATGATGGATTTGGTTCCAAATACTAGGGAATAGGGTGTCGCACCAGTAGGAGTGTGAATGGAGGTCCTATAAGCCTAGAGGGTTGGGTGAATTTGCAAATGCCAGTTGTGACCTATCTTACTCACCATATTTTCCATGATCCGAACCAATGTTTTTTTAGTGGCTTCAGCCTACCCATTACCTTGAGGATAATATGGCGTAGACCACTTCAATTTTATTTAAAATTGATGACAAATATCTTTCACTGTCTTGTTTTTGAAATATTTTCCATTGTTAGTAACTATGGCCACAGGAATGCCATACTAGCAGATAAGGTGATTCATGATAAAAATTTAAATCGAGCACCCATAACATAAGTCAAAGGAACAAAATTTACCCACTTATTGAAATATTTCATGTAGCTATGATGATGTGGGTATGGCCATAAGATGAGGTAGGGGTGAGCTTTCCTATTAAATCAAGTCCCCATTTGGAAAATGACCATGGGGTTGTGATCGAATGTAATGGCTATGACAGTGCATGGATGAAATTTCCATATTTTTGACATAGCACACATTTCCTCACATAGTTATAGCAATATGTTTCCATGGTAGGCCAATAGTAGCCTACTCTTAACAATTTCTTTGCTAAAACCATTCCATTTGTATGGGCGTCACACACCCCTTCATGTACCTCTTTGATTTCTTGGACTAACTCTGTTACATCTAGACAACACAACAGATTCCCATCATAGCCACGACGATAGAGTGTATCTCCTAAGAGGGTGTAACGGCTATCTGGCGGATAAGGATTTGCTTCTCAGAGTGGGAGATATCAGGAGGAAAGGTATTGTGTTTAAGATAGGCATAGATGTGTGCATACCATGGGGAATATGGACCAATAACTTCACAAGCCAAGCAGGATTCTGGCATGTCATATGCAGGCTGGCATAGATTCTCAACAAATAATGGCATATCATTTCTCTCTAGTGGAATTCGTAGCATAGAACCTAAGGTTTTCACCTTCAAATCTCGTGGAGCTATTATGTTCCCTTAGAATCTATTTGAATGTAATACGCACAAAATATTATTTCAAAGTTTCCACTAGTTTCTTGTAGGGGATGATCTTTTCATCCTTAACCTTGTATTTGTCATTGACTTGTTTAATGATCAATTGCAAGTCACCAACAACCTTGACATGGTGGATATCCCATTTGATTGCTAGCTTCATCCCGAAATGTATGCCTCATATTCTCGCAATATTATTTGTACAAGGAAAACCAAGAAGGAAAGATTAAGGTGCTGGGGTCGCTGAAGAAATAATTAACACTACACCTGCTCCCGAGCCATGGAAAGTGAAATATCCATCAAAGTGCACTTGCCACATGAAAAATTCCTCAATATACATTAATGATGCATCTAGAAGATCCAGACTCACAAGGTTATGTTCCCGGTAATGGTGCTTCTACTAACTGATCAACAAGCACTTGTCCTTTAATTGAATTTTGGTGTACATACTCAATGTCAAATTCACTTAGCAGAATGATCCAATTAGCCATTCTTCTGTAAGGGAAGGTTTTGACAATAGGTATTGGGTGGGTAAACTTTGGATATAAGCTTGGTTTTAGTATTCAATAGGTAATGGCGAAGTTTTTGGAAGGTAAAAATGACAGCCAGATAAGATTTTTCAATCTAAGGATAGTTGAGCTCATAATAAATTAAGGTACGACTGAGATAGTACATGGCTTTCTCTTTGTGACTTAGGTCATATTGGGTGATAAATGTGCTAATAGAAAATTGAGTAACATAAATATACAACAAAAAGTGGCTCGCCAGAGTTGGAGGTATGAGGAAAGGTGGATTGGCTAAGTATTTCTTAATCAAAGCAAAGGCCTACTGTTGTTATAGTCCCCAAATAAAGGAAACATATTTTTTAAGTAGATGGGTGAATGAATGGCATTTTTCAAAGTGAGCTACGAAATGAAATGACAGATGGCTTGTATCTTTCCTGTAAGTTGCGCAGTTGTTTGATGTTTTTGGGAGGAGGTATTTCAGTAATGGTGGTAACTTTAGTTGGGTCTACCTCAATCCCCCTTTGTGATACAATGAAGCCAAGTAACTTTCTTGACAATACACCAAACACACACTTATTTGGATTTAATATAACCTTGTACTCTCGCAGCCATTTGAAGATACGTCACAAAATCTTAGGGTGATCTACTCTTATATTGGATTTCACTAGGTTATCGTCCACATAGTCCTCCATGATATCATGAATAATATCATGGAAGATCATTATCATGACCCTTTGATAGGTTTCACTTGTATTTTTAATGCCAAGGGGCATTACCTGATAATAGAAATTCCCCAAGGGGTTGTGAAGGTTGTCTTGTGTTAATCTTCATTTGCTATTTTGATCTGATTATAGCATGAAAATCCATCCATTAGAGATAACATTTCATATCATGCAGTTGAATAAAAAATCAAATTGATGTTAGGAAATGGGAAATCATATTTTGGAAACGCCTTATTGATGTCTCTAAAATCTGTACATATTCTTATCCCAACGGTTTTCTTTTACACGGGGACTATATTTGATATCCATTTTGAGTAGTCAATAGGTCTAGTGAAGCCTCCCGCTAGCAACCTTTCTAACTCTTCTTTAACTAGAAGAGCCACCCGTGGATGCATTTTTCTAAGTTTCTGTTTGATGGGCTTGGCATCTACATCCACAAGTAGGTTATGCATAACCAAATTTGGATCCAAGCCCGACATATCCTTATATGACCATGTGAATATATCTACAAATTCCCACAGAAGCATGGTGAATGTCTTTTTCTCCCATGCTGAGAGCGAAGCTCCCATCTTGACTATCTTTGGGTCTTCTTCTGTTCCAATATTCACATCAATATTTTCTTCTACTAGCAATTTTGAAAAATCCTCCCTACGCGTAGGATCGAGAGGAAGGTTGAGATCTTCTTCCAAGGGTGTCTGTACGAGATTTTCACCCTTCACATGGTAAATTTTCTTGTCCATTGATTTTCTTACTTATTTGTCAGCCAATGCCTCAAATATGTTTTCACTAGGTGACTTGGACTTTTGTTTTTTCCGAGGATTTTCATTAGAACTTTTTCCCTTTCTTTTTCTTAATTTTTCTTACCACAAAGCTCATATTCCTCTCTCAAGTACACGCATGTATCTAAGTAAATGAAAAAACCCTTATTATGGTCTTGAATTGGGATTATTTCTCGAATGCCCATAAATTCTTCAATGGCCTCATCATTTTCAAAGAGGTCTAGTGGTATGTGACGTTGTTGGTCCCATTCGAAAAGGAAAGGGTAAACAAGGTCAATTTTAGGTTTATTGGGGTTAAGGTAAGGACATCGGTATCCATGAATAAGTTTGTGGAGGTAAGATCCTCATATTGTCTACAGTGATAATATGTATCATTATCCAAATAATAAGAGCTATCTTCATGCTCAAAACAGGTAGTGTCTTAATCATTGGGGTGTGATCCATAGGGTAGAATGTCAATATCATATATTTCTATCTTTAAATGTAGTAGAGGAACGGGTTCTCTCGGTCCTTTCTCATTCTTTTCACATCCTATACCCTCAGAGCCCATAGTATACATCATTCGAGATAGACTTCTCATACTTAGGGATTTGGTAACAAGTTGAATGAGTATCCTCCAGGGACCCAAGTTGTCAGGCTGGGTCCAAAAATTTCTCCTCAACAAGTAACACCCTAGGTAAGAATGTCCCAATAGTTTTCTCATCTCTAGGTCATCTAAAATGAAAATTGGGTCGACCTCTACATTTAGGTGACAATGATAGGTCTGAAACTAGGAGATCTTGTTACACATTATATTCTCCACAACCATATTCCAAAACTTTCATCTCCCATGAATCAAAAGGAGAAGTCGATGTATAAGCTTCACAGGCGCAAGAACTTAAGTAATATGAATCTACCCATGATTTCATGGCTTCAGATTGAATAGAACAACTATATTAGTAGAGGGACATGTATAGGTACCCTTACGAGAAAAGCTATTGAGATCTCTGCAATGAGTGAAGGGTTCTAGATCTCCTTGTATTGTAACAGTGTGTCCCTCATGTTTCAATTTGATGCACTGATGGAATGTTGAAGGTATGGCTTGCATTGCATGAATCCGTGGTCGATCAAGAAGAATATTATATGGAAGTTCCAAGTTCAAGACATGAAACTTCGTCTGATGATAAGTTGGTCCTACCTCCATTGGTAAATGTGATTATTCCATCTGATTCCCACTCCACGTTGTCATAAGCGGTTATGGTAATAATATGGGACTCTAGATCTTCTTTTGTATGTCCCAATTGCTTAATTAGTTTCAAAGTGCATATATTCAACCCTGGTCCGTTGTCCAAAAGCACCCATTATATATTTCGAGAGGGTAAAAATACCTCAATATATAGGGGGAGATTATGTACAAGATCCTCAATAGGGATATCCTTATGATTAAAGGAGATGTATTTAGTTGGTGCAATGTTTTCCACCGTGGCTTGAAGATGTGAAGGTTCTACTTCCATTGGCACTCCTGACCCCTGGAGATTTTTATACAAGATGTCCTTATGTACATTCGATATTTTAAGAAGATCCAAGATTGAAATCTGGCAGATGTCTTCTCAGTTATTCCAAGAGGTTGTACCAACCATCTTGCGGGGTTGATGGAGAGGGTTCAGGTATCATGAGATGAGCATGCCTTGTTGCCACATCACAATCCTTCCCCTTGATCCAAATGGCATTCACATGTTCATGAGGAGAGCGGATACATCCAATGAGCGAATCGTAATGGTTATCATCACTTTTAGCATATAGATAATTCATCGCTTTGTAACTCTATGATGACTCTCCTCGATCCAATTTTTTCTCATCTAACTTACCATGTTTATGGAATGGTTCCTTGAATATTCCCATATTTTCATTTGGTGTCCGATCTTTCTCCAGGGTTTTAAATTTTATCTCTCCATTGTCAATGAGATCTTGGATGTATTGACGAAATCGTAGACATTTTTCTATTTTGTGTCCCTTGACATGATGTAATTCACAATAGTCATACTCTTTGTACCATGATGGATTTGGAGCATTTTCATCAAAGGGTTGTGTCGTGGGATGAGTCACCATGTGAGTTGCATCCAATTGCTTCAATATTGCAAACAAAGGCTCATTGAGAGGAGTGAATGTTCTACATTTGGGTGGTGGTTGAATAGGTCCCTTGGTCAGTTTAAAAGGTTGACCAACTTGAACCATTTGTACACGTTTGGAATCTATGATCCCATCTCCCACCACGTTTTTTTTTTTAAGATTTTTAGATTTTCCATGGGTTTGGTGTTTTGGTTATCCTTAGAGTGTGATTTAATGGTTACTTTGGAAATGAGGGATTTTTATATTTGAATTCTCTTTTCAATGACCTCTTCAAAGGTGCAAACACAATGCATTTTTACATGAAAATTGATTTCTACGTTTAGATTGGGCACAAAGATACTCACAAGCTATTTTTCAAGTAACGCACAAGGGAAGAGACTGGATATCCCTCTCCATCTTTACAAGAAGCTATCAAATGCCTCATTGGGTCATTTTTTAGTGCCACACAAGTACGCTATGGTTATTTCACTTTCTATGTTGTATGAGAAGTGTCAAACAAACCTTTCTACCAGTTCAGGCCATGGGAAAATAGACCCACAAGGTAAGCAAGTGAACCATTTGAAGGCTTCAGCCCCCTAGACTCTTTGGAAAGAGTCATATGAGGTAATTATCAGTATAGGACACTTCTTGGCATGCCATGTAAAAATACTTCACATGATCTTCATGGGTCACCTTTCCCTCTATATTTGTTAATTTTTGGCATGTCGAACTTCTTAGGGAAGGGATGAAGCATCATAGTTTTATCAAATGAATAGGGACATAGTTATTTGTATTGATATTTTCTGTTATTCCCAGTGGTACTCTCTTCAAGGATTGAAGCATCACTTTCATGGACTACATTTCTTGTGCAAGTAATTTCTCTTTAGTAGGAGAAGCAGGGATATATACATGATTGTATTCCATATTGTCTCCTTCTTGATTTTCCATGTGAAGTTCACTAATTTTGACCTTAGGTTTAGTCTTTTGTACCTTCTTGTTTGTTTCTTTTTGTACATGAGATGTTCACAAAGCTAATTATCGACTAAATTTTTTGATTTTTTATTGAATAGTAACTTCTTCTTCAAGAGGTTCCTCTTCTTCTTCATGATGCATAGGTTGTTCAACATTTTCATGTCTATTCTAACTTTACATGGTACTTTGATGACAGGCATTCTATATCCCACTACATTATCATTTCCCACATTAGAAGTTGAAGTGTGTCCACGTGTTAAGATATCCACCATGTTTATAAGAGGTTTCTCCTCTTCATTAGCATAATTTTTGGTGGGATTATTTCTTGTTCTACAGGAATTTTAGCTTTTAACTCCACCGCTCATGCTAGTACCTGAGCTTTGTTTCTAAAAATGAACTCATCTAACAAGATGGGATCAAAGTCAAATTCCACATGTGGTGACTCTAACTCATCACCACTATGATCAACCATCTCCTCTACTTATTTTTCTATGGAGAATAAAGGCCCAAGATCATGGCCAATAAAGGGATTTGACCCTTATCTTGTTTGAAGTTTCCCAAGTTTTTGTTTGTCTTGTTTCCAAAGCCTACTTTTTGAGCCCTAATCTTGTTTTAGGATCCATGACGTGTAATAGTTTCACTAAGGTGCTTGTGAATGTGTTCAAATATTTTTATCAAACCTAAGTGAAACACAAAAATAATGTCAAGAATTCAAGGTATATTATGAATGTCAAAGAACCAATGTGACAAAGTGATTGCTCTTAAATGAATGAGTTAATAGTGACAAGCAAGATTCAATCACACAATGTTTAGTTTCAAACCAATCAATTGAATGAAGTACTTCCTAAATCTGTTTTCAAAAAGGTAATTGATGTCATAATATGAATTAAAAAAAAATTCTACTTATGTCAAGTTCAAAAAAATGAACAAGGCATGATTAATAAATAGAAGTTAACATGAATTCAAAACAAAATATACTAGAAGAAAGCCCAAATTCAATCAAGACCTATATTCCAAAAAAGTGTCGCTATAATTGTGAGTAACATAACAATTCCACCAAGATATGTTCACCAAAATTTGTGAGAAAGTAAGGTATTGATATCAAAATGATATTGATATAACACACATAAGTGGTAACACTTAACACTTTTCATAATCGAGGTAATAATTGGAATCAAACTAAAACAATAGTATACCTAGGAATTGTTAAAGTGTATTTAATGTAACCTTACAATGTAGATATTTACGACAAGTTTACAAGAAACAAGATGTAAATAAAAAAATTTAGTGATACAAAATAAACAAGATAACCGCTCAAAGGAGATTCAAGGTGATAAACCAAGCATCACTTCAATAATGATCTTGACTTGGGTATCAAGATCAAAAAGGATACTAATGATATGAAAATGTATCCACACACTTTAGACATTTAACAACTCAGCCAAAAACATGGATGAGCGTAAACAAACAAAAAATTGGTGAATACAATCAATTAGCAACACAAGGGTAGTCACCTCTCTCTTGATCAACAAAGTGTCAAAAGAAAGTGAAGGAAGTAGATCAATTAGGGATGAAAAATGTTGGCCTCACTTCGGAAGAGTTTTACCTCACCTTAGGGAAAGTGAAAAACTAATCAAAAGTAACACTTCACATGTTTCATGATGAACAATGGATCTTAAATCAAATTGGCTTTGATATGGTCCAAGTTGGCTCCTAGTCAAAGATAGCTTCCTAGGTGGTTCACTCAACTAGGTGTCACAAGTTATCTAAGAGTGAGCTCGATTTACCAAGAAAAGTCACACTAACTAATTCTTGGAGTATCTTGGATTTACTTTACCCCCTTCAAGCACAGTGGGCAATAAATGTGTCCATCATGTACTCTCATTGGGGTTGCGATACGGTTAACTTTGACACTAAATGTCACAATTGGTAAAAATAGTCAAGTAGGTTATGTGAAGCACTTCCCATTCTATCCACAAGGTTACCTCTCTTGCATGGAATAATTTGGGGTTCCTAGGACCACCCCCATTTTTTTAGCTTAAGGCTTATGCCAAAGGGGTTATGGCCTAGTTTTAAGCGGACATGGCGTACCCTTATCCGAACCTACAAATCAAGTTTTTTGAGTGTGGTGTTTTTTATATCTTTTGAACTTAATGTGGTTTAGTTTTTCATCGTTTGAAAACCTAAAACACACATGTAGTTATAAAATTTTGTTTTGAACTCCTTTCTTTGACAAATGTTTATAGGTCTTTCTTGATCAAGCATTCATAGTTCTCCAAGAAAATCACATTATTTAAAAGAGGATCGAGAGTTGATTTTGATTGTCAATATCATCCAAATATGCAAGAGAAGAGAATACATAATAAATAATCCAACTAAAAATAAAGGAAGACTTTGCAATTAATGAACCATACAAAAATATTGATAAATATTCGCTCCTTAAGCCAAAATTGAAAGATGAAGTTTCTAATTAACCAAATGTTAGAAAATGAAGACCAAATTTTCTTTTGATTTTCAAGATCACCCTAAGGTGAAAGAGAAGAGCATACAAAAATTTAGCGCAACTATATACAAATGGAAAACTTCAAACCAATGGACCAAAAAAATGCTTTCTAAAAGGTTCATTCCTTAAGCGAAATGAATAGTCAAATTTCCAAGTTAACCCAAATGTTAAAAATATAGAGATCAAAGTTATTTTTTATTATAAAAATCACAAAAAGGTGCAAGACAAGAGAATACAAAATATTTCTTCTAAATCAAGTAAAGCATGGAAATACAACATTCATCAAAACATTAGACATGTTAGAAAATGACTAGTTTTAAAATAAAAAGAAAACCTGCAATTTCTATAAGTATAAATCCCGAATTTATATTTTCATGCATAGTTAATTTCAATAAATTTCCAACGCAAAAAAAAAAAAGACATTTTGAGTTTAGGAGAAAATTTTATGGCCTTCGGAAGATGGGTTACACATATTCTCTTATGCTCACGAGTATGCACTGACATGCACTCAAAAAATGTAAAAGAAAAACATCCCTTAATCTGCAAAATGATCAATTTTTTCCAACCAAGATTCAATTTGTACAACAACCCATCACATTATTATATGAATAGAAGACTCAACGCTATAAAACATTAACATACATGCTCAATAATTTAAGATTTTCAAGAAATTGGCAAAACTAGCATGTAGAATGATGAAAAAGTAAGCTCTAAAAATGAAAACATGATGAAATATTAAAATGTTCTCACCAAGATTCAATTTTGAAAGAAACCCACCACATTAATATGTAAATATAATACTCATCACTATCAAACACTAACTACGTGCTCAATAATTTAAGATTTTCAAGAAATTGACAAAACTAGCATGTAGAATGTTGAAAAAGTAAGCTCTAAAAATGAAAACATGGAGAAATTTTGAAATTTTCCCATAAATTCCAATTTTGATAGCACTTCACCTCCATTATACCTTAAAGGAATACTCAACACATTCAAACTCAACAAAACAAGTTATATCAATACATGCAAAAAGAGGGTTAGTAACCAAAATTGAAACTTAACTACAAAAACCTGAAATTAAGTGCAAAAGACAATGGAGTAAGTCCCACCGGAATTCAAAATGTATCAATGTATTAGTTAGCTATGCAAAGGGAATTGAAAATAACATCTTAATAGTTTCAAAACATGATCTAACTACATAAAGATCATCATGCTAAGAGATAAACAAGACTAAATACCAACATTATGCATTAAAACTTGAAATAGAAATCAAACTAATATGCTAAGCATTTGAATCTCTACCCTTTATATCACCCAAAAACTAAATGAATTAAGTAGATCCATGGCAATAAAATTTGATTGTTTGATCTTCAAGGGTTTTGGAATGGAAGCTCATCAAATTATGGCTTCAAGACCGGTTTGATTCTCTCCATATGACCCAAAGGCTTCGATGAATGAAATGCAAGAATGAGGCTATTAGCTCAAATGAAAGATGCTCTAAGATAAAATTCATATAGATTAGCTATAAACATGAAAGGTGTAAGAAGAAAGGTAGGAGGAGGGCTCCTTATATATCCCAATGGATAAAAGGATCTCTACATCCCTTTACATGTGGGATAATAGGGAGGTTGGGTTAGTTGTGGATAAGAGAGATTTATAAAGGGTTGAGTCAACCTAAGGAGAGTTTATTTTGTCCTTTAGTGACTCATGGGGTTTGAGGGGATTTATTAATTAACCAAAATGATTAATTATTAGGTGTGCAAGCTGATAGAATCTTTTTAGAGGAATAGATAGTTTGATTTATGTTATGAGAGGATTTTAATCAAATAAATGAATATTTATTGATTAAATAAAAGAGATAATTAATTAATTAATAATAATTAATTAATCTAGATAGAAAGGGGTATTAATTAATTATAAATAATTAATTAATGTAGATAGAAAGGGGAGCTTAATTAATGGAAGGTCATTAATTGGCATCATTGTTGGATAGAAGAGTTAATTAACTAATGTAATGTAATTAATTAACAATGATAGTAGAGAAAATGTGTGATATTGATGATATGTTGTCAATTTGTAGGAAAGGGTATAATTAGTGCAATTTAAGTATTTAAATTGCTCGAGCTAAATTATAGGTGTCTACACTTATTAAGGATGAATTTGGAGGTGGTAAAGACAAACATTTTGGTGGTCGGCATGGCTTCAACCCACTTGGTAAATTATTACATAGATGTAATGATGAATACATGTCCATCATGAGATCGAGGTAGTTTCCTAATGTGATATAATCTCTAGATATTGAAAAGCCATGGAGCTATAAAAATTATAGCTCAACCAGAGGGGAGTGAATTAACTCATCATGAAATTAGAATTTTTGGCACTTTTTCGAAAATGTGTGAGCATCATATGTTATCGTAGGAAAATATTAACCCATACACATGCACTTGTTCCAAGAATATGACCTTTATAATGGGCACTACAATTTACCCCATGCACTTCTTCATAGACAAGGGGAACCTCATCTTTGTTAATACATCCTCAGTAGGGTGGGTACCTTTAAAGTTGTGATAGTATAAGATGTCATCTTTGAATACATATTTGAGAGCCATTTTTTGATTTCGCAATGGTTCCCATGAGTTTAAACCATCTGGGTAGGTTTCACATCAGATAAATTGGTGAGTTTTAGTATACCAAGGGTCCTATGTATGGCCATGTGGTTTAATATGATAGAGATCCGGGTGTTTTATGAGATGGCTTGGTTTTTATGGATTTTCATGATGAAGGAACCAATAGAAGAATTAGAATGTGATTGAAATTGGGTGGTAGATGTAGCCAATGAATCATCCAGAGAATTATATTCCTACGGGATTGATTCAATTATAAATGAAGTGAAGTATGAGGTCATTTTTTGAACGAAGTCATGGTAAACCTTGAGATTTTTGCTATGAAATTTATACATGCCATCGACTTTTCGATACACCAACCGAGATTCCCCATGGTGTGAAGATAAGATACCCCTTAGATAAGGCACCCTATAGACCTAAGATAAGAGCCTCATATTATTACATGTTATTGGTGATCTCAAATTTGATTCGATAGAGAGACAATTTTTTTCAGAGATGGGTCGTTGAGAACCCAACCCGCCCCCTGCATCCTCGCAACCATTTTTCCCCATCAACGCCTAAAGATCCATGCGTCCTCATGGAGATAAATGGGGATCTCCTCCTCTATGATTTTTGGTGTTGGTTTAGCTTTAGGTGGGGAGGGTGATTTACTGATGGCGTTAGAGGACTATACTAGAAGACATTATTTGAAGCTATAGTAATATTTTATGGATATCGAATGTTCAATGGCCTTAATGAGGAGGATATCCTCATTGAGTAATGTAGCTTAAATGGGTTTAAGGATGAATATGGGGGTGGTGGACAACTATTTACCTATGACTTGACCATTTACCACTCGTCACGTGATGATACAAAGGTCAAATTCCATAAAGAGAAACATCCACTTCCCAATATGATCCACAAGGAGGATAACATGTGAGAAGAAATTCCACAATTGATCTTCTCGGATGATTACACAAGTGGTTTAATACAACATATAATGTTGTAATTTTGTAGTTGCGTAATATATGGCTTACTAATCTCGTTTAATGGATGTATATAATGTTTCATAATCTAGTAAGGCTCGACTAATATAATAAATGGCATGATCCTTTCCATTTTCATATTCTCGTGCTAGCACTACCCCAATGAATACCATATCGAAGAGGTATATAGCAGCAAATGACGATCCGGTGACAGAGGCTACAAGGTAGGTATCAACGATAAATATTTTTCATATTGTCAAAGGCTTGCTGAAAATATTTTGTCCATTCTAACTTAGTAGATTTTCAAAGGAGATTGTTGTTTACATGACTGTGATAGGTAAATTTGGGGAAAAATCGTCATATTTCCCCAAGATTCCCAAGGAAAGTATGTATTTCTACTATAGAATTCGGTCATGGGATATGGAGGATAATTTTAATGTTTTCTGGGTTTACTTCAAATACACACTTAAATGCTAAGAAACCTAATATTTTTCCTAGTGTAACCCTATGTATGAATTTACTGGGATTTAAGTGAACTTTGTATTTACGAATCCATCGTAAGAAATATCTAAGTCATGAGGATGCTCATCGATGCTTTTGGATTTAACAAGAAGGTTGAATCTACATAAACTTCGACTACTTTATGGATGATATCATGGAAGATATGTGCCATGGAACATTTATATATTTTTCACCAAAGTTGTTTTGAGTCCAAAAGGCATTATTACATAACTATAGGACCCCTAATCCATAGTAAAGGTAGTTTTGTGCTGATCTTTAGGAACAATCTAAATTTGGTTATATCCTTTTAAACCATCCATAAGAGATGAAATTATGTATCTCATCGTGGCATCGATAAAGGATAATAGAAATTTATCTTTAGGGAAATTGAGATTAATGTTTTAAAATTAAAAGGAAGTATGGATGGAAAAGGTGGCATTATTTTGGACCGTAATGATATTGGGCACTCATTAAGAATAGTCCATTGTTTGAATGAATTTAGCATCTAGAAGTTTGATGATCTCTCAGTATGACATAGGTTATTGATATTGGGAGGGAATTTTCTTACCTTTTCCCAAACATGAGTAACATCTGGATAGGTAATTATGTTGTTAGAGATGATCTTAGGATCAATGTCAAGTATATCCGCATATCCCCACGTGAATACCTCCTAATGTTTTTGTATAACTTATATGATGCTCACGCAAATGGGGATAGAAATAGCTAATTATTACCACATACATGTGATCATCTTCAATTTGTACACTAATGGTTGATTCGTCAAACATAACATTACCATATTGGAAATGATATGGATCCTTGAGCATTTGTTTTGCTTCTTCTTAGCTAGGATCAATTGTAGCTACATAGTCACAAAGAAAATAGTTTTCTTAGAGAAATTATCTAACTTATGATTATGTCTAGGTAGCTTATCTCCTCGAGCATATAAGAGTACTATAATGGACTCATCATTATTTAAGGTAGGAAGGGGTCTATGATATTACACCTCAATTTGCACTCCACATATTACTTATTATCCATATTTTTCCTAGATCTAGTTTGTCTAACATCTAATACACTCGGCATCTAAGGTGACCTCTTTGGGCACAGGATCAACAATGGCCATGTTATGTACACCACAACTAGTGTCGAATGTAGAGGTTGGATTATCAATTTTTGCACACGTTGGATGTGTTTTTGGAGCATGACATGAAGCATAGTAATATATTTTCTCTATGACCCAAGGAGTATTAATAAGTGGTATATTATAGGAGAAACATAAGGAAGTACTTATTTGTCACCCTCATTATGACTAGGATTGTAGATAAGTGGTTCGTACGATGTATCAATGGTATTATATTATAGTCTAGAATATTGCATTTGGGCAAAGGAAAGATGGTAGTTTAATGTTCATCAAACGAAACCCCTTCCTTTTGAGATCTAACACCTCCTCCTTAGCTAAAACACAAATATTACTAAAATATCTAGGTGAAAGAGGAGGTCGATCATTAAAGAGTTATGCAATTCCTAGTTAATTTCATTCTAAGTGATTGGATGTGAAGCATCATTCTTTGGATCCTCCACAACGCTTTGGGGGAAATCAATCTTGAGGTAAGAATAATGGAGATAACCGATGTATGATTTAATAAGGTAACCTACTCTTTTTAATTTTATTTTTAAGGTCTTTAGGTTCATCGTCACCCGAATCACCTAATGTGACCTAGATTTTACACCTAAGATAAACTAATTTCAGGTAAGGAATAGTTTGGATCTCGGGTGTCATTGGAATCAAGAAGAGTTCATTAGGAAATGATACCATAATATTCCAAGGTTTCGGGTTAGCATTATTCCTAAAGTGTTGGTTGTTATGGATGAACTTAATACATTGGTATCCGGATGATGTGTTTGTGGTGCATGCAATGCATCCAAGGACGACCCAATAAGAGGTTTTCGAAAGAGGATGATCTATAACCATAAGGTTTGTACATACCATTTTAAGTCCTGACCGTGATGGGAAAATATATACATCTTATTTAAGTGTTTTCATGGTATTTTCAAAGCCACGACAAGTCAAATGAGTAGGTTGAGATCATCGAAAAAATAGACAAGATTCTTGGTTAGGGAAAATATGCTAAATTGATTCCTAACCCCTCATTCATGAGGACCCTATAGACTTGTGCATCATGTATAATAGCAATAATGAGCAAGTGAAGTCATATGCATGAAATAGGAATTCATCCATGATCATTTCATCCTATACAAACTATAAGACTAAACAGACCTTAGCATGAGTGTTTTAAGCATTATCCTACGGTCTCTATATGCTTGATTTATGGGTTTGGGGTCATGATGGGAGATTTAAGATCCACATAAGAAGTAACTTCAAATATTTGCAGCTTTTGGAGAATAAATGTTTGATATTAAGTTGGGGTACACATGAGTTCCATAAATGGTGTTTTTCATGTGAGGGAATTTAGCTCATCTAGGAAGTTCTAACTATCCATAGGATAGATTCCATAGAGATACCCTGGTGGTGGAAAAATGGAAGAAACATCCATAAAGGGTGATGATTTGGTGGAGGCTACCTAACTGAGTAAGCTAGGATAGGACACTTACTTGGTTCTTATTACAACACCAGGGGTGGAAGAGCAACTATTGAGTAGGCTCCACCACCGGTGGGGCTTGGGAAGTATCAATGAATGGTGGATTATAAGAGTATTTATTAGGTTTTATAACGAGTCCTTGTGGGTGGTTTTATAATTATAGTTCACCTTAGACATATTGATGTATTGATAGATAGGAAACTTTGATCATATGAAGGTTCTATGGTGCTCATTATATTATTCATGAGGATTTTATGATCATTTATTTGATAATTAGCGTGAGAGATTTATAGAGATTAATATTTATCATAATGCTATTGTATAATGGTTGAATAATCGAAGGAAGATCTAAGGAAATAATTGAGAGCTTCTTTCCTAGAATCCTTATAATCACTATGAGAGTGTATTATAGTGGCATTCCACCAACAAAATAGATCACCCATAAAGTTAGGCAACACTTGTTTTGAGAAGTGAAATGTTTATGGGGTGGGAATTTTCAGAGAATTTTGCTTGATATAAAGGAGTATGAGGAAAAGGAAAAGGAAAATGAGGTTTGTGACATTATCTCTTTTAATTTTATCATGGGAGATTCAAAGGGATGAATATGTGTTTTGTATTCTTGAGACTTGGAGATGAATTGGAAGTGTTTATGAATCCACGCATAATATGGTCTTGTCTTCTATATTTCTTGAGGTCTTCCTCAAAAGTACTAGGAGAAAAGACTTGACCTTGTATTGAATATTTGGTTTAACAACTTTTAGAAATATTTAACACAGATTTGATTTTACACTTCTTTATAAATCCTTGGGAACATTTGAGTCCATACCTTTCTTAATGTTTACGAACATTTGTAAAGAATTTTGGGAAGGTCTTGTTGATGAAATTGAGAAATGAGAGCCTAGAAAATCCTTATAAATCAACTATTGATTTGGGAGGAAACTGATTATACCATTCTAATGCCTCACCTATGATTTTTTTTTCTAGAAGCTTAGTGGTTGCATAGGTTTTATTTTGAATCCACTCTTTCTAGAAGTTACCAAAGGTCATGAGGTTGAGGTCTATATCTATAGAGCCATCATAAAAATGGTCACGATAGTCTCTACTATGTCCATGGAAACAATGTATGAAGATAAAGTTTCATTTTGGGTAGATTGCAACATATTTATCTTACTTGGTAGAGGAGGGATATGATTGTTGTGTGAATCCACAAATGGATGGGGATCAGTAATAAGGTATTTTAGGAACCACATTCGAGATGATATTTGTAACATCTTATTTTGTATTTGGATCATGATAGATATGGTGGAAGCTTGGGATAATTCCATCGATCTAGGAGCTTAATTATCACCATGTTAAGATCCTTGAAAATCATTTTAAATCAACTATCGAGTTGGGAGGAAACTGATTATACCATTCTAATGCCTCACCTATGAAATATTTGGCTAGAAGCATAGCGGTTGCATAGGTATTATTTTGAATCCACTTTTTCTATAGGTTACCAAATTTCATGAGGTTGAGGTCTATATCTATATAACCATCATAAAAATGGTCAAGATAGTCTCTACTATGTCCATGGAGACAATGTATGGAGATAAAGTTTCATTTTGGGTAGCTTGCAACATCTTGCTCTTAATTGGTGGAGGAGGGATAGGATTATTGTGTGAATCCATAAATGGATGGGAATTTTAATAAGGTAGTTTAGGCACCACATTCGAAATGCTATCTCGTAACATCTTATTTTTCATTTGGAGCATGCTAGATATGGTGGAAGCTTGGGATAAGTCCATTTGATCAAGGAGCTTAATTATCACCATGTTAGGATCCATAGAAAAGGAAGGGGATTTACTTGGGATGCTTTTTTGAGATCATCATGTTCATTAGTAAGAATCTTAGGAGATTCATTCTTGTTAGTCCAAAAGGGAGGATTTTGACCATGGTATGGGATTCCCGGTTAAGGTGGGGTATAGTCATTTCCATAGCATTTTTGATATCTTGCTAAATCCTCCCTCCTTGGCATGGGTATAGTATAAAATTTTATTGATATTATTAATGATGGATATAGTTTATAATTTCTTAACCTCAACCAATTTACACTCATCGAGTGACCATACTCTCAATTATTTGAGGAACATTATGAGACAAAAAGTTTCATTTGTGAGATTTAGATAATTAAGAGGATGGGATTGAGAATATTTTGGAGCATGAAGAGGATATGTAGGCACATGAGAATATCACATAGATAAATTTAGAGGATTTAGTTGAGAAAAAATATCTTCAGAGGAGTCATTCTTATAGGTTTGGAAGCTAAAAATAAATTGTTGGAAATATAGTTTCAAATAAAATCGCCATGTATAATGTTTACATAGTACATTGATTACATTAATAAAAACACTCAAAATGAATGAAACAATCATCTTTTCCAAGAAACATGAATAGTGGGCAAGGGTGTCTCATAGCAGATGCGACAAAAACAAACAACCTTTCCCTTGGGTGATGGTTTCTATGTGGACATATTCTTAAGGTTTATAGGGTTTTCGATGCTTTAACAATGTTAATTTGGGATATCGGTACTTTTAACGATATTTTATTGATCAGAAGTATTGTATGATTCACATTGGGTTAACTCGAGATGTATGCAAGCCAAAATATTCCTTGATAACTTACACTCCTAACTCATCCATTCTTTGAAGGATGTGTAAATGAGTCCTGAATGGGAAATCATGAACCCTAGAAAAATAATTGTGTTCCCTAATCCTTGATAAGGCGTCGGTGGGAAAAATCTCCTAGATTTTTGCAATGAGCATTGGTGGAGCTTCTTCCTCATGGTCTGAAGCTCTGTATTAGGGTATGTGTCATTGCTTTGTGGTAGCTACGAGTAGTGGCTCTCTTAGCAATGGTGATTGGAGGATTTTTTTACTTCAAGCATTCATTTTTATACCTTTTCTCCCCTCCCCTTCTATAGGTGTCTCGTGTGGTTCAAAGTGGCTTAGGGATAGTAAATGTGTGAATGGATCTTGGTGGGAGGCCAATGTGGATACTTTGGCCCTCATTTTCCAAGTCTATGGCAGCGATTGCAATAAGATCCCCGTTCTATGTTGCAATCTTAATCCACATGGTCAATCTAATGGTCCCTGACTCCCAAAGGAGATCTTTCGGTGGTTCATCCGATCTCCGTCCTAACGATGAATTTGTGAGGGTTTTGTGGGTGCCCTTTGCTCATGTGTGCAAACATGTGGTAGACTATTCATGGAAGGCACTTTGTGGGGGAAGGGTTTCTTAAAAATGATAGATATTTCCTTAAGCTACCACACACGCTAGCCTCTAAGATGTTAAAATAATGGTGTGACTAAATGGGGAAGGTTTTTCAGCATTATGGCTTGATTTTCCAGTTTACAAATTTATGCCTGGGACTTCAATCTCTGCACAAGTGGATTTCCAATAAATGGTTTCCTCTCTTAGAAGGTAGAGTCAATATTTATCCCTCAACCCATGGTATTTTCATAGCTTTGTTTGAAAATTCCTTTCTTAAGGAGGAAATTTTATGGAAAATATGGGAGTTTCAATCACACCTTTTGTTGCTAAAACCCTATTTTCCCAAGTTTAACCCCTTAACTGAAACTTTTAATACTAGACCCATCTAGTTAGACTCCCTTATTTTTCATTAAAATTTTTGGGGGAGGACATATTTAGGACATCGAAGTGCTTTGGGGTAATTCCTTAACATAGATCCAAAACTTAATTTTTTGACCATACTACTTATGCCCATATTCTCGTGGATATGGACACTACCGCTGATTTTATAGCTATAATGGAGCTTAAATTCAAGGATGGAATTTGGACACAAAATATTAATTATGATGGGTGCACTTTTAGATGCAAAATGTGTTTTTCTCTTAGAAATCTGGCCTCTAATTTTTATATTGTCAAAAATAGTTGAGGGGCTGATTTTATTGGTGGAAGATTTTAATCCCGATCATTTGGTTGTCAAAGGTTGTGTGGAAAATGATCCTAACAATGTTTCTATGGGGCATGAAGATCCTTCCAATATTATTGAGGAGAAAATTTGTGATGATATCACGGTTCCCTCAAGCCTAGATAAACAGATGCAACATAGTGAAGAGAAGGAGGATTTGGAATTTCCTCATCCTTCTAGCTGCTTGAAGATTCAAAGCCCAAACAATATGGAGATTATTGAAGTTATTATACTATTTCATCCAGATGAGAATGTGGATCCAAATAAGGGTGAGGGATGGATGGTAGTGAACCAAAAAAGCAAGGAAAAACTTGTATCGAACCTCTAAACATGAACCTTCGGTCTCATAAGGTGGAGAACCATGGAAGAAAGGAATGCTTCTAGTAGGTGCGGTAATTTTTTTACCTTCTTCGGGGATTTTATTTTCTTTGGTGGGGTTTTCTCTTACTTTTGATCTTGGGTTGTCTATTTCATTATTGTATGTTCATGTAGACCAATCCTTGTTGTCTCACTTTTGAGCCTTGATTCTTATCTTTCCATGTACATGGCTTTATGATCCCTTTCAAATCATATAATTACTTAATCTAAAAAAACCATCCATTCTACAAGGGTATCGAGGTAAAAATGAGAGACACACATGAACTGACACACAATGGGATAGACTTAAAGGGGATATAGTGAGAGATAGAGTAGCATATCTAAATGGAATTAATCCCTACACTAGGTCTACCTACGGTTTATAAGGTTTGTTGTCAATTTAGAGGAAGGAAGCCTAATAAGATATCAATAGTTGGGTGTGGGAAGATATGGAGCATGCTCAATATGACTAAAATAAAGATAAAGAGATACTAAGGAGATGATCATGCATAAGAGCACTATGCTAACTAGTATCAAAACACATCTAACACTAAGCTAACATAGTACAACAAGGATAAATACTAGTGTAGTGCAATGTAAAAATAGTGTCATGGATCAAATAAGTGGATGAAAAAGGTTTCAAATGGGTGAAATGGAAGAAATATGTCATGAATATGATACTCATGAGACCTAAGGGAAAATGAAAACTAAAGTAAGGAAAACTAAGGATCAGACCAAATAGATACATTCTCTTTTTGTTTCGATTATAACCCATAAAGGTTATGTGAATAACCATTTCCCATTATAATGACAACCCCATTAAGGCACCCACTTAGGAAATAGATGCATCAAAGTGACCCTTATATGCACAAAGAAATTGTTTGTAACATGTATAAAAGATGAAAATTGAAAAATATGTTTATACACCATGTAATTAGATAGCCTATCCCACATACTTTACATCATTGGGTTAAAGTGAATATGGTTAGATTTTTAAATAGATTATAATTTAAATGTATTTCTATCAAAAATTTATGAAATGTATCATTGTTCTTCTTTTCTTTTTGTAAAAACTAGTATATAGTTTAAAAAATGATTTACTTCTTATTGAATAAATATTCTTAGTGCATATAGATTATAAGTGGAATTCATAGTGTATATACATATAAATAATTCTCAATGAACATGACATAAATGCTTAAACTAACATCAACCAACGAAAATCAGAATATGATATAGTTCCTCATTTGAAATGATGAATGAAGGGACTAGTGGTACAGAGAAGTTAGACATCATCAATGAAATAAATATCCCATTGTCTTCAACATGGCATAGTAACTCACTATTTTATTTATCACTAAAGAATGTGATTATTATTTTTAATTGTTTATGAACCACACATGTCGATATTTATATAAACCTAAGAAGAAAATGAAACCATTTTATGGAAACTAACATGCAACATTTTATGAATCGTGTAGCTTGTGTACTACATTCTTTTTTATGAGATGTGATTCATGGGGATAATTTTTATCCCATATGAACCATCATCTATGTAAGGATATCCCCTATGAAAATTTGATATAGAGCTTTGAGCTTGATTTTCCTGGTGAAAGCATCTTGAAAGAAGCTAGAGCACTAATTTCTACGTGCCTGCAAAAGGCTGTGAAGGAATGGGAAGTGTTAAAATTAGATAAAAACAAACTTTTAAAGTTCCCACTTGAAAATTGTTATGCATTTTTTTCCCCTTGGGAAAAATGGACAACGTGGTAAGTAGGACCATAGAACTAGAAAGGGTTTCACATGAGAACTTTTGGCCTATTGGACAAATTTTGTGTTTAGGGAACATTTTCGATGTCTCATGAAGAAGTGAATCAATAGAAAACATTTTTCATCTTCTGGGATTTGAGGAACTTAGTTTCTACCTAAGGAGTATACACTCGGCTGTGCGGGACCCAAATTTACCCAACATAAGCAAAATGATCAAAATTTGTGTATAAAATTTTCAGGTGTCCTATTATATCTCCATGATGTTCTTGAATTGGAAAAATCCTTGAGAGGTTTGAGGGTCAGGAAAATTTGAGAAAATTTGTTAGAGTGAGATAAGAGGACATGAGCTGAAAATAGTCCGCCGAGAAGCTTGTTGAGATAACATAATTATAAGAGGTTGTCAGTTGTAAGATAGCTCAGTTGAGCTATTGTGAGTATGATAAGCCTTCATAGCATAAATGGACCACAAGGGCGTGATCGATCAATTGAGCTTGCATTCAAACTTGTCACATTAGCTCATCATTGGTTGAAGGTGAAGGGCTGAGTAATAAGTCGTCATGTAATGAGCTCGACACATGGGATGATTCGTGGGATGTCTGGTGAGTCATAGTTATACAACAAGTCCAAGCTTAGCTCGACACAAGAAAGGCTTGATACAAGAGGACAGAGATTGATTGGGGGTGGTCAGACATGTGGAGAGTTGACGTTGCTGAGTAACTCAATGATCAGCCAAGAGGTTGTTTTGAACATGTGGGTTGAGCTCTAGGAATGATGTTAAAAAAGTGAATGGCTCGGCATACATATGGTTGAAGTATTAAAAGGAGGCCGTAGTGTTGACGATCCCATTAAACCAGGGAATTATGTGAAATCAGTGCAAGATCAATATTGAGTTCAACTCAGCTCGAGAAGGGTGATTTCATGAGTTGAATGATCGTGAACAACATTTTTGGGAGCCCACAGACATAAAAGGTGGATCTTGCAAGTCATGTTTAAGCTCGGTGGTCGTTGCCAAAGGAGCTAGAATGAGGTTGGATCGATCCCGGAGACGAACAGATGGTGAATGAGCTTGAGGTCATTTGAGCTCATGATCAAGGAAGTCGGTACAACGGCTCATTTACAGGGTGAATTGGGTGAACCGGTAGAACTTTCGCAGGGGGCGAGTTTAACCGTAATCTAATGGGGTTGCTAGGTAGATAGAATGGAATTCGATAGTATGAAGAGGATCGAATCGAGGGCTTGATGCTTAGAGGGTCTACGAAGGATATTAAGTCGGTGGCTTGGATCCTTGAACGAGGAGCTCGTCTCATCATGCAAATAAATCAAAACGCGGCATGAGTTTGATCTCAGGTCGAATCATAAAGGATCATAGGCTTGGAACTTTCCAAAGGATATTATCTAAGTTTCGTGAGCCATGGAATGGCTGAGCCAGAAGCAAAAAGGGAGCTTGAGGAATTTATAGATTCAACTTGGCGTTGGCACATCGGAATTCAGAAGGAGATCATTTTAGAAGTGGCTTGTTTCGGGATTTTGAGAGTGCTTGGCTCAGAACTTGCCCCGATGAGATGAAAAATTTGAAGCCCGAACTCTTAAATTCAGAGTTCAGAGCTTGTGCTTCTCATATTTTGGGAGTTCAAGTATTCGGGATTCTGGGTGATCAGACTAATTCATTTCAGGTTATATGTCCGAAGGACCAAGTCAGTACGAATGAGGTTTCCAAGGAGTGATCTGAGTCATCGTCCGAGTCACCAGGCAAGGAGCTGAATGGGATTAATGCAAACGAAGAATTCAACATCACGTGCAAAGTACTCGGCCATTGGTTAAAGGTGGGGTAGTTTTAAAGATCCCGTAAAGTTTGCCACATAGCCCAATTAGTGGCAAACAGTTTTCCTTCGCAAATCCCTGTAGATGTAGACCAACGTAAAACGAATGCGTGGTGATAGTTTTTATTGATAAACGCTTTTCACCAGAGCTATGAACCGGAGGGTTTCCTGGGACCCCACCCATTACAGCCAATGTCTTGAGACAAGATATTACAATTAGACCAACCAATACCGCAATCGGTGAGCCCCCATCGACGATTTAATTTTCACCACCGTCACTTTTAGAGCCACCAGCCACCTCGAACGCCAATGTTGATGATGCAAATTCCACCATCGCCACCACCGAGAATAACCCCGAGTTGTAACCACCGGTGATGCAAAATCTGCCACCACCGATAACCACCTGCGCAGGATCACGCCTACGGCATTTGAACCGAGTGGATCCGAACACAACCGTCTATCTTAACCAATCCACCCAAACCCCATTGGCGTGTGGGGATAGTTTTAATGCAATTCACCGAACCAATTAAGCGGTGATATATACAAGTGGTCACGAGATAAATGCAAGTAGCACGATGCGAGGACTAAGGAATAGGGCACTTGGCGGAAATAAACCAAGAACTCACCTAGAAAATTATGAAGAGCCGATCAAGTTAATCTTGGAGTCAAAAATGCAAAAATAGGAGGCGATGAGCTTGCAAAAGCCCACGATTCAAATATGATGCGGAGCTCACAAAGAACAAAACGAGCTCACCAGAAGCTCGGCGCTGGATGGTGAGCCATTCATCGAGCTAGCTATCCAAACAATCACTAGACCTCTCCCAATGGAAAAATAAAACTTTAGGTCCCACTAATGGAACAAAGAAGACCTCGAAAATATTTTTAAATATTATTTTTTATTAAAAGCAAGAAAATTAAAATATTTGAATTTATGAAGCATGGTGGTGGAGAGTGTTCCCAAGTACATTTATGAGGAAAGAAAACATGGAAAACAACATAGTTCTTGAGTTGCTACATTTTGGCCTAGTTTTTAGGAGTTCTTCCTCCTTTCTCTCACCAAACAAGTAAGAAAAGTTATAAAATGTAAAGGGAATGTATTATTTCAAAGGTAGATTTTTTTCCAAGCTTCCCCTCTCTTCACAAGCTGAGCTATTGTGAATTTGTAGGCTCTCAAGCCTTTCTTCTGAAAATTGTGATGGTAGATTCTACCTATCCCGCTATAATGTTGTACTGTGCAAGTGCTTGAAATAATCAAAATTATGTTTTGTGGCTAATTATTTTTCCTTGCATCAATTTTGTTATTTCATTTTTCCTTTCTCATGTTCGTAGGTGTACTATATAACCTTGGTGCTGTTGCTGGTTTTGAGGTCATTGTGCTTATTAAGGAATGAAGTATTGTATGCGGTTGGGTTTGTAATGCAATTTCATTCTTCCCATGTTCATATTTATTCATTGGAAAGAGGGAATGTTTTTGAGAAAAACCCTTTCTTGGTGCATCACCACTTCCAATTTAGGCTTTACTTCTTGCAAATATCTCTCCCTAATCCCATGGAAATGTTAGTATATGTCTAGGTAGCTTTCTTATTGCATTAGGAGTAGTGTATTTCTTAGTTTAGGAAGAGGAATCTAGCCTTCTCTAGAGGTTCACCTCAAGCCCAAAATATTCCCACGGCTTGAGAGGTGATCCGTGTTACCCAATCACACCGAATGTCCCACTAATTCTCGGGCCATTCGGGGTGCAAATGATTTGGTGATAACAATTCGAAGGGTAGGAATATAGCTTAGGTAATAGAATTAATTTTAGTTAATTCTAAAGTGGATTATTTGAATGATGGAATTAATTTTATTAATTCCAAATGGGTTTATTGCGGTGAGATAGAATTAATTTAATTGATTTTAATTGGATAGAAACAGAATAAAATGTGTATGTATTTTTAGGATGTCTACAACTAGTAGTTAAAAGCATAGGCTCAACACCAAGGACAAAAATAGGCAAGTAAAGGAAGTCCCCTCCTTTCCCAACCTCATTACACAATAAGAAGCATGGGCTCTTCACCGAATGTTGGTAGGTACAAGGAGTCTAGTTTTATTTTTATTTATCCTCTTTTTTTTACTTTAGATTATTCTTTTAAGAGGAGAATTTTCCCTAGCCTCAACCCCACGCAACCATTAGAATGCAAGGGCTCGCCACTAAAGGTTGAGATAGGCGAACAAATATTCTAGGTGAAATGTTTAGAATATGTTGTCATAGAGAGAGATTTTTAGGGAAGATTTATCATCAAGAAGCTTCTAGAGAAAACTATGGGCAAGAAACACCTAAATTGGAAGAAACCATGAAGAATACTAAGTATACAAGTCCTTGTAGTGTCAATGCTAAAATTTTGGCTTATAAACTAAAATGATGAAATAGACTAAGTAGTTTGAAGAAGTGAAGTGAATATTGAAGAGATATGATTTGATATATTTGCCAATGTTTGAAAGTCTTAAAATTTACTTGAAAATTAAGTTTCTATTTTACAATTTCACAAGATGATAGTTAAAATGACAAAGTGATATAAACGCAATAATATACAATGTGTTAATGCAAGTGAAGATGCATGTAAACATTTAAGGTGAAGTGAGTTCACAAACATAAAACTCCTCACCTCCCAAGATACAAAAATGATACGAAGGATTTATGAAGTTTTTGTTTTCTTGACAAGGGCCTACTAGCTTGGGTTTAAAATTACAACCCTTTCCTATTATCTTACTTATCTAAACATCTAGATTTGGTATATGACCATCTGTTTGAAAGAGGCCTTTGCAAATCTCTTTTTGTATTCTCGACATATCATGTTCATGTGAGCGTGATAGTGATTTTCAACTTTTCTCCCTACGTAGGGAGTGGCGTTTACATTTATTATTTTTCCCTCTAAGGATTCATGTTTCATGGACTCGACGTACTTGGTTTCTAACACATTTATATACGGAAAAAGGCTAAGAATGGAAGAATTCCTAGAGATGGCTTTGATGGATATCGTTTTATTTTCAAAATTTTCTTCTTATACTATCTCTATCATGTTTACACCTAGACCAAGAACATTGGTAGGAATAGAGGCTAAACTAAGGAGATTACTAATTCCTTATGGTTTGAAATGGATAAAGATCATCTCATCACTCTCTAAGAGTTTCTCATTCTTCGTTGTAGTTTTCATGGACTTGAGTTTCACGTGATATGGGTTTACCTTTATCTTTCTTCGCCACTTCAAATTTTTTGGGTCATTAACCTCAACTTTCATAAAATTTGGGGTGCTTGCCATGAATTATTTTGATGGAAGAGGTTTGTTTAACTATTTCACATGAAGCTCATATGCCGAATTTCCCCTAGTTTCTTCTTGATATTTTTCAAGTGTAGATCAAAGGGTTTAGGATCCCTCGAGAAATGAAGACCTTTCCCAAATGAAGAAATATAACTTCTTGGAGCAAAGTTGATGGAATGGACTTCATCTAGTGAATCCAGGGTCTACCAAGGATCATGTTATAGTTTGTATCATTATCAATTATGAAAAAATATTTTTAAATAGTCTTTGTCGAGGAGACATGAAGAATTATAATTCGATTGAGGTTGTCTTAAGATTGGCATACCCTCGCAACATGTTTCTCATAGAGGATAAATAAGTCTCCCCATATATGTAATTATTTAAGACGTAAAAGGGGACTACATTCACCATAACCGCATCATAGATCATAGCTCTCTTAATGTAATTTTTATAGACCCAGACTTGTAGATATAATGCAAGATCCCCTCTTTGGGATATTTCAGCATCAGATGGCATCTTTCTTATATCAAATAAAAACCCGGTATCCCCATCACTCTATCCATGGAGGATGTATGTCAAATTTGATATGATTTATTTGAGCCCGGTGGAGGTGTAACATGAATCAGGTGACCAAGACCCAATGCATCTAACAACGTATAACGTTGCACATGGAATTTCTTCAACAAACCTAAAAATGAAATGTGAGAAAAGGTCTTGTTCAAATTTGAAATCAAATCATAAGATCCTATATGTTTTTGGACTATAGAAGTGTCATCCTATGAGAGATAATGAGTAGAAAGAGGTTGTGAAGTGTATTCCCTTATCAAGTTATTGCATTAATTTATGGTTCACCTATAATGCAAAATAGTCCCAAAATCTTTCCATTTTTGTTTAATCGAGGCTAGGAGAAGCTCGAGAGTTATCAAAAGTTGAGGGCTCATGGTCTTTATTCCCAACAAGAATACCCTAGTTTATGTTTTGAAGATAAACCTTCCCATCTTCAGGATGTTTAGGGAACAAATCTTGATAAATTCCTAGGCTTACTTTCTCAAGTGCAACGGATTCTATATAGCTCGGTTGGGAGGTTGTTTCAAGATTTACTAAGAACATGTATGCAAAGAGTTACCTTTAATTCTTGGGGATTCTTTGTATGAACTCGTAACAATGCATACAATTTATAGTGTCATGACCAATAACACGATGAAAACCACAATAAGGATTGGGTTCATAGTCTCTTAGCCTTTGGTTTGAGTTTCTTTTATTATAACCCCAATTATGGCTTTGAAATTGGTTATTATAATTGTATTTCATTACCCATTTTCGAGAATGTTTGTATTAGTTTATACCTTGGGGTTGAGCCTATCGAGGAAGAGGGAGGTTGACATTAACCATGTTAAAAAAGGAAATGGAATTAGGGCCTCTTTGATTTCCCATGTTGTTATTCTTATTATTATTTTTACCGATGTTTGTAAAACCAACATTCTTTTCTTGATCAGTAACACCATCTGTGGTAACACCATAATTTTGATTCAAGAACTTAGTTCCTTAGTTGTTGGCTCCGTTGTTTTAATGGTTCGTGTTGTTTTGATTAAGGGACACTAACTTCCCAAGGAGACCGTAATTATTACACCCGCTATCAATAACATCGTGATTGATTCGGAACACGCCTTCCAACATTTTCTCATAACTAGGGAAAGGGATATTATGTACTTCCTCCTTATTATCTCAATTAAGTGAGTGAAGGAAGAGGTAGAAAAGTTATATTTGGTACATGTTAGGTGAACTTGAAAAGTAATAATGAGCTTAGTGCCATCTTTGGATGAAATGAGCGGCAGATTCATTTTGTTCCTACATGATATGCAGAAACTACCTAATCCTTATATGCGGTAACTTGTTTATGTCAAATGCTCTGATGAGTTTGGAAAAAAGTTGTTTAAAGGAATGTATGAAAGCTTGTATAATTTAATAATGCCAATCTAATTTGATTCCTTCAAGGGTCTTCAAAAATATATTTGCTACTACATCATCCCAAGGAGAAATTCCTCGATGGCAATGCATAGGCCTTGATGTAAGATTTTATAACTCCTTCTCCCTTAAATTTCTGAATATTGGGAAATGGGCATGGAAGCATGACACCCTTTATTATGAAATCAATGGGTTCTTTCGAATACTCAGTGTAACTACCCATTGAGTAAGATTCAACCATTGAATCTCTTTGATGAGTAGGTGGAGGACAATGAGTTGGATGGGCTGCATTGTAGGCATCTTTTTGGAACATATGGATTTCCTTTATGTTGTGTATAAGGAGTAGGGAAAGTATACACATCCATTTTAGGGGATTTTGAGTACATATGCATGTAAGGAGGAACAACACTAAGATATAGGTGGTGGGTGTAAATCGGGGAACATATCACCGCTTTCGATAGAATGTAATTTGAGATTGCCCTTCGGCCAACCATTGCATGTAGGATAAGCATGAGATGGATGAGAACCCATCCTTAGTGTGTGAGAACCTATAAGGATATCACCCAAATTAGATTGGATTGGATAACCTTGTTACACAACATGTTTCTTGGTTGTGTCTTGGTAAGAGTGTACCCTTTTTTGTCAAAGGGATACCTCATGCTCTTCCCTATTCCATAAGTTGGTTATGAAGGTTGCGAACTCTCTAGTTCTCTAATCCTCCCTAATAAGGTAGAAATGACATCATTGGGTGAGGATTGAGTCCCTTATTTTGGTTCCTACGCCATAGGATGTTGTTGGGAGTACATGTGTGATACCCTCTTATGATTTTTTTGACATTGTCATTCTTGTCTTCCTTGAAAATAGGAATCTCAAGGTTTGTGGTCAACACATTAGTGTTGAACATTTGAGAGTTATGAATCTTCATCTTGTTCAAGGACTCACCTATTTGAAAAAGTGGATAAAATCCATTCATGTAAAAATATCATCTTACTCTGATTACATGCTAATGTGAGATCTGGACAAGACTCTAGGGTAATGATTTGTTGAACTCGTAAAAACCATGTTGTTTAAATTAGGTCAAATGTATTGCATGTTTAAAGGTTTGTCAACCTACTCTATTCTAATGTGACTAGTGGGGTTTGAGACATAGCTATGGGAGGCCAACATGTTATTTGTGTAATTGTAATCCTATCCGGAAAGGGAAGGGGATTATTCACGGAATAATTTGGTGTAGTATCTATCAAATCCAAATGGCCCACCAAAATCTCTGAGAAAATATTTATATAGGCATAAAATACCCACCAAAATAGGGGAAGAAATGAAAAGGTGAGGTAATAGCAATGAAAGAAAAGGAGATAATAAGGATTTAGTACTTCACATCAGGCTCACTAATTTTGTATGCCTGATAATCAACACATGATTCACAGATGCACGTGACCTCCCGAGGTCATGCCAGGATAGCCGAAATGTGTAGGATAGGGGAAAGGTTAATAGGTAAGAATGGGTAGTGTGAATTCCCATGAGATTAGTTGACCAAAGGGGAATTAGAAGCTATGTGTGGGTAGCGTGTAAGTTACCTATGGTTTGATTGTTTGGTTTGGTTTGAATGTTAACATATTTTCAAAAAATTATTTTAAATAATTAAGAAAATTAAATCTAGCTTGAATAAAAGACAAATGTGTTTTAATATTTTAACTAGCTAAATTCATTCCCAATTAATTATCCAAAATAAAATGAACAATCTAATATACATGCTTGAGAGAAATAAGTTGAAAGCAAATAATTAACAAACATTTAAGATTTATCTACTCTAAATTAATCAAAACAAGATAACTCTATGAGATAAAATAAATTGCTTCTAAATTAAATAAATCCTACTTCTACACTAAAATAAAATAAACATGGAATAGTCGGATGTGGCTATTCCTCCGTTATAAGTTGTAAAGCTTAATATAATTGAAATATTTATATATTATAAATTGTAATTGTGGATTTTATATTTACTTTAATGGATTTACCTCATAATCATGGGAATAAATAAGGCTTCTCGGAAGCAATTTCTTCTTCCCATGAAACTTCCCTAGTAAAAGACTAAAATTACATAGAAGATTTAATTGTGAAGAAATATAACAAAAGACACAGACACAAAATCTTCTTCAAGATTCTTTCTATTGCGAGATCCACGAGGACAAGAGGAAGAATTTTTCACATGAAGCTTTCTTCGTATGCACGTGAAATATAATTAATCAACAAATTGAAAGCTACATGTATTTTAAAATGAATAAATAAAAAAACTTTGTGCATAATAACTTCCTCCAAATACTTTCCGAGGAAAATCCATAGGGATAAGCTGAGAAGAAAATATCCACAGAAGCTTCTTAAAAGCAATGAAAAAATTGATAATTTGACTTCCTTAAGACAAGTTATTGATTTAACAACAAATTTAAATCTAGATTAAAAATATTTGAAGAAATTTAATAACACTTCTAACTTTGGTTATGTGCAAATATGAAAATTTCTAGATTTTTCATGCTTCTCTTTATCCCCTCATCTTCTTGTCCAAATATGCATCTAACTAGTCTAGAAAGCTATGTTGTTTTTGGAATAAAATCAAGGAATCAGAAGATTGTTGGAGCAGAATAGGTTGTAGGTAGACTGAGTAACTATACAAGTCAAAGAGTAACAAATAAAAGACTTACTTGTTTGAGTACTTTCTCGGAAGGATTTCAGCAGTATGGTGGAATCAAAAACAAGAATATCTAGCCAATGTTTTAAAATATCGATTTATATAGAAAAATAGCAGGGAAATAGTGCATCACACTTGCAATCAGAAGTTCCATATTATCCTTGGAAGGGGTGGCGAGACATTCTAAGAATAGTAAGGAAGAGGAATTTCATACGCATCCAAAAAGCCAAAATCGAGGGAAATGGTGAAGAAACGTGAGACAAAAACATTGAGAAGCTTGCAACACGCACATAGAACTCCCGGTCTAAATTATTGGACTAAGGCACACGGAACATTTGGTATGCACATACCGGCACTTACACACAAGCTCCATAGTCGTTACATAATCATTTCTTTCATAAGACAAGTGATTACGTAACCACCGCAACAATTTAAGTAACTTAATAATAAAACACAAAGGAAAATACGGTGAAAAACTTGGCGAAGGCCAAAAATTGATGCGCCAAAATTAGCAGGAACTTAACAAGGTCGTAACTTGAGCTCCGAGTGTCCGTTTGATTCTAGTTTTTAAACCACATGTTTTGATGAGAAAAATGCACCGGTCAACTTGCCCTATTGATTGGAGCAAGTTTTGCACATTTTCAAGCCTTAAATCCACCATCTTGAGGCCAAAAAGTAGGATTTAAGTTGTAGTTCGTTTTTTTCCTATTTTTGGGCATTAGTTAATTTTAGTCTATTAGTTGTATTATGAGTTAGAAAGTTGGAAATTCCTCTAATTTAGTAATGTAGAAGATGCATGGCAATTTTTGTGCTCGTAAAAATAAACATACGAAGCTTACTAAGAATAGCAAGTTCTAATAACTCGCTAAAAATAGTAATTTCGCCACCTAGAGTAGATTTAATCAAAGTTAGTTGGATTTTTCTTGGAAACTCGAGTTGGGAGTTGTTTTCCTATTTAGGAAACATCTTACTTCAATATTAAATAACAAAGAAGGAGATCTATTTTCTTTTTGGAGTTCATATTATTTGTAGTATATCAAGTTTGTTTAGAATTTTGCTACATTATCGGTATCGAGTAGGTTCTAGTCTTTAAAAAATGGCGGGGAAGAGGAAGAGGAAGAGGAAGTGGTATTTCCCGGATGAATAGAAATATGTAATATCTACGAGAGGCAATTTTTCGAGCTTTCGCAATGATAACCCGAGAGAGGAAATCATGGTGGAGATGACACGAGATGAAAAGAAGTTTGTGAAGAGGAGGAAACACAAGTGCCACCATTAACTTTAGAAGAAAGGATTCTTCGAGCATTGAAGGAAATAATGAAGGGATAAGAGTTGATGTTTAAGAGTATGGTGGTAGTCTAAAACCAGAGGAGTTGATTGGTGGTTGACTAGCATGGGGAAATTTTTTTGAGTGGAAGGCTATGTCGGAAGAAAAAAGGTAAAATTTGCATGCAGGAAATTGAAAGGTCATGTTATATTATGGTGGGATCACCTACAAAAAGAGTGGTCAAGAAATGGGAAAGAAAGAATTATGACATGGAGTAATATGGAGAAGAAGCTTAAAGATAAATTTCTCCTATGGATTATGCACAAACCCTTTACAGGAGGTTTAAGAATCTCAGACAGAACTTACAAATAGTGCAAGAATACACAAATGAGTTCTACAAGTTGTCCATTCTTGTAGAGCATGAAGAAACTAAGTAACAAATGGCTACAATGTATGTAAATGGACTAAAATTTTCTTTTCAAGATGAGATAAGTATGCATAGGATTAAGATCATGGAGGATGCCTATCAATTATCCTTAAAGGGTGAGGGAAAAAAATCATCAAAGTTTTAGGAGATCACCTAGAATGAATAAGGGGCCTCACCTTCCTTTCGGGACGAGTTGGTTTAAGTGAAGGTAGGGAAGAATCATCTCATGGATTGGAAAATCAATAAGATACGAGACAAGATTTCCATAATCAATAAAGAGGTAGAGGATTTTCTAGGGGAAGATGATATCTTTGGTGATAGAGGATGGGAAGCTCCACTAAGACCATTTCTTTGTTACACATGTGGTGAAGAGGGCATCGGGATTTTGAATTCCCACATTCTTATACACATGAAAAAGGAAAGGAGATGCTCCAAGAGTAAATAATGTTGAAGATGAACAAGTAGAAGATGAACATGACCTAGAAATTCCACTAGATGTTGGAGAAAATATGATGATCAAGAGGACGATGATTGCTCCAAGAAATGGAATCAAGGGGGATGCATGGCTACATACAAATATTTTCATAACAAGATGTACTTTAGGAGGAAAGGTATGTAATGCTATTATTGATGGTGCTAGTTATGAGAACATGGTTTCAAATGAGATGGTCGAGAAATTGGGTCTACATTGTGAGAAGAATCCTAACCCTTACTATATTGCATGGTTTAAGAAGGGTAATAAAGTTATTATTGATAAAATATGTTTATTAAGTTTTTCTATTGGGAAATTTACAAGTATGTGATTTGGTGTGATGTTATTCCTATAGATGCATGTCATATGTTGCTAGGAAGACCATGGAAATTTGATATAAAAGTTATCCATGATGGGGGAAAGAATGCTTATACTTTGGAAGGATGGCACAAAAGTAGTTTTGCTACCCCTTAAGGAAGAGGGGACGGCTGAAAATATGTTTTTGCAAAGGAATTTGTGGAGGAGGCAAAGGAAACCAGTTTTTGTTATGCACTAGTCGCAAATAAGGATGAACTGCAAGTGCGCAAAGCACCAAGTAAACAACAAAATTAATATAAAAAAATTCTGATGTTATTCTTGATGATCTACCAGATAGATTACCACCCAAAAGAGATATTCCACACCATATTGATTTGATTACGTGGTCTTCACTCCCAAATCAAATGTCTTATAGGATGAGCCTGACATTACATGCAGATTTGAATAGGAAAGTGGTAGAGCTCATGAGAAAGGGGGTCATAAGGGAGAGCATGATTTTGTGTGCAACCCCAGCTTTATTAACACCAAAGAAGGATGTAACATGGAGAATGTGAATGGATATCATATAAATCAATAAAATTACAACCAAGTATAGGTTCTCAATACCTCACCTTGATGATATAATGGATGGAATTGCTAGATCTAGGTATTTCACCAAGATTGATCTTCGAAGTGGTTACCATCAAATTCGGATCATAGAAGGAGAGAGTGGAAACCAACATTCAAGACATGAAATGGATTATATGAGTGGTTGGTGATGCCATTCGGGTTATCCAATGCACCTAGTACTCTTATGAGATTGATGAACAACGTGTCATGCGGGAGTATAATGGTAAGTTTGTTGTGGTTTATTTTGATGATATCTTGAACTTAAGTAAAACTAAAGAGGAACATTTGAGGCATCTAAGGGTGATATTTGAATTGTTAAGGAAAGATAAACTCTATCTGCAAATATGAAGAAGTGCACATTTATGCAAGAGAGTTTGGTATTCTTGGGATTTGTTATTTCATCGGATGGGGTACATATGGACTTAGAAAATACAAAGGAAATGATTGAATGGCATACTCCACGGACTACAGCCAGAGGTAAGAAGCTTTCATGGTCTAGCAACATTTTACATAAATTTTATTGAAAATTTCAGTAGTATTTAGCACCTATAATAGATGGGTGCACAAAAGGAAGGGAGTTTTTTGGACAAAGGCGTTGAGGATAGTTTTCAATTCTTGAAGAAGAAGGTGATAGAGGAACCCATTTTGGCACTACGATTTTGATAAAGTGTTTGAGGTTGATTGTGTTGCCTCACATGTGGGTATTGGTGTTGTTCAATTCAAGGTGGAAATCCAATAGCTTTCTTTAGTGAGAAACTAAATGAGGTAAGAAAGAACTACTCTACTTATGATGTGGAATTTTATGCAATTGTACAAGAATCAAGGCATTGGAGGCATTACTTAGTGCCTAAGGATTTTGTGTTATTTACAAACCACATAGCCCTGAAGTATGTGAATACACAAAAGAAGTTGAATAGTAGGCATGAAAAGTGGGTATCATTTTGTAGGGTTATACTTTTTCTCTAAAACATAAGTCAAGAAAATGGAATCAAGTTGTAGATGCATTGAGTAGGTGTGTGAATGCTTTTACCACTATGGAAAATGAGGTGGTGGGTTTTGAAGAAATAAAGGGTTTGTATTCTTCTGATTCTGATTTCAAGAATATTGTTGAAAGGTTAATTCATCCATTGTCATAAAATGTAGGAGATGTGCAAGATGAGTACATTTTACAGGATGGCTACCTATTCAATGGATACAAACTATGTATTCCAGTTAGGTCTATGAGAGAGAATATAGTGAAAGAGTTGCATAATGGAGGATTGGTTGGGCATTTTGCAAAGATAATAAAATTTCCTTGGTAGTAGAGAAATACTATTGGCTAAAGCTAAAAAGAGATGTGGTAAGATATGTGGAGAGGTGTTGAATATTCTAAGTCTCAAAAGGCCATGCATAGAATGCATGGTTATATATGCCATTGAGTATGGATTTTGTTTGGGATTACCAAAAACACAACAAGGTAATGACTCAATGTTTTGGTTGTTGATAGGTTTTATAAGATGGTTCATTTTATTGCTTGCAATAAAACAAGTGATGAGATAGGCGTAGTAGATTTTTTAAGAGAATTTGTTCGTTTGCATGGTGTTCCAAAACCACTACTTGAGATAGGGACACAAGGTTCTTAAGTCACGGCAGATTTTATGGAAAAAATTGGGAACTTAACTATGGTTCAATAGTGAATATCATCCTGACTGATTGGAAAATAGAGGTGGTAAATCAAAGTTTGGGAAACCGGTTAAGGTGCATCGTTGGGGAAAATCTGAAACAATGGGACTTAGCATTACCACAAGATGAGTTTGCATATAACAATTCCATAAATAGATCCATAGTAAGGTCTACATTTTCAATTGTGTATGTGAGTAATCCAAATGGGGTGTTAAATTTTGTACAACTACCATTTTATGGTAGATTCAGTGATGATGCAGAATCATTTTCCAAACATATACAACAATTGCAGGAAGAAGTGCGGAAGAAGCTACTGAGAATAGTAATCATAAGTATAAGGAAATAGTAGATGTGCATGAGATGGAGAAATTTATTTACAATTGGTGAGTTGGTTATGGTATGTCTATGGAAGGAAAGGTTTCAAAAGGAACAAATAACAAGATGAAGTACAAGAAGATTAGTCCATGCAAAATCACGATAAAAATAAATGATAATGCTTATGAGGTAGAATTGCTAGGAAATTTTGATATTTCTCTAGTGTTTAATGTTTCTGATTTGTATTCTTTTCATGGGGATGGTGAAAAAGGGAATGTTATTGATGAAGTAGTAGATTGGAGGAGCAGGGTTTTGGTGAAGAAGAAAGAAGAAGTGGATTAGATTCTAGATAAGAAAACAATGGACACCCGACATGGGAAATACAACAAATATTTGGTACATTGGAAAGGACTGGAACAAGAGGAAAATACTTGGGTCACAGTGGGAGATTAAGAAGTTAGATGCAGATAAATGTAAGTAGTTTGAAAAAGACAACTTGCTGGAGCTACATTTTTTCAAGCGGTGAGAACGATGTGCAAAATTAGCGAGGAACTTAACAAGGTCATAAGTTGAGCTTCGGGTGTCTGTTTGAGTCTATTTTTTTAAACCACATGTTTCGATGATACGAATGCACTAGTCAATGTTCCCTACTGGTTGGAGAAAGTTTTGGCACATTTTTGGGACCTAAATCCGCCATCTTGAGGACGAAAATTAGGATTTAAGTTTTAGTTCGGTTTTTTTCCTATTTTTGGGCATTTAATTTTAGTCTATTAGTTGCATTATGAGTTGGAAAGTTGGAAATTCCTTTAATTTAGGAATGTAGAAGATGTGTGGAAATTTCTGTGCCCGTACGAATAAGCATGCGAACTTACTAAGAATAGCAGGTTCTAGTAAATTGCTAAAAATAGTAATTTCCGCCACCTAGAGTAGATTTAGTCAAAGTTAGTTATAGTTTACTTGGAAAATCATGTTGGGAGTTGTTTTCCTATTTAGGAAACATTGTAATTCATTATTCAATAACAAATAAGGAGATCTATTTTCTTTTGGATTTCATATTATTTGCAGTATATCAAGTTTGTTTAGAATTTGGCTACATTAAAAATCTAACGAACTGAAAAAAAAAAGAGTACATCGGATAAGCATACTTTAGATAAGGAAACGTGACCTAGATCTCATCATTTGTTTTGGAAATGAAATTTATCATCATAGGGGATTTTACTATTCCTACTGATGTAGCACCGTGTAATTTTGGGTGTGTCTGAGCTCGCCCCTAAAATAAAAAGAAAACCAAAAAAACTACACCCCTCATGGTTTCCATATGTATTTTTTATCTAATTATTACATGGTGGGTGGAATATTTCTTAATAAATACTCTTCTACTACATATTAAATGTGTGTCCCCTTTTTCCACTCTTCAATTTACTTTTCTTTCACCTACATATCATTTTATAATAAAATATTTATGTACCTACACCTCTCATTTACTACATATTAAAACATGTTTGGATCTCCCATCCACATATCAAGCATATATACAAATATATTACTCTCTCATTTCCAATAATAGAAATAAAATTATCGTATTATTACATTTATTTTATAGACATGCAATTTCCTCGAATAACTTTATCTGCATTTATTGTTGATATTGGATCTAACTTAGTAATGAGATCATAATAGCTCGATTACATGGATTTAATCCCTAATCTCATCGTATATATCATGTTGATATCATTGTAAAGATCAAGATGAGATCATCAAATATCTTATTTTGATCTCATCAAATATCTCAAGTTGATCTCACCATTAAACTCAAGGAAGTCTCATCTTTGATATTTGGTTAAGATCACACCACAAAGAATATTATGACCTCAATATGAACCAAATATGTCCATATTCTAGAAATAAAATTTATATTGCATAAATATAATAACCAAATTCAATTTGATAAATAATAATCACAATATCCATACTAGAGAATATAAAAAAATTAAATGGATCATCAATTTCCCAATTTTCATCTACACCATACATAGTAGAACTATCATCAATGGTTATTCCTCTTTTCCACTCTTATTCATAAAGTAGATAGCATTATCAAAATTACACTAAAATGAAAAAATAGAATTTAGTAGTTGTAATCATGTTTAGCACCTTCTACTTAAAACTACTCCAAATTTTGTAGTATCACATCTTATTGTAGTGGTATGATATTGCTCTTGGAGATTTGATTGCAAAACAAGTGAAATTGACCTCTATATTAAATTTGACTCTTACTTTATATATTTTATGTATGTTATAAGGCTATATTCCATATTTACTTTATTATAATACCCAATAATTAATTTAGCTTATAGTTATATACTTTTTGGATGTATCAATTTCATATGGGATGAGATTTTGAATACATAGAAACATTTTTGACCTTCCTACACACCATTTACACTTCTCAGTTAGGTCCATTGACCTCGAAAATACCATTTTAACATAACATTCATAAAAATACACTTTTTCCATCTATTAGAGCGAGTATTCATCTCCCACAAAAGGAGAAACTCAATTCTTATTATTAAACTCATGACAATCAACCATTTGGAGAATTATATCCATGCTTAAAATTCTTACATATTTGTCCTACTTAGGTATTTTACTATCATTATTATACTACTAAAAATTTTAAGGCTCACATGGATGATTTTTAGGCCAACATGGGAAATATTTATATAATTCTTTTTTTCTTGACCTCACATGGGAGTGTTATGGAGGAGAATCATCATAAGGACCTTCAAATGAAAATTCACATATCCATAAGGGAAAGTGAGTATTCTAAAGCATGATAAGAAATGAGGGAGTGAATCTTAGAGCTAAAATTTCAAAAGGGAGTTTTCCCTTCAACATGTAATTTGAATTATAATATTATAAGAAGACCAGTGTGGAATTGTTAAAGGAGTTTAATTATCTAAGTCATGTTTAGAGTTGTTAGAGTGAGGTCTAAGTCATCAAAGGTAAGATAAATATCCCATCTTGTTTTATGGGTTTAGGTTTCATGAGAAGAGCTACAAAAATATGGAGTAAGTTAAGGAGTCACAAGAATAATAGTCAATAGTCTTAGAATAGAGTTACTGATTCTAGGGGTAGTTCACATACATGGAAAAATTCAAATATAGGTGTGTGCAATGTGTAGAGGTCATTTTTAGGATGATTCCTCATAGAAGCGAGAGATGAAGGAATAAAGGTGTGATGTTTTTTTAAATGCATAGTATTTTGATATGAAATCTGGTTTTAAGCTTATATATGAGAATCTTGTGAAATGCCTTTTGCTACTTACTAATAAAATTCCATGCATGTTTCATAGTTCACAATTTTATGCATTTAGAAAGGAATATTTGATAGGTTTTTGTGTGTATCAACTCATCTTAGGATATTTC